>CM059999.1:43512589-43903421 GCA_030463065.1 Aphidoletes aphidimyza
AAGAGTTAGGTTTGAAGTGAAATTCTATTGAAGTCGATGATCGAGTTTCATACATATACATGTTTAAAAAAAAAGCCATCAAAAGCAAAAAAAAAACAAAAAAAATGTCGTTCTTTTTGTGTTTTCGGTTCGGCGTGTTGAAATATGAGGTTAAATTTTTTTTTCTCTTTTTTGGGTTCAAATCATGAACCATTTTCGGCATTTTTACCAGTTGATTGACAATTTCGATTAGCAAATAAAATGCCATATGAATTTGTGGTTGATGAAAACGTGCATGGGCTCTCTTTGTTTGCGATATTCTTACGCATTCAATATACAGGCAAAATCCGAATGAAAACGACCACACTGACAGCTGACGGATTGGATTTATCGCCTTTTATTTTCTCACATATGCTAAATTATTAAAATAAATCGCCTACATTTTATGGATGTGATTCACAAACATTTCGATTTGAATTGTTGAAAAATCCTTTGATACCCGGTTTTTTTTGTAAACATTCTTAAGAATGAATTCTTTTGAATATTCGTGCACGATGACAAAATTAAATCGATTGACACACACACACACAAAAAGGCGATTTCATACGGAAAAATCAATACTAAAATGCGTTTTGCACGCTAAAAAAGTGTGTTCATATTAATTTTTTGAGGTTTTTTTTTTTAAACGAATTTATCTTTAATTTGTAATCTGAATGCTCCGAAATGGCGTGAAACGCACCATTTTTTTTCGGCGAATGAAATTTATTTTTTGTTTGGATTTGCTCTAAAAATATATTTGATTTGTTTGTATTTACAGAGCTGAATAAAAATCCTGTTGAAGGATTTTCAGCTGGCCTGGTTGATGAAAGCGACATTCACAAATGGGAAGTTTTAATTATTGGACCACCAGATACGCTCTAGTAAGTGATTATTATTGATTTCAATGTAAAATCCAACAATGTCTGTCATCAAAGACTGATTTCAAAATCTAACCTCAAAATTGTTCATTTCGGCATTTGTCATGGACAAATTGATTTTTTTTGCTACCATACAATGTGTGATTTGAATTCTAATGAGTGTCTGTTTTTGTTTTTTTATTTCTCTTTCTCTTCTTTCGGCAATTTCGCATTTGTGATTCGTAGTGAGGGTGGTTTCTTTAAGGCTCATTTGCACTTCCCAAAAGAGTATCCATTGCGACCTCCACGCATGAAATTTGTTACCGAAATTTGGCATCCGAATATAGAGAAGAATGGTGATGTTTGCATTAGCATTTTACATGAACCCGGTGATGATAAATGGGGATATGAAAAAGCATCGGAACGTTGGTTACCCGTTCACACAGTGGAAACAATTTTAATATCCGTAATATCGATGCTAGCCGATCCAAATGATGAATCACCGGCCAATGTGGATGCGGCCAAAGAATGGCGAGAATCGTATCCAGAATTCAAGCGAAAAGTGGCACGTTGTGTTCGAAAGAGCCAGGAGGATTGCTCATAGAGAATAAAACAAACAAAAAACATCCAAAACACACAACAAACAACACACACACACACACACACACACATCTAAAATACCATCTTTTAATTGAAAACAATAAAAGGCTGGCTAAATCAACAAAATTTAATGTGACAACACTACACCGCAACCACAGGAAAATTTCAAAGTAAAAAAATAAACACAAATACACACAAACACACTCAAAAAAATTGAAAATTAAATGAAATAATAATGAAAAAAAAAGAAGGAAACAAAATTGATCATTAAATGAACAATTACAAACGGAAACAAAACAACAAAAAATTTGTAAAATCAGGTGAAATAGGCTGAAATAATCGTATCTGATATCTTTCATGTAATGAAATTAAAATTCTTTCGAATCCAATATCCCGGTATAGGTGGATATTTAACGCTTCTTTTTACTTGATTTTACACATTTTTGAAGTGATACTCTCTTTTTTTTCCAATTGATTTGTTTTTTCCGCTTTTCTAATATCGGACTTAGATTTTGGCTTCCTCAATACTTTACTCTGTATTCTCAATCAATTGTGTATATTTGCAAAACAATTTTTTTTTTTTAACTTTATTTTTCTATCTTTTGAATTGAATAAATAATTCCTTATTTGTTCCGTATTTAGCAGCAAAAAAAAACTGATTGAATTTAAAACCGTTTTCTCATTTTCTGAATTCCCTGTGAAACAAAAAAAAAAACAACAACAACAACAAACAAAAATCAATATGAACACAACACGATGAGTTCAACAAAACTTTTTTTTTAACATTTAAATAAACTATTATATAATTCTTTTCTTTTAAGCATAAATTAATTTAAAAAAGAATAATAAAAACAAAATAAAAATCAAGTGAACTTCATACAAAATTGTTGACGACTACGAGTTTTATTTTCAATTTGAACAATTTTTTTGGTTTGTTTCAGTATCATCAAATGTAAATTACAACAAATTCTTGATTATAATCTTAAGAAATTGCTGGAAAAAACTTCAAATATTCTAAAATTTCATCACTCAATTCAAACGTAGCTGTTAGAAGACTAGGTTCTTTTGTAAACTAAAATTGAGAAATCAACCAGCTTCACGAATCTCGATTCATTCACAAGCCAACTGATGACTCAAATCCAAATGATTGAATCAATCTGAAGACAATGTTGGTTAAAGTGCTACAAATCTCTATAAGTCGATTGCTAAAGACACGGTTTAAGTAAAATTGAAGTCAGATATTTGGAAGCTCGAAGCAGATACATTTCTTGGACCTGAATTTGTAAAAAATTTCCTCATCTATAGGGTCAAACATCACATATACTATATCGATTAAACGTCACATTTAAACCAATGTCATAAACCATCTGTGCATGCTATACGTAAAGCTTTGACGCCGTATTTAACAGCGCCATCTGCATTGACTGTCTTATTGAGTACTTATTGGAACGACTCAATAAACAATGATTCAAAGTTCGGGATTCTACCACATTTCTTCTCTATGCAAATGCACTTCTTGCAAATGTAGATGGCGTTGAATTTGAAGATAAGATGTATGGAGCTCGCATTTTATTCACATTTAGGCAAGGGGGTTGGTGTGATGAATAATTAGGTAAGAGTACGATTCAGGTGAAAGAAATTCATTGTCAAAGAACAGTGTTTCAAAGTTATATCATTTTTAAACTGTCACTTCATTTCTATGTAATTTGAAGTCTCATTTTCACTGAGACTCAGTGACAGTCCAACGTGATAGCATTCAGTGTTGTTCCAAGATAATTTATCTAGATAATTTAACAAGATAAGATTTGATAAATCTTTTATCTCATCTAGATAGCAGAGTTTTTTTTGACTCATTTATCTTAATCTTATCTAGATAGCTGCATTTTTCGACTATCTTATCTACAATTTTCAGATAATTTTGACCAAAAGACATCAAGGATTCAAAATGTTCGAAATTACAACGAGAATTAAAAATGATGAAAATGTGAATTCGAGTGTTTATAAACAAACCAAATAAATTCATCTTTGATTGGTATTGCGTTCTCACTCGACTTCTAATTTAGAAGTTTATTTTGCATTTATGTTTTGATAAAATGTCTGACGTACAGTAGGGTGCATCGATTTCTTAAAAAAAGGTGTATCAAAATCGGCGTAGGGGCGCTCTATACTACACTTCAATACGAACATTTTTTGTACTGGGTGAAGTCTGTAAGTTAATTCCTCTCGCGGCGCTGTCAATTTGAAATTTGGCTGTTTTAGGGCTGATTTTCATAAAAATTCACTCAAAATTTCCTTAGAAATGTCAATAAAACTCCATTTCTTCTCTCTATGTATGGTAAAAAAATGTTTTTCTGGATAAACTACGTCGAATATAATGATTTTTAATAGGTTATTTAAAACAATTTTAAATTTTTTATTAGCCAAACCGGAAAAGTGCCCAAAAACGGTAGTCGAATTGTCGATGTACCATAATAAACATGTCGCAAAAATCATTTCAAATGTATTCTGATGTGACCAAAACTACTCAATTTGATGAGAACGATCGATTAAATGCCATAATAAGGCCAACAATTTAACCCAAGATTGTATTTTATTGCTCTAATCGTCAAATTTGAGCCATTTTCGACCAAATATGTTACAAACACCCATTTATCTATATTTTGCGCTATCAAATTCATTCAGTTTCTCCAGTAAAATTAATTTAGAGTTTAGCAAAATCATCAAACACTCGTTTGATTGTCACAAATCCCATAGGTTTCTTAAAAATGGCCAAAAATCGTATATTTCCAATCAGTTCAATAGTATGAACAGGGTGTTTCAGAATTAAGTACAGATATTTTTTCCACTGATTATCGACATCAAGCCGAGAAATATATCCCATGAAACCCATGAGCTGAGAGATTTTGATTTTTTTTTTTTCCGATAAGCAATTGTTCACTTTTGAGGCTCTCCTGGCCATATTGTTTTTCCGAATTGCGTGGAACCGGTCAAAAAGTAAAAAAAATCATTTTTTTCGACACTTTGTCTATTTTCAGGTACAAAATGCAGTCTTTTTGAGTAAGTGTCTTCAGCGAAATTGTTGGCATTGAGTAGAGTTCCAACTTTGCTGAAGACATCAAAGCAATATTCTCAGTGTTTTTGAAGTTATGGCATTGAAAATGAAGATGAAATTAAAAAAAAAAAAATCAGATTTCACTGACGAACCTTACAAAAGTCCAAATGTCCATAAAAACATGAGCTAGGGTGCTCAAAATTTGCATGTTGGTAAAAAATTATTTGAATTTTTTGATTTTGAAAAAAAAATTGGGGTTAATAACACGTTTTTTCGAATAAAAATACAATTTATATTTGTTTTCTATTTTCTGAATTTTCTCTATGAAAATCAAATTTTTCGATTCTTCAATTTTTCATATGTTTTAGTAGAAGCCGAGTAGGCTTCAATATCTTCCAAATGAAGCCGGCTCCATGCAATTCGGAAAAACGATATGGCCAGGAGAGCCTCAAAAGTGAACACTTGTTTATCGAAAAAAAAAAATCAAAATGCAAAAAAATTGGTTCATTTTTATTTGCGACCATGGGTTTCATGGGATATATTTCTCGGCTTGATGTCGAGAATCAGTGGAAAAAATATCTGTACTTAATTCTGAAACACCCTGTTTATACTATTGAACTGATTGGAAATATACGATTTTTGGCCATTTTTAAGAAACCTATGGGATTTGTGACAATCAAACGAGTGTTTGATGATTTTGCTAAACTCTAAATTAATTTTACTGGAGAAACTGAATGAATTTGATAGCGCAAAATATAGATAAATGGGTGTTTGTAACATATTTGGTCGAAAATGGCTCAAATTTGACGATTAGAGCAATAAAATACAATCTTGGGTTAAATTGTTGGCCTTATTATGGCATTTAATCGATCGTTCTCATCAAATTGAGTAGTTTTGGTCACATCAGAATACATTTGAAATGATTTTTGCGACATGTTTATTATGGTACATCGACAATTCGACTACCGTTTTTGGGCACTTTTCCGGTTTGGCTAATAAAAAATTTAAAATTGTTTTAAATAACCTATTAAAAATCATTATATTCGACGTAGTTTATCCAGAAAAACATTTTTTTACCATACATAGAGAGAAGAAATGGAGTTTTATTGACATTTCTAAGGAAATTTTGAGTGAATTTTTATGAAAATCAGCCCTAAAACAGCCAAATTTCAAATTGACAGCGCCGCGAGAGGAATTAACTTACAGACTTCACCCAGTACAAAAAATGTTCGTATTGAAGTGTAGTATAGAGCGCCCCTACGCCGATTTTGATACACCTTTTTTTAAGAAATCGATGCACCCTAACGTACAGTCAGTACGTAAAAAAGTATTCGGACACCTGTTTTTTTTTTTAAATAAAATTATGTAGCTCAAAAAATCCATCTCCATTTTATATGGAAAAACCTTTTTTTTCTCTCGAGGTTGATGGCTGTGTGTGAAAATCAGTCATCAGCAATATTAGCTCAAAAAATCAAATTGTAGACTAGGGAGGTTCGATTTTTATCTACCAATGGTTAAAAAAAACCCCAGCGCGGTCCTTGTAGTACATGAAGAGAGGAACATTTTCCGATATTCAGGTTGGTCCTAGATTGAAACTCCTGGTGGCCTGAGGTTTTTGAAAAATCGGATTTTGGGCCATATTAATTTTTTTTTTTAATTTCATATTAATGACCAAAATTATGATTTCATTCGATTTTTAACCACCATTCCTATATATTCTAGGTATTTATTGATCATTTTTTTCATATATTTTGATCCATTCTATCACCAAGAAGACAGCAAAGTGCCAAAAATCACAACAAATCACAACAAAACTCACTCTAAATTCAACAAAAATACTCTGAAAACAATATAAAACTCCCAAAAAGTCTCAAATTTTAGCTCAATCATATTACATTATTATGTTTTTGTTACCAACAGAAAATGTGGATATTTTGATGATTTTTTTGGCACCAGTTTCACACGAAGTCGGACAAAAATTGCAAATCATGTCTCCGATTTGGCTGAAAATTTAAACATATAACTCGAATGCCGAAAAAATGAGACCGCCAAATTTTTAGCTCTCTAGGTTGAAGGGTTTGGCTGGGAGAGGATAGTCCATTTTTTGAATTTTGGCCGAAATCGCCAATAGTGCCATTATTTAAAGAGTCATATCTCGGGAACCGCTCGAACGATCTAAAACACATGCATATCGTTAGAAAGGTATTGAGGTTCGCTACAAAAAAAAATATAAAAGAGGATTCGCGGAGGGTAGTCGTCGAACATTTTTTTAAAATTGAAATTTCAAACTCAAATTGCAAACAATATGTGTTTTTCCTTCCGCGAATCATCTTATATATATATATTTTTTTGTAGTGGACCTCAATACCTTTCTAACGATATGCATATGTTTTAGATCGGTCGAGCGGTTCCCGAGATATGACTCTTCAAATAATGGCACTTTTGGCAATTTCGGCCAAAATTCAAAAAATGGACTATCCTCTCCCAGCCAAACCCTTCAACCTAGAGAGCTAAAAATTTGGCGGTCTCATTTTTTCGGCATTCGAGTTATATGTTTAAATTTTCAGCCAAATCGGAGACATGATTTGCAATTTTTGTCCGACTTCGTGTGAAACTGGTGCCAAAAAAATCATCAAAATATCCACATTTTCTGTTGGTAACAAAAACATAATAATGTAATATGATTGAGCTAAAATTTGAGACTTTTTGGGAGTTTTATATTGTTTTCAGAGTATTTTTGTTGAATTTAGAGTGAGTTTTGTTGTGATTTGTTGTGATTTTTGGCACTTTGCTGTCTTCTTGGTGATAGAATGGATCAAAATATATGAAAAAAATGATCAATAAATACCTAGAATATATAGGAATGGTGGTTAAAAATCGAATGAAATCATAATTTTGGTCATTAATATGAAATAAAAAAAAAATTTAATATGGCCCAAAATCCGATTTTTCAAAAACCTCAGGCCACCAGGAGTTTCAATCTAGGACCAACCTGAATATCGGAAAATGTTCCTCTCTTCATGTACTACAAGGACCGCGCCGGGGGTTTTTTTAACCATTGGTAGATAAAAATCGAACCACCCTATTGTAGACTGTTTATGTTTTGAATAAGACGTGTAGTTTTTCCTCAGTTCGAGAACCCCAAACGGTTGGAAGTTGTTTCAAAGTTTCAAGATACACAGGCATTGACAGGACCTTCCACATCGAAAGCATCAATCATAGATTGTCACCAATCTTTTCAAATAAAAACACACACATTTTTTTTCCATGAATTTAAATAAATTCATTTTTTATCTGGTTTATTGATCGACTTTTGAGTGTTTCAAATGTTACATAAATTAAATAATTAAATGGAAAACACTAAATAAACTGCACAACTTAAGGGTGTTGTAAATAGCAATCGATTGTAATATTTTTAAAAAATAATGCTAAAATGAAATTTTTATTTCTTTCATAACTTTAATTTGTTTACGAAAATAAATTCTTGATAAATTTTATGACCAAATCGATCAAATGTCCTAAAACGCAAAATAATTTCTTCTAAAAGAAAAAAAAAACATAAATCTCAAGCAAAAAATACTGAACAATTTCAATGATTCAAAGATGAAATTAACTTAATTAAATTTAACTTTTGATAACAATTAAATCAAATATAGATTTTATTTCTTTTCCGACCAAATGAGGAATATTTAACTGTCAACAGAACAAAAATAAAACTAAAGCGATTTTTGTTTGCCTGATAAATATGGTACGAAAAATGACTAGATTTTCTTGTTTCTTTTTGTTTGTTAGTTTTGATAAATATGGAAAAGTGTTATAGCACAATAATTTTTTGTTCAACATACAAGTTTTTTTTTTTTAACAGAGTGAAATTACCGTTTAGTTTTCATAATTTTTGAAAGTCAGAAAGTTAATCGCTTGGAAAGAGTTTTTCTCGTTGATATTACAGATTAACTTCGAGTTTCGTACATATTTGTTTGTTTGTTTGACTTGGATCTATCATATGTGGGGTTAAATATCTCAATGGAAATTTATCGTTAGCGGTTGTATGCACGTTTATATTTGATTGATTTTGAGAACAGTATTAATATCATGTTAGGTATGGTTAAGTGTCTAAAATAAGTGCAATTTCTTTGTTGGTATGTTGAAATTCGACGAGATAAAATAATCATCGTTTTCAAAATCTTCGTTCATCATCAAGCCGGGCTGGGGTGGCCAAAGAGATGGATGGATATCTCGAAAATTAAGAAATCACTTCAGTTAAGCTGTGATTTTCATCAAATTTGCTCTTATTTTAGGCACATCATTTCATAGACTATTAAGGGTTGAAAATAGTTGCTATTTGCCAAATAAAACAATCGATTTCCAAAGATTCAAAGATTTAGTGTGCTTATCAATAGAATCTATTGTTTTAATTGGCAATTTTCAGCCGATATTCTAAAATATCCGCCATTTTCAGTCGAAATTTTCACCAGATTTTTTTCAGATAAGCTGCTATTTTCAGTCCAAAACAATCCCTGCCTCATTTATAAATATGTACATTATATAGCTTGCTATATGCTTGTAATTTTGCTTCAGTTTTTTTTTTAGCTAAAAATCATTTATTATCATGATAATTAATTACGAATGTGGTCAATTCAGTACAATCTGATGATATCTTGTTGTTTGATTGTGAAATTCAAACAAACGTCCATCAAACACAATATAAACGAACATACTTTCTAATTTCTATCTAGTTTCCACGAATCCTTTCACGAGCCTATACTTGGAAAACGAATTTCATTTTTTTTCACTCATACATTTGTCACAATTAACGTATATATGCCATTTGATAAATGGCTTTGTTCTATCTGTTCAATCGGTTTCAATTAATCAGAGCCAATTTGTTTATTTCTAGCCAATTTTTTTTTGGATATCATCAATTTTCGTTTCGCTATACAAATTGTGTCTGCAAAATAATTGTCATATTTTTTTAGCCAAAGGTGCGTTTGATTTTATCTACATGATTTTTTTTTGTGTATGTGATCAGAAACTTGCAGATTGGGTGTATCACACACTGGGTGTGTGTGTGTGTGTGTGTTAAGGGTTTCTTTTTTTTATTTATTTTTGGCTGATGCCTTTTATCATAAATTCAGGCTGAATGTACGAATATTTGATAGACAAATACAACGAAATTACATGTCAATCACCAATTGATGTTGCGTTTTTGCCATGAATTGTTGGAATTTTGGTTTGGTTTTTATTTGTTGTTGTTGTTAGATTATATGTATAAATAAATTTATTAGCATGAGATTAAATAGAAATGCTGTTTTTAATCGGTGAGTTTGTGCCATTCAGCAATTTGTCGTCGAGGCGAATTGCACACTTCGTTCCAGTGATTTTGTGCAGCTCCAGCGCATCGAGGACCACCCAACTCTAGTCGTCCAATCACCTATTTATGGGATTAAATAGAAATGATTGTCAATGTTGCAATCAATAAATTGGCGGTGTCAATTGTAAATGTTTGTTTTTGTTAAATTTATTATTGGAGAATTTGCCAAGAGGTGTATTGTATTTCGATGGATGATGCAAATAACTTTCGAATAAGACGAATTACATGAATCATTTTTTTTTGCAAAGGTTATATCCATTTGAAATACCGATCGAAGCGTACATCATGACGCAGGGGGTCTTATAACCCCTCCTTATGTCCCGTTTACACTAAATTCTATCAATTTGCTTTGGTTTTTCTTCAAAAAAAAAAATCACCCCACACTCCCCGGTCATCACAACGTATGACTTTAGCGAAACTAAAAACCCTAATATAACTTGATTTCTGAGCTGAGAACCGAAAAAAAGATCTTCAGCTGGTTTCTGACACCAGTTAACACTAGATAGAGTGGATTTTTCAGAATGCTCCCTTGAAATACCCCTCTTTAAATTCTCAGCATCAGCTTGTATGAAGTGTATAAATGTGCGGATGAATAATTTCAAACGAAATATTTCCCATGAATCCAAAATACTCACCTCATTTTTAGTGACACGATCCCAGTCTAGTAGCATCAACTCCAAAGAGATATTTTCTAGGCTTGCTCCAGCGCCCTAAAATTCAACACAGAAAACATTACAAAATCATGTTTCGAAATATTTCACACACAAAATCCGTTCACACATACCTCATTCGTTGGTATATCGAATGCGAAGCTCTCATTGAATACTGGGCTGAGTGTTCGCTTTTTGACGTGTGTCTTTTTCTTAGCAATTCTTTGTCCGTTGCACAGCAAATAGATTTTAACATATGGATCAGCCAAACCGGTAACATCCATTCGTGGTAGATTACGTGCTTTAAGTAAGACAACTGTTAGACGTGCTGCACCTGGTTGCCAGCACAATGAAACCAACAATTCACCACGACCTTGGGCACGAATCTTCCGAAAAAAAAGAAATTCGATCAAATTCAAAATTAAGTTTAGTATTTCCGATTTGAGTGGATTAAATTGAAACTAAAACCAATACCTTTAAGCTTCTTGGTTGAATTTCCTTGCACAATGCCACCTGTTGATTTTCAATTTGGCTCAATTCAACGTCATTCAATGGCAAAATCACTTCACCAATCACATCATCACGTGAATATCGATCAAAGCTCAGCACCACAAAGTGTAATGACATCGCTTGAATTTCAGCCATTGATAGTCCATAGAATGTAAAATCTTCATCATACACGGGATTTCGTGTGTTACGAACGACACTAAACCAAATAAAATGGGGGAAACAATTCGGATTAAATATTGTTGTGTAAAGTGTAAATAGAGAATGATTTAGTTTTTTTTTTTTTGTCATACCGTGTTTTGACTTTATGCTGTTTATCGGGCAGCAATTGCAATTTCACGTATGGATCGGTAGCTGTTTGTGTTTTCCCATTGGTTCCATTGGGTAATTCATCGACAATACTTTTATATGGTAAACCACGGCATCGAATCACCGACACAACCAATGCATTACGATCGATTAAATATCGTAATTTGAATACCAATGAGCCAAGTTTTCCATATTCATGTGTATCACTGCCATCCGAACCAATTGATGTGGTGGAATTTTCCATTTGGCCAACAATTTTCGTTTGGATTTCATTTTCTTCGGTGTATTTTGGATGTGCAATAATTGATTGTGTTTTTTGATTTGGTGATGTTGCACGATTATTATTTGGTTGTTCGGTGGATGGTGACAATGAACCGGGCAACGGTTTATTTATGGATGTTGGTGATGGGGATTTTTTGAGATAATGTGGTGGTTGGCCGGGTTGTCCACTTGGCGATCGAACAGCTGTTGTACGTTTCTTTGGATGGTAAATAGCCGGTTCACTTTTTTTAGTGGCACGTTGTCTCAAACGGCACACATAAAATGCTGTTGCTATGATAAAACCAGCTACAGCAAAACCAAGTACTGCTGGAAGAACTGCGAAATAAATTGGGCGAAAAATTGACAAAATTTAAAAAAAAAATTCATAAGAATCGAATATAGAAACATATTTTTATTCGATTTTTTTTTCGCAATTGGGAAAAATAAATGAAAAATCATATGGTTGAAATACATTTATGGAATGTGACTGTCAATTGACAGCATTGGACGATTAACTATAGCGGTTTGTTTGCGGTCACAGTGATTTGCAATGCACAAAACAACACGAAATGGCTTCAAGTGTGAAGTGAGTGATAAATCAAGTGTTCAATACAAATCAAATCGGGTACGCCAAATGTTGTAACTTTGATGCGGCATTGAGTGCGAGTTCAATGTCGACAGGGTTATCAGAAGTGTACATTAGTAGTGTGGTAACAGCGACAGTATTAACATCTTATGCAAAGCATTTTACTTGAATTCAATTCGAATAGCGTGCTCTTCAATCTTTCTGTCTCTCTCTCTCTCTCTATCTGCAGTTTTTTTTTTGTCCGTGTGTCTTTTTTTATTGAGATTGACAAAAATGGTGCTAGTTCCGGAAGAAGTAAATATTATCAACTTTTATCATTTTTAGTCAAAATCACAAATCCAAATTAAATTTTTCCGAAATCATATTTTTTTCATATTTTTTTCCCATTAGGTACGGTGTGCGGTGTGTAAAAGTATATTTTGTTGTTTAGAATGCCGTAATCGTCATGAAAAAAGTGATCATAGTCCGACCGATGTACGAGCCGAACGGAATCGTCAGAAGTGTGGCTTTTGTCAGGGTTATCCGCAAATGGAATTTCAAAGTCGCAATGATTTTGCTCTAATTATGCATTTGTGTCAAACACATTTGCCGCTGCACTGCAAAAAATGTTTAACGGTAATCATTGGTTTTTCCTTTTATTCGGTTTGATTGGATTTTTCTTTGTTCGTGCCGTGTGTTTTGTGACCACGCACCAAAAATACCACAAATGAAATGACACATTCAAATGTAAAATGTTGTTGTTGTTGGTTTTACTTTTGTCCCTCTCTCTCTAAATAGCAATTCAATTCAATTGATGATTTTTCGGCCACCAATAAATGTTCACATTTGAATGATGTATGCAGTTTACAATCACCGAAACAATGTACCAACAATACAATTGAACATCAATCGTCAACACACACAGATGTATCAAATATTAACTATGTTACAGCTGTTCAAAAGTCATCATTTGAACGTAGCATTTCGGATAGTGTAATTTCATTGCGAAATTATTCAACCATTTTGCATACATCGAATCATCCATTGTATAAAACACAAAGTCCGGATGCAATGGAAAATGTTTTGGTGCGTCAAACATCAACACCGATGCAACATAATTTGGTGACCGCCAAATCACCCGATTCAAATGGTCAATCGTGTAGTTCGTGTTTGGTATCATCAACATCGGGTCAAATGTCATGCATAAATAGTGACAGTTCGTCAGATACGAGCAACAACATTGCAGCGGCTAAACCCGCTAATGAAATTAGGTAATTTTTGTTCCGCTTTAGTTTTTAGCATTTTTAACTTTAAAACTGGACCTTTTAAAATTGACCGCCTTTTCTTTTCTGCTGGCATGCAATTTTGTGAAAATTTCAACAGACAGAATGTTCAACAGCAAAGTATTGTGGTGACACAAAAGAAAACCACCACATTTAAGCGATCCAGAAATTCGCTTACCATGACACCGCTTACACGCCAAGTGATGACCAAAAGTATTCATCGTGCTCTCATCGAATGGAATCACAGTCAACATGGTGGTGGTTCTAGCCCAAAATCACCATTAGATTTACGAATGCGTACCGCTGTTCATCGTGATGCAAAAAATGTATCAATTTGTACACCACCAAAATTGGCCAAAATAATTGGTAAATCACCAAAACTGGTCAACACCAAACACACACCATCGACGTCAATTATTAAATCCAATTCATTAGAGGTGAATTCCAAATTGAGCCCATTGGAAACGGTTTATGAACATGAAAAAGATCCAAATACTGATGCTAATGAATGTGATGACCATGAAAATTGTGTAAGCACCAGCTACCAACATATTGAAGTGTCACATGACAATGAAGCTATTGTTAGTGAATGTGATGGTGTAATTGGAATTGCAGCCGAACCACCAATTGGTGAAACTCCAGTTTTGGTATCACGTAAACTGTCTGCGGAAAAAATTACAGCATCTGATCAATTCGATGGTGATATTTGGTTTACACCAAAAGAATTTGTACAATCAAAAGTGATTGAAAATATTGAGGTAAATTGAAAAGAATGGAATTAAAATTACAAAGTCACACTTGAGCACACCCTCCTCTTTAATATATTCAATGAAAATTTGAAAAATTTGTGAAAATTTGTCTTTTTTTTGAAAATTTGTAATTTTTTTTGTGGAAAATTTTAGATTTACACACCAAAAGTGTCAAAAAAACGTGCAACTGTCCGTCGTGTTGACGATGAAGAACATTCCAGACACACCAACACCGATAGTCTATCAAATGATATTTCCAAAAGTGAGCCAAACAAAACATCTGGCAATAAGCTATGGTCATTTGTATCAACATTTTTACGTTTTGCATCGTTAACACCACAAACTGATCTATTGATAGACGATTTAAAGGAAAATGATGATGATGAATCGCATGTGATTATTAAACGATGTTCCTCCTTCACAGGTGAACAGCATTTAAAACACTATTTTGACTAAATGTTTCAATTCTAATGTTAAAATCACCTCAAAATAATTTAACACAATATGCTTTTGTACTTGTTGCTAGGTGTTTTGCATGAAAAAAATACGTCTGATGAAGAAGATGAAAATGATCCATTGCAACCAATCAAACGTCGTCGAATCACTTCAATAGACACAACAATGGAGCGCGCAGCCATGACATATCGAAAACGGATTATGTGCCGCCCGCCCATCAGAAGAATGTTAAATCAAAGCTAACAGTTGTATATTTATTATATTTTGTTTTTTATCGATTTGACTTGTAAATATTGTAATTTATCAAATTCTTAAGTTAAATTTAACGTTAAGGTAAATCTGTTTTTTTTTTGTGTGTGTAAAAATTGAAAAATTCGAGCATGTTGGACAGAGCCAAAGATTTATTTAATCATCAAAAGCCACACAATTATCGGCCCAATTTCGACTTAAAATACATTCAAAATGCAATGAACGTTGAAAATGGCCAGGTTAACATTTATATATTTACACAACTCACACACAAATCGTATTGCAAATTCCATTATTATGTATCAGCGATGTAAGAATATGGTGAACAAACAAACAAACAAAAAAAAAATTTAACGAAAAAAATAAAGAAAGAAAATGTTTTGGGCTAAGAACGACGATTGTAGCGAATTTTATCGATGATATTGCTTGATTGAAATGCGTGCAAAACTAAATCACAATGAACATGGATAATATGCTTGGTGACGTATGATTCATTCGTCATGTTCAATCAATTTTTATTACGCAGCAAAAAGGTGTCTAGGCTTATTTAAAATTTTCAATTTGATATTGCTTTTTTACTTAGATACTCCTAGAATAACAATTTATTTTCACCAGAAATTGAATATTTTTTTGCAGAATAATAAAAAAATGATCGAAATTTATTTACCAGTTTCAACGGAGGATGCATCATTTGGGCCATGTTCACCCATCTTGTAAATCCTTCCAGAACTCAAATAGAGTTGATTTACGTGTTTATCTGTGCCAAACAATTGCCTGTTATCCACTTTTAATGTGATATTTGTTACTTTATTCACGAAAAAAAAATTCAATTCGAATTTGGTTTTTCTTTTCAATTCGTTTAATTTTCCCAAACACTTAATTTTCTGATTCGAAGAAATGAAAGAATTCTGCAATTTTCACCCGTATTTTTTTTTTTTCTTCTTCTAATTTTCACGCGTTCAACATGGTTTCACAGCTTGCTGACGAAGCACAAAAATCTGCTTTGAAAATTAAATTTTTCCCGATATTTTGTCAGCTAAACTAAGAAAAAAAAAAACAATAAAAACAAATTCGAAATAATCTACCCAAAATTTGTTTTTCTTTCAATCGAAAATATGGGAATTTTGGAATTTTGTTTTTTTCTTTACACAAGAAATTTTATTTGTGTGTCGCACTCTGAATTGTTCGGTATCACCGAATGGAACTGTGTAAATTTCTCGTTTTTTTTTCACTCCGTCAAAAGAAATGGGCAGAAATCGATAGAAACGCGCCGACGCACGAACATTTTCATGTAAAAAGCTCGCGCCAGCATTTCTGCATGTGGGAGTCTTGCTGCCAGTAAATTTTTTCTGCATCTTCGTATTATACACACAACTTATACATATGAATGAAGAACGTGGTATTGCGGTGTGTATTGACGATATATTGTTATTTGGTATTGTTGTTTTTTGTTTTTTGGCGGCAATCGTGTGATGTAATGCACTGTTGATGATATTTTGAATTTTTTATCATGTCAAATAACCGCAAGTATTTTTGTTTTGTCGGAAAAATCCGACATCAACACTTTTACTTCAAATGACTTTTACTATATGCGATGTATGTGTACGACTTAGACATTGGCGCCTTTGATCCTATCCACTACTGACTGATGAATCATCGTCAGCCTATACTTACCCTATGATTGGTCATATGGTCATAACAACGATTAGTCAAATTACCTAAGCCGCCTATCGTTCGGCTCGAAAATCAAAATTGTAACTTATGAATGTTGGATTTATTGATTGATTGATTTAGGTGCGAAGATAGAATAAATGTAATGCTAGCGGCTTGACAGTGCAAAATAGACTGATTTGTCTCTTTTTTATTAAATGTTCCTACTAACTAATACAATCATGTCGCACTACACATTTCTCATCAAAATGAATTATTAGTGAATAATTTTACGATTCGTTGGATTTTGTTTGCTTTTTCTTCCCTGAGAAACAATTGTTTGCTAATGAATTCATCCTTCGATGTTTCGAAATTCATTCGCTTTCGTACAATTTATTGGATTTAATTGTTAAATCGTAATTAATCAAATTTTATACAAAAAGCCAAGAATCATTATTATTTGAGTGCGTATCTGTGTCCTCCACATCGGTATCACCGTCCGCATCTCTGTATCCAGTTCGATATTTTTTTTGATCCAAATCGGTTTCATCGCCGATCGTATACAGTGTTTGTTGTAATTTGTGCTTGCGCCACGCATTTTGAATCAACTGTGCACAGAATACCTTGCGTTGACGCCCGAGAGTAGACAAAACTTTCGGCAGCGCCATAAATTCCTCAAATTTGTTGTATTTTTCATTTGCTAAGAAATCCTTTGCCAATGCGTCCAAAATATCCACACAAAATATTAAATCACCGCAAACATGGCGAAAATAAAAACCATGACGAGATACAGTACATAGTTTTCCAAAGAGAAAACGTAGCTTAGCGATATCGTTAGTACGTTGAATCAAACGAAAACCACGAGCTACTTTATTTACTAGTAAAAAATCTATTTTGAGGTGTCCAAGACCTGGATTGGATGGCAGAGAGAATGATTACAGTTAGTTTTGTCAGCATCAATAAAAAAAAACAAGAACAAATATAGTCCAAAATTAACTCACCCAAAATGGACAATATAACTACAAACAAATCGAAGAAATGCCACAGCAACATAAAATAAACGTGTCGAGGTGCGAAGATTTTCATTAAACATTCAATGATGAATATACAAATGAAAATCATGTTTAAATAGTCTAAAACATTAATAAACTCTGTTGAGTATGATCAGCACATTAAAACCGCTGAACAACTTAATGATCATATCGAATTTTTTGTCAGTCTTTATTTTGAACGTTATTGCGTGCGGTCGCCACTGTTGCGAGAAAAAAATGGAGAAAAAATGAGAATTGATTAGATTTTTTGGAATTGAACAACAAAATTGAGATCAAGAGCAAGTAATGAAATAGGTACAGAGAGCAAATGCGCTTGATACAACAACATATAAAAAAAAAACATCCAAAAACAAAAACAAAAAAATGGGTTAGACAAATGGGTTGGGCGTTTGGGCACTTATAGAAAAATGATAAATAGTAGTAACAAGTGTGATGTGTCCGCTCACCTGGTGGCTGATCGCTAATTTGATTCGTTAGCTTATTTTTTTTGGATTTAATGAAATTTCCAATGGAACGATTGATCCAATCGATAAATCGTCCGATTCGTGCAAATGCTTCGGCTATTTTATTGGTAGCCTGAGTTGGCGCTGATAAACTTGATGAACCGAAAATACTCATAAGCGAGGCCAAGATAAGAATAAGAACCTGTTTGTTTGTTTTGAGGATATTGAAAAAAGGATGAGTACTGTGAGTTTTTTTTTTTTGTTGAATTGTGGTTTGCAAGCCCGGCAGTATCGAAACAATACTAGTACAATACTGTCGAAACTATTTGGGGATTTTGGAGGTTTTGGTCCGGAATGAGAACCAACGAATGTAGGGGGAGCACTACTGGTTCATGAGCGAGGCGTTTGAGCCGACTTGAGGGGTGAGGTTTTTCCGGAAAATGTTTCTTCAGGAATTGAATGATGCTTTTGAAGTTTTCTCTCTTTTGAAAATGGTTTAAACAAATGCATAAATAAATACTTACGAAAATATTGCCAATTACAAATTTGTCATAGCCCGATGAAACAAATCGAACTAAAATAGATATACACCAACCGGAAATCATTTAGATATTTAAATTCATTGGGGTTAAATGGCTTAAAATATATGAAAGCATGCCACACATCTAAACGAAAGCTTTATTTGATACAACAAAACAACGAGTTAATTTATTCAATACAAAACAAAATTCTTTGAATCTTTGCACATTGGCCAAAAAATGGCCAATTTGTGCCATGAAATTCCCTACGAAATTCCCTAGAAAATTCCTTTAGAAGGGATTTTTTCTTTTGGTTTTTATAACTTCCGGTTTTTTTTTTTTGTATCAATTTTTTTTTGTACCACATATACGAAAATTATTGGCAAATAGGAAAAGAGATAAAAATGAATAAGAGATTTTTGCATAAGTTCAAAGGCAATAAACATTGCAAAGTGCATTTGTTAAATGATGAAAAAACATGTTTGAAGCAAGCGTTCGCAAAAGTATAGCTTAGCAGCAAGTTTATCGTATGCTCGGCATAATATGTTTGCATATCGATCCTCTGCGTGCGTTCGTTACGACGCAAACATAATGGATTGGTATGCACAGTATCGACGCACACACACAAACTGAACTGATGATTCACTAAGAACCACACAATAAAAACACACAACCAAATCGTTGCGTTTGCGTCGTAGAGAACGCAGCATATCGATATGCAAGCATATTATGCCGAGTATACGATATGCTTGCTGCTAAGCTATACTTTTGCGAACGCTTGGTTTGAAGATAAATTAAGTGAATTTATAGAGATTTAACTAATAGTTAATAACAATCATTCTACGAAAGTTGATTTCGAACCATTGGATTCTTTAATGTAATCGATGGCGAATTTTTTTTGTTGATTCAATCTAGAAAAAAAAAACCTACTGAAATCGATAGAAATTGAGGATTTAAGAAGACTACGTGTTTAAAACACACATTTAAACCATAGACAGAATGCAATTAGTTTCAAAACGATAGACGACAACAACAACGACATTTTTTACATTGATTTACACAAAACAAACAGAAAACAAAACACACCAAACATTTGATCGCGATCAATCATTGCTACTTACCGACATATTTTTCTTCAAATAGTAACATTCCCGAAAAGGCAAATATACAAATGCTCATAATCCACACTACAAAGGGCGAATTACTCATAATCCTAACCAATAAATTCAACGATGGCCACGATTCAGTCAATTTGAATATACGAAACTGTTTTGTTGTTGTTGAAATGATTATTGCGACGGATTTGTAAATTGATAACATACAAAAAAATTCCCTCCCCGAAAAGAGAAAAAAGAGAGAAAAAAACGAGAAAAATGTAAATTACGTAATTAGCAGCTTCAAAGTGTTTGGATTAAGCTACTGAAGGGTTTAAAAAAAAAAAAAAAAAATTGTGCAATTCTTGGTGTCTGATCAACCAGATGTTTTTGAAGATCAACCAGAGGGGATGGTGAAGGGTTGACAGAGGTAAGACACCCCTTATGCACCCAACTATCGACGCCACTTTTGAACACCTATACAAACATTAAAACTCACCAACAAAACAATTCAATTTTCACTCACCCAACGGAACATTTGTAACACGGACAATCCTTCTACGTGTTTCAGACTGAGCTCGAACAACGACAATTCAACAATTATAAAATCGATTATATTCAAACCGGCTTGGAAATAAAACTTGGGACTCATTGCGCAGAGTTTCATCATTGCTTCGATGGTAAATGTTGCCGTTAAAAACTGCAAATGAATGAAAATAAATGGAGTTTATTTGGCATTTGGACGTCACAGTCACCCTGGAACAATTTCAAATCCAGCTCATTTACTTACATAGTTACCACGGTTCAGAATATTCTCCATATAACGATCCATACCATAAAGATCAAGTGCCAAAAACAGTATATTCACAACGACGCACAATGCGATGAACAGCACAAAGAATGGATCGAATACGATTGATGATATCCAACTTTGGAATTTATTCCATGGATCACAACAATCCCATACACAAAATGTATCGATTGATTTCGATATGAATTCATCGCATCTTTCTTCCAATGTCGGTCCATCTTTGTCATCATCATCTTCTGTTGAACAAATTTGGACAGAAACTGAACAAAACAGGGTGTTCCTAATTAGTAGTGAATTTGATACAACTGCTTTTTCTTCTTCTAATTTTGTGGCTTGTTTGTTTTGGATTTTTTTTTATCAATACTATTTACGTTTCGCTGGTGAAGGGGAAAAGAGTGTTTTTTTTGCAAATTTGAAACGAAAAACAATATGGTTTTGCCTTGCCGGCGCATGGTTTGCTTAGTGCAATTTAGTTGCTTTTGTTAGCATTTTTGTGGTCATTATGGACGGTCTTTAGTGTTAACAATTCTTTTTGTTTTATTTATCATTTATGAATGAAATGAAATTACGATATATGATATCATATCTATTGATATCGCCACTGAAAACAATTGTAAATCACACAATGTGGTCATTTTGGTTGAGAAGAGACAAAGGCAACATCAAAACACTGTGAATGAATCGCAAATCAATGGATGATGTGTGTGAGTATGTGTGTGTGTGTGCGAAATGACTGCACCTTTAGTCACACCGCGTTAAACAGCATTTATTCATTGGTGAACATCATAAACAATTTACGACTTTACCAGTCGTTCGTCGGCCGATTTTCAAATGATTTTCAGTCACTTTCAGAGATGTTTTTTTGTCCTAATCTACTAAATTGAATTTAGCCGTCAGTTCAATCGTTTTATTTTCGACAACGACATAAATAATAATAATGCTTAGTTAAATTATATATATTTCGGACGATGTGAATGCAGCCAAAAATTCAAAAAGGGCCGCTGTTGTACAAACGACTAAAAGAACTAACTTCTTATTTACACTCGCCAGCATCTCTTTAGACTTAGACAAATCTGGACGTTGCTACTAGCAATGCGCTCGGGGTTTCATTACGCAGTAAACGATTGTTTGGGCTCAATTTAAATTTTCGCTTAATTTTTTTTTTTTTTTATTCAATTTGAATAACAATATTTACCAGTTTCAACGGAAGAGGCATCATTTGGGCCATGTTCATGTTCATTCATCTTGGAAATCCGTTTGGAACTCAAATTAGAGTTGATTTACGTGTTTATCTGTGCCAAACAATTGCCTGTTATCCACTTTTAATGTGATATTTTTTTACTTTATTCACGAAAAAAATTCAGTTACAATTTTTTTTTTCGATTCGTTTATTTTTCCCAAACACTTAATTTTATGATTCGGAGAAATGAAAGAATTCTGTTGTTTTCATCCGTATTTTTTTCTTATTTTCATGCGTTCAACATGGTTCACAGCTGACGACGCATAAAAACCGAATTGAAAAGTAAATATTCTCGATATTTTGTCAGCTAAACTAAAACAAAAAAACAATTAAAAACAAATTCAAACTAAATTTCCAATTTCAACCGAAAATATGGGAATATTTGTTTTTTCTTTCCACAAGAAATTCTTCGTGTGTGACGCACTCTGAATTGTTTAGTATCAGTGAATGGAACTGAACAATTCGTCAACAGAATTTTGGAAAAATCGATAAAAACGCGCCCACGCACAAATATGTTCATGTAAACAATTTCACCCCATGCTTCCGGCATGTGGAAGTCTTGCTACCAGCATCATCGCCAGCAGTCTTTTTTGCATCTTCGAGTTACACACATAACATGTACGCACAAATAGGGTGTACGGGTACGTATTGGGGTGTGTGTTGACGAAACAATGTTGTTATTTGATGTTGTTGTTTTTTTTTGGCAGCAATTGTATGATGCAGTGCACTGTTGTTGATGTTTTGAATTTTTTATCATGTCAAAAATACTTGCGGTTATTTTTGTTTTGTCGGAAAAATCCGACGTCGCCACTATTACTTCAAATGACTTGTGCTATATGCGATTTATGTGTACGACTTAGACATTGGCGCCTTTAATCCTATTCACTACTGACTGGTGAATCATCGTCAGCCTATACTTACGCTATGATTGGTCATATGGTCGTAGTAACGCTTAGTCACCCGTTTGCCATATGCGGCTAAGCAAGTTGTTATTTACTAATTTCGAGTCTATCAAATATGAATGATATGAATTCTTGATATATGTCGCGTCAAATTTGCACTTTGCTATTACTGTTGCTGTTCGCTAACCCATAGAACATAGACAGCTGATATGGAACGCCTATGTAATAATAATGAATTCCATATCTATCGATTTCATATCGTGAAATAAAAAGCCAGGAAATTCAGTTGTGTTTTCATTTATTCATTTGATTTATTACATTACAAAGAACTACAGAAATAGAAATCATTAAATATAGATATGAAGTTGATGATAAAAGGACCGATGCTTGTAGCGCATTAATTGTCCGATGGAATATTATGAAGATTGAGTATCGATTTGACTGTCTGATTCAGTCACCTAAATGGCTGACATATCGATTTTCAGGCCACTCAAAGAAATGGCAGGTGAAAAGCACTTTGAAGCACTTGATCAAAGTCATAAGTTGAAAAAATGCCACTTTATGACTAGTATCCAGATTAATTTTCAAGTCAATTTCTCGCAAAAAATGATTTGATCAATTCATTTTTTCCGTGAAGACAAGCTAGTGGCCAAAAAAACAATTGGCGGACAGTTCAGATCATGCATTACGCAAAGGAAGGGTATTCGGTCTTCCCCGCTCTGGCATTAGGTTTTTACTCTACATATAATGAGTTTGGGGGTAAGGTTGAGGATTGTTTCATCCGGACATCAATTTTCGTTTTGAAAGGGAGCTATTTGAAAAATTCGATAGGCTATTGAAGGTGATTTCCCAAAAAAGGTCATCAATTTTAAATATGTACTCAACAGCCTATTTATCCATTGAACCCGTCTGTAGTCCATACATGTGACCTCCCCTGAGATTCTTCATTTCAAGCATATTTGGTTCATATGTTGAACAATGCACATTTTTTCACAATTTTATAGCAAAAATCATCATACACATTATATTCAGAGTGTTCGAGCAAAGAGACGGGTTTTTAGTGACATAGAAATGATGTGATGGTTTTATTACACCGCATCGTCTAATATACTATTCAAACTAGTTTTCAATAGACGTAAATATTCTCTCTCATTTGTTTAACATAATTTTAAAATATAGATTTATCGTGATGTTATCACATTCCTCAGTGTGACCGAAATTGATCGGTCGTCTGGATCAAGTTGCCTAGTAAAATACTAATCAAAGACTGGATTCACTATGGAAATAATCATCAATAGATATTTTGTACGTACGTTACATAAAGGAAAAGTAATTTAGTCTATACAAAGACTACTAAGGACAATATACCTCGATATGTATACGCAGGTATACAAATATTTATGGATATTTCACACTCGCTTCAGTTGCTGTATGTGGGAAATGAGTGAGATTCGTGTGCACTTGAATCCAAAACGTGTAAATCTTGAGTGAAGACGTTTCGCCGTGTCTGTATTTGAATCAACAAATCTCACTCGTTTCTCACATCACAACAACCGAGGCGAGTGCAAAACTTGAATTAAATGCATGTTTAGACGGAACACACCGGTTATTTCTATAGTGAATCACAATCTTCGATACTAATTGAGATTTTTTTGGTTCTGTCTATAATGACAATGAGGTAGATAAAATTTGTAAAAAAAAAAATCTCATGTAAATTTGGCACCGTTATTATTCAGTTTTTAGTCTTATTCAAAAGCTCTACAGAGCAGTAAAATAGATCGTATCATTTGTTGTTTGTTTGTTTGTCAGTTTATAAGGTAAAATACAGTTTTGTATGTTTTTTGTCAATTGAACACTTAAAATGGGAACATTTGTGATTTTCCCATACATTTCTGTCAATGAAATGTCCAAAAAGCGCATAAAAATGACAATAATGACAAATCGTTTGAATGTTTTCAAATGTCGGTCGTTTTTTTAAGGAATTTTGAGAACACTGATCACCTTAAGGCCTAGCCTAACAATTTCACCATTGTTTCAGCAACTAGGAGAAAAAAACGAAACGTCTACTTGTGTGTAGACTTTACTTTACAGCTTTACACCGAACCGCCAAAATGCGGCAAAAAACGAAGATGGATGTTTGTCATTAAATGTTGTCATTCTGTTGCAAAAAAAATCTGTATTAAGTGTCATTCTCATATCATTAATTGACTACAATAAAATTGATTTGACATAAAAACTACACATTGATGTATATTGGTATGAATGTGGTTAAAATGGTACAGGGATGCTTGAGCTTGCATAGACGCAAAAAGAGGAACATAAATATATAGAACATCAATGACACAATACCATTAAATATATGAGAATATAAATATGTGGGATGTTATCCCTTCGGATAAAGGAGATTAAATCAAATTAATTTTAATCGGTTAGAATAATCCATTTGGATGACTATTTGGTTTCAAGTTTGTGTGTGTGTTTTTTTCATGATAAACTTGGAGATTTAGAATGGGAACATCATAAAAAAAAGAAGCAACATTTTCGAATGTTGCTATGTTACAAAAACGGAAATTTGTTGTTTGGCACAGAAATTTGATCATCAAATATTGATTTAGCCATCTTTTGTGAGTGATGCTAAATCGTTCAAAAATCCTTCTGGTGTTAAAATATGTGATGAGCCAACGATTACTTCCCAACCAGATTTGGCAGCTGTTACTTCGTAAGCGCATCTCATTTCGGAATAGCTGATGCCACCAACAATAAATACAATCAAACGTGGCACATTTTTTACCGTCGTTTGTGCTTTGTCTTTGTGCCAGTGACCATAACGAGCGCTATAAAACAATAATTTCAATTTAGATTCCAGATTTTGTCACTGTATTCGAACATTTTTGACATAAAATTTTGCATTTTTCTTCATTTTTTGTTTTGTTTTGTTTTTACCTGGTCGGTGCGTGATACGTTGGATTTTGAGCTCGTCCAGCTAAAAATGGAAAATGACGGCTATCCAATTTATCATCTATACAGTCTTCAAGGATGTCTTTGAGCACGGGTGTCCAACGTGACATCTGATATGTTTGATCGGTAACACGATTTTTTCGTGGAATTTGATATGGTTTCTTACGATTGCCCTGCAAATGGAAAAAAAGAATTATCTGTCAAAATGAGGCTGATTTCTTAACATGGGAAACAAAAAAAATCGATCGAAAAACTTACATCGGTGACAACGTTCATTCCCAAATAGCCTAGATTTCGAACCATAGCTTGGTCTTGCAAATTGATTTGAGCATGTGTAAATAGTTTGTTGAGATTTTCATCCGTAATTCCATTCTTTATCATTGCATACAGTGCAATTATTCGGATTTTATCATAGCTGGATATGTTCTATAATTTTGACATCAAATTTCGGGGTATCAATTATTAAAATCGTAAGTAAAAAAAAAAAAAAACTACTTTTGCGGCTATTACCATATCCAATATGATGGGTAAAATATTTCGCATGTGATCTTTGACCTTTTCACCCTCAGCATCTGTTCCCATGGCTAGATCCTGTTCAACGCGACACAAATTATCCACATTGCCTTGATACACTTTCATACAATCCTCGGCCAAATGTAAATGTGTTGAATATTTCGAAAGCTCTTTTTGGTATTGTGGCATTTTTTTTATCATTAACGATAAATCTCGCATTGATTGTTTATCGCTTTGGCTCATCCGTTTCGATTCAGTGAAACGCTTTAGATTTTGTGTTACTGCATTTGATACAACAGCAATGTGCTGATGCCGTAATTCAACCCATAGCTCATCGTTTTCGTCAAGCAACACTTCTTTTTCATTGGAATTTGGAGTCGGTATATACCTAAACACATGAATTTTGGTTCATTTAGTCTGGTGGCATTTACTAGGAGGAGCACACGGCCAAAGCTTACTTGTAAACGTCATTTGTGATTGGAAGCAAATCATATGCCATTGCTTGCAGTGTGAGCTCATGCAGAATTGGTGAAACGCAATCAAATCCACGATCCAATATCACCAACTGTGATCTCGCCTTTTCGACTCCTTCACCAATGGTTGGTTCATCTGCGGAAACAAAAAATAGGTTCGCATTGAATAAATCGGTTCAGCAACTCGAGTTCAATCGGACTCGAATTAAGTTCAAGGGATTAGATTCTGATCTGAATCAGTGTGATGCACTGGGGAGAAGTGAGCCCGGATGACCTCACTTGAATTTTTTGGAGCTAGAATAATCGATTCATCAACTGAAGACCCCAAAAACTGTTTAGTGCAATTTTTCAAGGTCACCAATTTTTTTCAATTTCAGCTTGACTTAGCTCCCCTCCATTCCCCTTTTAAGCTGTGCAACTGGCATCACACTGATCAGAATCATATACTGTACCAGCTTTGTATGCGTCCAATTTTTGCTGAATCAGTTGAGCCAATTCAACGTTTCGATCACAGGCACTGGCATATGTTTGAAACGTAATAATTTGATTTAGTATCAAAATATAAAATTTAAAAAAAATTTATGGAAAATGGAGAGTGAATAAAAAGCAGTCTCTCTGTAAAATGTTACCTTCGATAGCGCACTGATGGATATTCGCCCAATGTTGCACACAATGTAGCCACCTGTTCAGCAATCCGTTCCATATGGGCGAATCGTACGGGTGCCAACATGGGCGAATACATAATTTGAAATGTATCCGGTGAGTCCAGGGAAAAGACCTTACACAAAAATCAAAATGACAAATTAATTTTCATTTGCATTTAAATTTGCTAATGCTGATAACGACTTAAAAGTTTAAGGTAAAAGTCTTTCAAAAGAACGGAAAAACGAAAACTACCATCAACGAATGAAATTTTTCTTTTAAGATTGATTAAGATTCTGTAACTGAAAATCACAAAACAAAAAAGTGACAACTAATAAATCATAAATGCGTGTGAGTGTGAGTAATTGTACAAACCTGGCCTTCATACGGTAAAAATGCGACGTTGATTTCCTTGAGTGTTTTTATCTTTTTAGCAGCGGTTGATTTACATAAATCATTAAACAACTCCTCGGGACATACTAATTACAAATGTTTTTTTTTTTTTGTTTAAAGCATTCAAGTGAAACCGGAGATAGAATCAAAATAAAAAATCAAAAATTGAAAAAAAAACAAACAAACAAATTCAACAAACGTGTTAACGTGCAATTTGGAATTGAGAGAAGCAATAAAAATGTTGATAGAATAGATATTAAAACGGTAAAACACACAAAACGAATACCAGTGCATCGTCGATGAGTTTTCGCCGAAGTTGAACGATGTAAACTCAAAACTACAATTCAATATTATAAATATGCGTTTGTGTGTCACCGTTTGCCAATGAATGATTTGATGCAAAGCGAAATGCGATTAATAAAGTGCTAGAGCGGAAACGTCCTGAACGTAGTAGCAAAAATTCGGATGCTGAACAAAAAGTGATTTTTGTATACATTCCAAAAATAAACTTTCGAAGAAAACGGAAAAAACGAGACAATTTTTTTGTTGTTGAAATTTTTTTGAATAAATTTGAAGTACCTTCGGTGAAGTAAACATGGGCTGCTTTATACATGGGCCGATTTAGATGCTCAAAGTCACGCATTAGAATACGAATGGATTCCTCGGATGGTGTCATCATATAAATCGCTTCCATTGATGCTAATGGTTCACGCTGCTTTTGTAAATCCTCAACCACTGAAACGAACAAACAAATCATTGATTTGGCTGCTGCTGAAATGCCATCAAATACAATGAAACTGTGTGCCATCGGATACGTACATGGAATTCCTTCAGCAGTAATGTCATGCATTTTACAACAGGCTGATATCATACGCATCGCAAGTTTATCCACCACCAAAATACGCCATTCTTTTGAGCCTGGTTTGCATGCTGGTGATTTTCCTTTGAAACGAATCACTTCGTTCATAATTTCTATTCGAAAACACAACAAAACAACAAACAATTGGTTAAACATCGTGTTAAAGGCCAATGTCACTACGCTTTCACACATTCTTGCGCAGTGTATCTTTGCTTTGAAAAATCGATATTATTCACACACTGCGATTGTTATCATTTTCTATTTAGTAAGAAGTGTCAATTGAAATTTTTAAACAATAGTCAGATTCCAAAAGATATTCTGGTTTTTTTTGTGAACATTTTGTTTGTATTCGATTATTTGTCCATTGAATTGAAGCTATTCTGATGTAAATGTATGGCACAATGTTTACATCTGAAATTCGAGTATGAATGAACACAATCGCATGGCAAAACAATCAAGCCTTTGAACAACACATTTTTCAAATATTGCAATATTTAAATCGGAATGGTTTTAGTCAATTTCATTAAACACTTTTTATTTTGGATTTTGATGCACTTACTCTGACCAACTTGCACTTTTAATGCCATATTGCTAACGGATTTGTGTGCAGCGTGTAAAAATTGTGTACAAACTTTCGTTTCTTTCGATTTAAATACGTCAAATGCATAGAAAACTACGATTGAAGTTTACTACGATTGAAGCTTTCATCCGGCGTCTGCGCAATAGCCTGTACCAAAGACCGTCATATCCGTTTGATCGAACAGTCAAATCATGATGTCTCGTTTCCATTTTAAGAGATGATTTGAAAATGTCAGAGGAGCGGTTAGTTTTAAAAAGACACTTGACTATTGTTATTTTATATCGAACTGACTTAGAGCAATTCATAACTTCATAATCGTTGGTTAAAATCCGCGGAAAATACCTGATGGATTCATTATTTCTGAATAAAGTGTCTCTATTTAAACCTCAGTTGTTGCTATTGTTTGCTACGAATGGTCAAATGGTCATTCGCCAAATAGCTATTTAGGTTCCTACTGAACTTTTCCTTTCAACTTACATTTTGATACTGGTTGGCTGCTTTAGCAAAATGAAGATTGGCTGAGACACAGAGTAAGTTTATTTCATGCAGCTCATGGAGCTGTGATGATTCATCACTGCTGAAAGTGATGAATAGCAATTGAATAGCTCTTCAATTTAGCTTCAATAGCCAATTCTATTTTTCGAATAGCTTCCGTCTGAAAAATATTTATGATCGAGGGGATGGCAATCTTAAGCTCATTATATCTGGTGTAAACTTGAAATGTCTAATTTAATTGGCAATGAAAACTCAACTACTCAATAGCTACTTCTTTGACAACCTGAGAGGAGTCCTTAGATGCCAGAAGGGGGTAAATCCTCATGTATGAGTTCATTTGGTAGAAAAATGCTTCTGAAAGTTAAAATCATAGATACAAACCGGTTCAAGATATACCATTCAAAGCGACAGTGAGAACTGTGTCTTCTGTCTTTGAGAACGAAACTGAATAAAATTCCCAACTCCAAATCACGAGCATAAAAAATGTCAAATCCTTAATCCATTGCGTTAATATTTTTTTTTGCATTATTTTTATTTTGAATAAAGCACACAAACACATTAACATAGTATTCATACGATGTTCATTTCTGAAATACATGTATATTGAAAATCCGGTTAAAAATTTTACAATAAATTACAAAGCCATACAAAAAAAAAACAGTTGTTTGAAATTTAAAAATGTGACGAAGCTTAGAGAGTGATTGTGTTTGTGAATGTAATAACGATGATTCGATGGTATTGAATGATTGTTTTGCAACTGATTGTGTGTGTTGATTGGTTGTGTTCGAATGGAATTCGAAATAACAACCAACGAAAAACAAAATCATTGTGGTCATCGTAAACGTCAGAGTTATCGCCAGTCGTTGGATGTTTTGGCGACAAATCAAAAAAAAAGTATTTGATGTTTTAGTAGCCAGCCAATTCGGCGAATGTGGAGTCCATTTCGTCGGCAAGACTCTTGTATCGGTCCTTGTTGATGCCCAATTCGTCTAAAAATGTCAGAAGAAATCAAAAAAATTTAATTTTTTTTTTTTGGTATTTAGACGGAAGCTCTAAATGGTTCGGTATTCTCAATATCAATTGAATTTTGTCAATTATATTACAATTTGTACAAGATTTTCTTTTTAATTAAACTCAAAATCATATTAATTGAATCATAAAATTAATCGAAAGCACTTAACTGTATCTGAGTGGTTAATATTAGGCGAAAATACCTTGCTTAATTGAATTGTTTGCTATTTGGTGGTTATTTGAGCAGCTGTTGAGGCTCCCAAAATTAATTTGTGATTGCAATTTGTTGTTTTAAAGGCCCAAAGCGCAAATTCTATGCTTGATTTTTTTTTCTGGTTATTAATTTGGCAAATTTTTGCTTTTTGCATCGTTGTCATTTTGTGCGGCGATTTGTTTTTTTTTACATTTTAAAAATTCATCACTTATTGCGACTATAATACATCATTTAATTTGCTTGGATTTTGTGTTAGATGTATATATTATGGTGTTAATACAACAAAACAAGGGCTTAGTATGAAAAAAGTGTCTGTTCACGATGGAAAAACATCTATCGATTGCCGATGTAGGGCAAATTAAGCACATTTAGAAGAAAAATACACATCCAAAACAAAAAAATGAGCGAAAATACAATATTTCAATGAACAAACGGGAATTTCAACTGAAATACTTTAGGGTTCAACTCAAATCGAATTCAATGGATTTACACTTTGGATGGAGAGACTCAAATCAAATTCAGTGGAAAATTTTACATCGGACGGAAATCAACGGGAAGGTCAAAGGAAAAAAAATGTTCCAAATTTTGTTAAAAAAAAAATTAAAAAAAAAATTACAAAAAAAATTGAACATAAAAATAAAAAGCTCTGAACAATTTAATATCCAGTAAGTTCTGCAAATGTTGAATCCAAATCGTCGCAAATTGCTTTGTATTTTTCTTTTTCGTGGAACAGACGATCTGTAAATATGCCGAGGCAATTGATTATAGCATCATTTTTACAAGTTTTAAGTTTTGGTTTTTGAGTAAGCAGCAGTGCCTAAAATAAGCTCACACAATCATAATTTACATCGCTTATTTTAAACACTGCTAAGCAATCAAAAGGCATTTTGTTTTTAGCGATTTTTTTTTTGTTTGTTGTTGTTTTGTACAAAATTAATGAAATTGAAATTATTTTGAAAAATTAAATTGAAAGCATAAAAAAAGATTGATGTTTCGGTGATAGAAAATCGCTAGAATGGACTTACCTTCCAGTCTGTCGACTTCCTTTTGAAGTCTCTTCACTTGCTTCTCAGCGCTTTCAGCACGGTTTTCGGCTTCCTTGAGACGCACAGTAAGAGTCTTCATTTCACGTTTGAATTCTTCTACTCGTTGGTTGGCTTTCTCTTCCGATACTTCCAATGACTTGAGCGAGTTTCCGACGACCTAATTTATGTGTGATTTTTGAATGCAAAAAAATTGGATTAAGAACCGTTGACTTCGTTTGTTTTTTTTGGCATAAAGTGCACACCTTCAATTCTTCTTCGAGTTCCATGATCTTGGCTTCACCAGATTTGACACGATCTTCAGCGACTTCCAATTCATCTTCAACGAAGGCCAATTTACGTGACACTTCATCAGATTTACCGTCAGCATCTTCAGCAAGAAGACGAGCTTCCTTCAATTGGTTGGTCAATTGATCCATACGTTCTTCATCTTGTTGTGAACGGTTTTCAAGCACTTTGCACATACTAAACAAACGAAAAAAAAAGAAGAATCACAACAAAACCCACCATCGTTAATTTCCGTTTGTTTCGCAAGTGTGCACACTTGCTGTACGAAAAATCAATAATCGAAAATGTACCGGTTATTTTCATCAGCCGATTGGGTGGCTTCCAACAATTTTTGTGTGGCGCTGCCTGAACGTTCTTCGGATTTTTCCAAATCTTCTTCAATTTGTTGGACTTTGCGATTCAAAGTGGCTACTTCGGATTCGGTAGCGGTGAGGGTCTTTTCTTTTTCTTCCAATTCTTGATTGGCCAATTCCAATTGGTTTTTGGAATTGGTCAAATCAATTTCAACTTGAACCAATTTCTTTTCGCAATCACGAACTTCCTCCAAAACCTTATCGGCACGAAGATTTGCATCTTTGGCTTGACCTTCGCATGTATCGGCCTTGTCTTGGGCATTATCTTTTTCAAGCTTCATAGCTTGCATCTTCTTCTTGATGGCGTCCATGTTTGTTGGTTTTTTTTTTTATTTGCTCACACACAGGAAAAAAAATTTAAACGGGAATTCGCTACAAAATTCGAACTATCTGAAATCAGGGGGGAAAAAAATCGTAAAAGTTGTGAATATCGTTATAAATTTCATCATTTTTTCGAATTTGAGAATGCTCCAATGTCTGCGGGCAAACAAGAAACGATCCATAAAAAAAATTCAGTTTATTCTCGCAAGTGGTCATTAGTTAAGCGATGAACAGTTTTTTTTTCTCTCTATCTTTCGTCTAATATTAGAAATGTTCAGTGTGAATTGGTTGGGAATTGTCACCGCTATTCGAAATTGGCTATTTTTCGTGTTTTTCTTTTTAATTCGCAGATTTTCTTTCGTTTCGAATGTGGAACGAAAATGAAAAATCCAAATAACTCCCACATATCGCACACGTTAAAATCATCTAATGCCTACGTATTCGGCAAACATCAAATAAAAACAACCAGCCATAGGAGTGTGATGATGTAGCATCGAACAAACGGAGACCTCATCGAAGATGATGTGGGCATTGAATTGCAGCTGTGTGCGCGTTGTGTGAATAACTCAACTGGTGCGGCACCACGGACCAAATTTCCTATTTTTAGAAACTCTATCGTTCAAGTATTTTGTTTTCGATTCTCTTCTAACACACCGACTCGCGTATTTATTTTCACCGACTGTTTATTATTTCTGTCCGACATTTTTTTGTTTCTTTTTTAAATTTAAATCGTTCGCTTTTTTGCTCTTTTTTTGGCTTGAATCAACTCCAATTTCATAACTGAAGAGTTGTTTTTTTTTTCGTCTAAAATAGAACGTCGAGCAATGGAAATTTGTACATTGGGCTTGGGCTATGGCAGTCAATAGTGGTGCATGTATGATTCACCTAATTTTAAGATGTGCGGATTTTGTGTTCGACTAGAACGAATATTATCGCTAGTTTTATGTGCTGCTAATTTGCTTGGAAAATACGTATTTCAGCAACCAATTTGGACGGAAAGTGATATTAAATGTTGTCTTTGGCAATTATTGCAGAAGATCCGGACATTTATCAGAAACGTTTTCATTGAATAGTTCGCATCTTTTTCGCTCAGTACTTCACGATAACCGAGTTTCAGATGAGCATTTTTTCGGAACGATTTTCGAGACGATAAAATCCACCTTTTCGAAAAGTTCCTAACAAAAAAAAGGTCTTTAGACAGACCGATTTTATGACTCATGTGCTGTTCACGAGCGAACGAAAGTGTGTGAAAGTCCGATTAGCGCAACGTTTTTGCTAGACTTGAGCAAAAATAGATCAAGCCAACTAAGTGTACACTCAAACCAGATAAATATTTGATTTGAAAATTTACTCAAAGTGTTTCGCGCCCCGTTGGCCCTCTACACATAGATTTGTTCGTTTTTTTTTTTGTTTTTCTTTATATGGTGGCTTGTACTTTTTGCATCATCGCGTATTTATAAAATTCTTCAATTACTTCATAGTCGTCGAACATTTTCAGCATCGTTCAATACCGAATGCGTTGTGTGAATTTTAGTCGTCGTTGCCGTCGTCAGAATTTGAATTTGAAATAAAATAAGCGAAAACGATTTCTAGATCATGGCACGTACGAAAAACTTATTTATGGTGCATGCGTGGGCGAAACGTTAAAAACCACGTCCAATTGGAATCATTTTCCATGGATTTGATTCATTTTCACAAAATTTATCTGGAATTTAAAAAAAAGCAATATTTGGCTCGTATTCCACTTTTGAAACCAAAAAAAAAATGAAATTTTCAATTAAAATTTCAACCAATTTTATCTATGCTCCTAGTAGGAGCCTCTTACGTTCAGTGGGTGGAAGTGAATTTTAAAATTTAAAAAAAAAAAAACTTGTTTCAATTGATGCCATTTATCAATATTTTTGATGCAGTTCCTTTTTCGTGTTTAAAATGAAAATTCAAGAATTCCATTCACGTTGGTTCATTTCAACACTTATATAATGCGAAAATATATGTCACTATATTATCCCGGGGACTTCCTCAAAACGATCGAACAAAATATCAAAGAACCAAAGAGAGAATAACTGAATCTTTTTTTTATTTTCATCGTTTCTTATTTTTTTGCACTAATTTCAAATGATGAAACGGAAATTCGCAAGAATTTGAACGTTTTCTTTGAAAATCACTTTATTTATTTCTTTTTTTTTTGGTTTTTTGTTGGATAGATTAAACGCAAACTAAAAAGAAATTTTCCACAGACAGAGAGTTAAGAGTAGAGAGTAGAGAGCTGAGCATCAAACTGACCTGAGCGCTCGAAACAGTCCACACGACAGTAAAAACGCGAAAGCACTGACGATCGCTGATGTGAAGAGCCCCACCTTTTCGAATTTTTTCACTGGCTTTCAGCCGATCCCATCGTTCAATTTCCCCTCTTCACATAGACAGTGTCTATTGGACACACAAACACACTCACACACATTCAATTTGCATACAAAATAATAACATCACATACGCTAATATGTCCTTATGTTGAAGATCATAGACACATCGGTTGAGAAATATTTTACTTCGTTTGCTGTCGAATGCTCAACGATCGGCTAATTTGTGTGTGTGTGTATGTGTATGTGAAAAACTTACAATGCGAGTTAAATATAAAATTATGCTTTCGAAAAAGAAAATAGATTAAAACAGCAAAAAAAAAGTAATCTTACAAAATGACGAGAAGGCGAAAGAAAGAAAAAAAAAACCGAAAAACAACTGATCATATCGCCCATATTGTTTTGAGCATGCAAGGTTAGTGAAAACATTGTGAACAAATTTTCGATTCCGAAATGAAACAAAAAAAATCTCAATCTCACATTCCCAATGTACGGCTAAGATTGAAATTTAAATGTTGTATTTTCATTCATTGTCTCTTGACGATCCGTTTACGATCTTCTGAATTGAATCCGTTATCGGTTTTTGATGAAGTCGTTACAATTTTCAACATGAAAATTGTGTTCAAATCACCGGCAACGAGTCCGAGGTTGAAAATATGTATATGTTATTGATGCCAATGGACATGTAATGTCTCTGGAATGCATTCATTTTGGCCGATCCATTCAATAAACATCGTTTGCGATGTTCGATTGGCTGGAGCCGTTGAGTTGAGCTATTTTTATTTCCATGGCCTGAATAAGAAAAAAAAAAACGAAATAATCTGTCCAATTTCATGAAATCGGGTGACAACATCGCTCCAATTTAAGGATTTTCGCTTGGCTTTGCTACAAAAATAACAATCACGCCCGAGCACCCGAACACCATCACGTCTGTGCCACACTACGCAGAATCACATACCTCGTTTTGTGTCGCTCTATCACTATGCATCCGCGTATGTGTGCGTTTTTATTTTTCATTAGCAATTTCTATCACAACATTCTTTTCCATTTGGATTTTTGGCATTGTGCCAAGCAATCTTGAACATCGATGAAATACGTAAATAGTATACGAACGGTTTTCGATGATTTTTTATCACACTTTTCGTGAAATACAAATGTTCAACAAAAAAAAAATTGCACTGAAAATTCGTGGGCCAGAAGATTTTTCTTCTCATAGGTTTTATGACGAATATTGGAATTGAAAAACGGATTTCAATTTTTTTTTTGCTGAAAATCAAAATTGATCAAAACTAATTCAAGATCCCATTTAATGCACTCGCAAATTCATGATTTATTAGTATTTTGAATTGCCAAAAAATTAACAAGAAAATAATAATGCTGTTGGTTGTTTTTTTGTTCATTTGGTTGAAAAGCTTCAACACATTTAGAGTAACTCAGTGTTCAAGTTCAAAAAATAATTCAAAATGATACAATTTTTTTTTACGATATATTTTGCAGGTGAAAAGATAGTTAAGAAAAACAAACAACGATGAAATATGTTGAACTGGCTTCAGGTGAATCAATAGAAAAATAAATGATTTTTGTTTTTCAATCATTTGAATTTCTCAAAAGCGTATTAACATGTAAAATGGTACAAATTTGTAATTGTTTCTGACAAAATAAGAGATTGTTTTTCTTGGTTTTTGTGTGGCGGAATAAGGAAACATTATGCAACCGATCCAGATTTCATTTTAAATTGATGGCAAGTGGTGTTCAGTGGGCTGCGTTGAAAACATTTTTGGCATTATTTTCGTGTTGGCGTTCATATCTTGCACATTGACAATCATCGGTAGCGATGTATTTGATGACTGCAATCGAAAAAATACAAGCAAATACAGTTGAAATATTATCATCTCTAGACGGTTGGCTCGAATACATTCACAATATTTGTTTTATGAAATACCTTTGATTTATCACGTGATCGATTTGACTTGTGAGAATCTGAAAGTTCCACCAAATCGTCTTTATGCTTTGCTAAATAGTCTTCGAACAGCGGATGGTTCATCAAACGCTCACCTAAAAATACGGATCAATTCAATCGGGTGCTCATTAATTTTTTAAGAATTGAATAAAGTGTTTTATTAAAGGGTTTTGGAAACTTACACGACCAACGCTTTGCTGGATCCTTGTCCAAACATTTCTGAAATACAGACACGTAACGATTCAGCAACGAATTTATATCTATTGTTTTTCATTTCAGGAGTTCTTCTAGACTTATTAAAAACTTACTCTGGCAAAATCCAACATTTCCGGATGCTTCAATACCCGCGAAGGGAATTTAGATTCCAGTCCTTCAATGACCGGCGGAACAGGCAAAGAGATTCCCTGGAAATTGTGTTTTGGATTGGAAAATTTGATTAAAAATCACATTTTGGTATTGATTTTGATGTGTTTTTATCACTACTAAAGAGCTCCTTGAGAAAATTGAAACAAATTGATTTTGATACACAAATTGTTGAGAAGCAGACAGAAATTGTACGGTTCAATCATTGATTCTCACGACAGTTTCGAATCCAAGGAGAGCTCCAATTATCTCCCTAAGCGATCCCTAAGCGATCGCTACCTTTCGAGAATTTTGCTCACGCGAGGTCGTCATGACTTATTTTTGGTCCTTAACGATGACCCCCGGGCTTAGCCGAGTTACTTAAAAATCCCTTTCCAATCACCCTCCAAGTCATCTCATATGTATTCAGAGACCAAATTGATAAGTAGATAGAATCGAGTTTTTTCGTTACCCCCATGAAGACCATCTACTCGAGAGTCTATACCCATCGGTTATAGCCTATCGTGTATTTTCACCAAAATGTATTATATCTGTTTCATTTTTCCGCAACAGCAGTGTAAATTCGTGCTCATGTTGATTGCTGTGAAACTGAACTTAACTTACAAACAGATCATAAATGGCCAATTCTGACTTAATTATTTTGAACATTTGAACCAATACTTTTCTGTTACTCACTCCAAAATATTCATTCTGGCTGAAAATTAATTGGTGACGCGATAAAATATCGCCAATCGTTTTACGTATTAGATATAATTGATCGACATCACTGCGTCCCGGCCATAATGCATTGCCACGAACCATTTCGGCATAAACACAGCCAATTGCCCACACATCAACTGGTGTACCATATTGTGTATCACCAACCAATAGTTCAGGTGCTCGATACCATCGTGTAGCTGTCAAACAAAAGCACAAATTATAACACGTATTCACACAGTCCATTAAATTAAATTGTATATTATTTGTTCGAAAGTGCCATTACCCGACCATTTTCGGTAAGTAGATACTATAAAGTTAACGTTTTGAGAGAGAGAGAGAAAAAAAAACCTTACCCACGTAATCGGTGTAATTTTCGCCGGGGCTCAACATTCGTGCAAATCCAAAATCACATAATTTCACTTGTCCTTGTGCCGTTAAGAGTATATTTTCAGGCTTAATGTCACGGTGCAAACAACCTTGTGCATGGCAATATGCAACGCCATTTAATGTTTGGTAAATAATTTGTTTGGTCAAAGTATCCGGACAACCCTAAAAATGAATAGCCATCGTTATTACCATCGTATTACGTGTTAATATCAAGTTTTTTCACGCTTTTTCTTTCTTCCAAAACTATTTCCATGTTAAAAATCAATACTATCGATTTTATCAAATTAACTGTTTCGTTTGATTTAACTACAACTCACTTGTGGATGTCGTTCCAATTCATGCAATACAGTGTGTTCACAAAACTCAAATACTAAATGAAGTCGTCGCTTTCGTCGAAACACTTCCAGAAGTGATACTAAATTTGGATGTTTCAAATTCTATATTTGAATGAAAAAAAAAATGAGAATTTCGATCATATCTACCTCGATTGAAATTCAATCTCACACACACACACACACACACACAATTCAATTCGAATGAATTTGAATCAAATTTTTACCTTTAGCAATCGAATTTCACGTAGTGCAATCTTTCGGATGGCTGGATCTTCTTCGGATTCAACAAATCTTTTGACCGCAACCAAACCGCCCGTTTCATGATCACGACATTTGTAAACCACACCGTACGATCCTTCGCCCAATCGACTGAGCTTTTCATATCGTTCCATTTTACCACTTTGTACATTCGCTCTATTTCAAAATATCAAAATCAAACAAATATGATTTGGAAACTGCTTAATAGATGAATCGATGAATCGGATAAAATAAAACGAATTTTTTATCGATTAAATTCTAAATGAGACGTTGAACCATGAAAAATGGACAAGAAAAATCAATCGAATGCATAAAAATACGTGAATTTCAAAATGAATCACAATCAAAACGAAATTGCGTGACTTCAAACTAGCATGGAAAATTGAAAAAAAAAAACGGAACCAAATCACATAAATTCCGCAGCACTCAACAAATCAATAGAAATGAAAATTTTATTTTAATTGCAGAAATCAACATCTACGTCATTTGATGTGATTCACCTATGAAAAAGAGGAAATTTGTTAACTTTTAGAACTTCAAATCACCTCCAAAAATTTAACATAAATTGCATTAAAAGGTTTCTCCAAATTTATTTTGGAATCAATTGAATCACAGGACACACACGAAACAAAAAATTATGAGTCAACTGAACTAGGCGTACAAAAAGATGAGCTTTGGAATTTTGGTTCCAGCAAAAATTAACTTGTTTTATGTTTGGTTGTACAATGACTAATGGACACAGCCAACACTTGACGTTAATCTAACACTCAATAAAGAATCGTCCAATGAAAAATTCAGACGACAAAACACACACTCCGCCATAATAATATGGATAAACTAACAAATGTTTATTGATTTTTGTTTTTGGTGTTGTTACATGTTGCTTGACTCATAAATTCAAATGGAATTAAAAGCAAACCAAACAAAACAACACTAACACAAGCGCCCCATGGATTTAGATTGGTTGAAACCAAACGAAAGCCAAACAAAAAAATCGATAGAAATCCTTTGTTTTCTGTATTTTATTGCTAAACCATATGGTATTTTAATTGTAAAACGAATATTTGTTGAGCACTTTTTTTTCCCTTCCAAGGTACACAGAGTTACTCTGTGTACTAAGTACACTTACTGTTGTTCTGAACAACTTGTTCACTGACCATTAACAGTTCATATTTTCATTTCATTTTATGATTAATTGAAATCGATTGTCATTATTCATTAGATCAATAAATAGAAAATCACTTGAAATATCAGTGATGCGTCATCACATGCGTTTTCAATAGGATTTTCATTGAAAAAAACCATTTCAAATTGAAAAAAAAACCAAATTCAAATTGAAAATTCATTAAAGTTACCTTCTCGACAGCAAGGGAAATCGGTTGCCGAATAACCATAGCCGTTTCTCTCCAAACCATTTGTCCATAAAAATGCCTATCCACTATTTTTCTGCGTTTTATGAAATGCCGTCTCGAAATGTTGATGATTCAATCTTCTTTATCGTTGATTTGGATTGCGTTCGCTTGATTTGAAGCGCAGTAAATGTAAGCGTAACTTATAAAATCAATTGGTCCTTTGACCAATGTTCCTTCGATTCTTTCGTCGAGTTGTTCGTCTTTTTGATGTGAAAGTTCGGAAGAAACTGAATTGTCTCGATTGATATTGAAACATGTACTTGAATGCTTGTGTTCTAATAATTGAAGGTGATGATAAATGACCATTGCCTTGGATTTGAATCCAAATGAAATTGAACATATATTTCTTGAAGTAATAGATAATTGCGTTTTATTTGGGTGTCAAAAGCAACAGTTTCATTGGTAAATTTATTTGAATAACAGGATGCCGATCACTTTCACAACCAATTGTAGTCATTTATTTACTTAAACTGAATAATAGAGTCTCATGATGTTTCGTATTTTAGTTTCGATTCCAACTAGAGCCAATTCTCGTCGATAGCTATAACTATATATCGTTATTTGTGATTGGGTAGAGACTAGAAGGGGAAGGTAAAATGGAAGTCGTTAACATTTGGCATTTTCAGTTCTCAGTCTAAAAATCACTTTTGCTCACGTAACATTTTCATTTTGTGAAATTGGAGCTTGTATTGACGAGTTCGTGCCACTGCTATTGGCAACGGCTGTTTAAATGAGCATGTTGCATATATTTTCAACGCCAATTCAAGTTAATTGTGGCAATTTCTATCCAACAATCGAAAGGAAACACGAAAGTTTTGGACAGACAACGCTTTTGAATGATTGTCAGTCAAATACGATTCGGTCGGAAAATTTCACGAAATAATTGATGCGAACAAGCATACCGGGGGACAAGCATGGTGCTTTGTGGCCGGTTCGATGCATTAGTGGGTTTTCGATTACGGTCTTTAGAGAAAATGCCAAACTCAGGGGAGAGTTACCTTCAGAGAAATTTTTGTATCCCTAAGCAATGAATAAATGAATGAATGAATGAATGACTGAATGTTCCTGTCCGAAAGCATTTGACGTTGTCATAGAAACGCATGACATATTTATTCACTATATATTAAGTCAATATTGTTGCTCATAAAAATGAGCATTGAGAAGAGTCGAAAATATTTGGTGTCACATCAATCTGAGTGGGTAAACTTCAACTTGGCAAACTTTCCCGAAAATGGCAAAAGCAACAACAATCAAAGAAGCATTGAAGCGATGGGAAGACCAAACGAAGCAAAATTCAGCCGATGCTACCGAAATTGGACTACAATTCCAATGGCCTCCGATTGAAAAACTGGATAATACACTATCCACACTTGTTAAGTGCGAGTAAGATTATTTTTGTTGTTTTTATTTTTATAAACCCCAAGAAAAAAAAACCATCAGACAATCTGTTTTCTTTTGAATCGTAGGAAATTAAGTCTATCAACAAATATGATTGAAAAGATAACGGGATTGAATGGAATGAAAAATTTGCGCATTTTATCACTGGGACGAAATTACATCAAATCATTCACTGGTTTGGTAAGACATTTTGAGCAGAGTGTAAATTTTATAGTTATTAGTACACAAGAGTCCTCATGAGGAGTTCACTGAAGCATAAATTTTACCTCGACAATTTTGATGGAAGATATTATCTTAAAGTTAATTCCCTTTATTAAAGGACCTTTAGTATGGCATTGAAATTGCTTATTTACTACTCGGACACGTATTTATCCTTCGGAATAGAAATTAACCGTTTGACTTAGGTGTAATCGATAGCTAATACAAAAATTGACTGATTTGATCACTAATTACAGTCTCTTATTCATATTTGATCGACAGGAAGGTGTTGCAGACACCCTAGAGGAATTATGGATAAGCTATAATTTGATTGAAAAAATGAAAGGAATTAATGTGCTGCGAAAATTGCGCGTTCTTTACATAAGTAATAATTTAATAAAAGATTGGATTGAATTCACTCGACTGCAGGAGTTACCGTGTTTGGAAAATCTCTTATTTACTGGTAATCCATTGCATGAAAATTTCACCGATGAAGCAACCTATCGAGCTGAATGCATTAAAAGGCTTCCAACGCTGAAGAAATTGGATGGTGAACTGGTTGTTAGTGATGTTGAGGCACAATTTGCACAAGCACATGGCTCTGCCACGAATCCAACTGAATGAATTTTCCAATGTAAATTCAATATAAACGTTTAAAAAATGTGATTTTCACTTTATTTAGATTTAGTTTGATAAATCAGTTATGTAGTATAATTTTCGGTTTTAATGTCATTTAGACCTAATTCTTCATTTTGTTCAAACGAACGTGTGTATCGTTCAATGGTCAACCGATTATCCAGAGTTCCATCATCGGTTAATGCTTGCACGTAACTGTTGCCAGCTGGATCATCAAGAATCAACGTGACTTTACGTTCGCCCCGTGTAATTTCATCCAGTGTTTCAGCAAATCTGTTGAAATTTAAGAGAAAAACATCGTTTTTATCCATGAAAATTGTCAAACCAAACATCATTTTACGATTTCAATAAGCATAAAATATTCTTAATAACAATAAATCATGAAATTGCATTGAACTCTTACTTGTCAAGTTTATTTTTGGTTTCAACATCAGCTGAATCTTGGAAAACTGCATTATTATCCAAAATTTGTTCACGTATCGCAGTGATAATTCCTTCAACGGTTGTAAACCGACCACCAAGACCGGATGCACCGAATTCACTGTCTAACTCTGGTATATCGATGGTACAAGTATCAGACTGAAAATGACAAAAAAAAAAAATGGAATCAGACAATTGTTGAAATTGGTGAAGAAGTGAGTCACTTCAAGTGACTCGTTACTATGTCAAAACTGTTACCTTTAAAACATCTCTGCTCATGTCTTCTCGGCTATCAATTTTCACTGTAATTCTAACTCCTTGCTCTTCAATACCACCGCCAGATTTAACTTCGTTCGTTCTCACACCGCATACATCACAATTGGTCGACATAATGACCACTTCTTTGAAATGTGGAATATTGGTGAGTTTCATATTTGTTTCGCATTTTGACGAACAACTCGGACAGTCTGTATTAAATGTTAGAACTTCACCATGCAATTCTTCAAGTGGCCATTCATCTTCGGCAATTGGTTTCAAAATTCGGCTATCCGATGATTCCGTTTGCTGTTCATCATTTAATTCCGTCTGCGTAAACATTCCAAGTTCGTGATTTTGTTCTTTCGTTCGATTAAAATGTGTCATTGTGCAACCTGGATCTGGATTTGGTGCATGCAAATTCTCAACTCGGCAATTTCCCGAAATATCTTCAAAAATCAATGTAAATGTTTGCTCAACCAGTTTTAACTGACGTAATTTTTCCACAAATGCATCAATTTGAGCAGCTACATCTGGATGCTGTATCCGACGAACTGGTTGATCCTGTTCTAGACCAGCAATTGAACGATCAATAATTCCTTCGACCGTTGTTACTTCACCTTTTTGCGATTGTGGCGGAATTTCAAAGTCTAATTCAACAAATTTTACACTTGTTCGATCTGATTTAACAATACGACGATTTAAATCACGTACTGTTTTCACTTCCAGCGTTATTTTACAGCCATTTGGTTCAATTTCAGCAGCCGGCTGAATTTCATTGTTTTCAAAACCACAATGTTCACATGCAAATGATAAAATGATTGTCTCTTTGTAAAATGGGATTTTGGTGAGTAACATTCGAGTGATGCCCTGCAAAGTGAATAAATTCAGAAGAAATGGCATAAAAATTAAACGAATCAAAACAAAATATTCGGTTTCGGAGATTCTGAATCGGAGGTTCAAGACTTACATTTTTGTAGCAATTCATGCAACATGACTCAATTTCGGTGACTGTGTGGTCAATATCATCAACATTTAGATTTTTAAAAACTGGATCTTCCGATGTGTTGGCCATTATAATGGTTTTTTTTTTTTTTTAAACAAAAATCACTTCGTTTTTCTCTGAATTTCAAAACAAATGCGGATATTGCACACAAATTACTGAAATTTGAATTGTTAATATTCTGTACAAATGTTATTTTTCAGTAATACAAATGTGAATTTGACATTTCATCAATAAACATGTGCGCCGCAGCAGAGCTGGTAAATTGGGTTGCGTTCACAGCGTGTGTGTGTGTCACTATTTGTAGAAATAAATTGTTGTACAAGGTAAGACGCGAAGCGTATTTGAATTGTAGATTTTTTCCGTTAAATTCAACGTCATTTGAATTTGACGTTGTATTGATTTAAGATATTTACTTAATTGAAGTGGCATTTTTATCGAAATGTGTTAAGTAAATAAAAATCGCTTTAGCAAACAAAACCCATAGAAAAAAACATTAAAATTTCGAAAAGAACCAAATTTTTGAAATGATTCTGATGGATTTGGTTAGAGGTGAGATGGCAATGTTCTGGTTTGAAATGTGGCAATCACCAAGGACGATTTCATTTAAATGCACAACGCACGCATACACACACACACAAACACACAGTGAAATGAGCGCCGAATATCCATAAAAGAGAAATAAATGCATAGCTATTTGTCTCGTTCGCACTACCACTGATTAAGCGCTTCACATTTCGAGAAAAATGTTGTTGAAGCAAATGTGCGCATTCAACCACACAAATGTGGTATGTGTGTTGCGCATACAACTGTAAGTCAATTTAAATTGGCTCTGTGTTTGCTTTGTGTGTGCAGCAAGAAAGAGAGGGGCTGAGAAGCAGCGTGCGACGCTTAACACACACAAAAAAAAAATACATTTCAGATATATTGAAAAACGTAACGACATCCAAACAGTAACAAGAGCTCTGCCGAAAAAAAGTACGTTTATTTTAGTCGAAAGGCTTTTCCCGTGTGTTATATATCGAGTTATTATTTTTTGTTGTTTGAACATTTTTCATTCATTGTCGAGTTCGTGTGTCATATTTTTGGCATTCTTTTTTTTTCGTCATCCAATAAAAAAAAAAAAAAAAACAAAAAAAAAAACGAAGAATGATTCAAAAATAATATTCACGGGAGAAAAAAATAAATAATACGAAATGGAACAGAGTGAAAAAGGCGACGAATCCGTTTACTTTGATTAAGAGTGGATTTAGACAGAATTTTTTTTTTTTTTGCAGTTTGAGTATAAGGCTCCATTGACCGTAGTTCAGTGTAATACGTGCTTTTTTTTCCTGTTATTGTTGTTGCTTCCGAAGTGTCCGAAACACCACGCACCGCAATCGAATAACCATTTTAGAACAATTGACTCATACACTAAATTAAAACAAAAACCGATTTTGCAGTTGAAAATCCAACGAAAGCAAACCAACAAAAAGAAAAAACAATGTTCGGCTGCTTCATCGACTTAAATGTTGTGTGTACGAGTGTATGTATATAGGCAAATGTGAAGTGTTCCTTGTACATCCACCGACAAGAAAAACATAGCGAAGAATTTCGTTTGCATGAAATTTCTTCCATTTCGAATTTCGTCGATTTTGTGCAAAAGCATGAGAAGTTAAGTGAGGCGCTGTGCCGTTGCTGTGTGTAGAGCCCGAACAAAAAATGTCGAAAAACGACATTCGAAGCCTGTGTACTCAACGGAAAACGAAGAAATAAACAAAAAGCAACAAGGAAAAAACAATAAAAAAAAGAGAAACGAACAAAACGAACGAAAAAGACAGAGAGAGAGAGAGAGTGAAAAAAAATCTTTCGATATTATCGCTATTCATTGAGTTCACACAGTCACACACACACATGCACACATAACAGAGACTAAGTGAACGAGAGCGCGCGCACTGTATACAAGTGAGTGAATGCGTCGAGTGCTAATATCGTCAGTATCAATGTATTAGTCATTTCAATCCTATGGACATTCCATGAGTCGGTTCAAAAGAAGAAGAATACCACAAAGAATATACACACATTTATAGTAAAAAAATTATTATTCGTTTTTCTTTCTTTCATTGAGAGCGTTTTGTGAACAACAACAACAACGACAAAAACCCGGTACATCGAAACAAATACACACATGAAGTGTCTTGTATGCATGAAATTTCAAATAAAAAACACCAACCGACAGAACGACGGAACGATATACAGAACTTTTTTAACGGTCGGTGCGAAATGAGTGGAACTGATTATGCGAATAGTTGTAGTACAGGTGTTACATTTGAAAATGGATTGGTGGGAACAATGAAGCAATCGATTAAAATTAATGAAGACCAACAACAACCACAACACCAACAACATAAATTCAACGAAAAAGAAAACCAAAACGAACTAGTTACCAATCAAAAAGTGATTAACGAACAAGTGGAAATTGTGCCATCAAAAATGATGGCAAATGATACAATGTCTGTGGCACAGGCCGATATTCCAGCTCAAGATGAGCGCATTTGTTTAATCGGTTCGGTTGCCGATGATGAAAAAATTATCACTGCTGCGCATTCATTTAATGTTCCCGTTTTAACATCAACAACGGGTATTGAGCTGGTCAACGACAAACAATGGACCACTTATTTTGTGATGCGCGAATTTGAAGGTGAACATTTCAATGTGATACGTAAAAGTAAACATCGAATCTATGGTCCGACTGCACTCCAGCAAATTGCACAGTCGGGTAAAGGTTTGGTGTATGTCAATCGTCCATTGTACAATTTTTCCATGAAAGGTGTTATTACATGCTTTACGGGCATACGAAAAAAAGATGAACTTACACGTTTGGTGCATTTAATTCACACAATGGGCGGTTCAATACGAAAGGATATGAAAGAAAATAGCCGGTGTACGCATTTAATATGTAGTACAAGTGCCGGTGAAAAGTATCATTATGCAAAAACATTTAATTTAACAATTGTACGGCCAACGTGGATTTATGCAGCGTGGGAGCATCGTGATGAACCGGATTTTTTTGCCAATGAAACGGATTTTTGTGAATCATATAAGTTAAAACAATTTGAAGGATTGCGTATTAGTTTATACGGGTTTTCACCCGAGGAACATCAAGAGATGGTTGATATAATGAAAGCAAATGGTGGCATTCCAACCGATATGGATGATCCTGAGTGTACACATTTGATTTTAGCCAATAATATCAATCATTTTCCGGAATTATTATCCGGACCAACATCACCGCCACCATTAATTGCTGCACCGCAACCAACAAATTTAGCCAGTACATCAACATCAGGTGCATCTGGTTCAGTATGTGCGGATAAAATGCTACCACCCGAACGTTTAGATCAACTCAATTTAAATGATAAAAATATACAAACAAAATTGAGCAACAATCAACCGGTGTCAATCAATGAAACACCAAAAAAACACTTCAAAGTCAACAGTCTACGGAATGATGGTGTAATTTTACCGGGTAATGAAGAGAATTTATTTTTAGAGCCAACCAATTTATCACCCATTCTTCATAACATTGAAGAAGAAGAAGAAAATGAAACACAAACCACGGCCGATGATCCAAATGACAAAGAAATGTCCAAACGAAAACGTGATAGTTTTGATAATATTTCCATTATATCAACGGATACATTTGCGGCACAATTTAATTCGGCCAAAAAACCAAAACTTATACGCACCGGTTCGATAACACGTTCATTGCGACGGAGTATGAGTTTTGCTGCACTAAAAAATCCCATCACAAATATGATACGAGTTCGACGAAATTCCATTGATCCAAATGCATCGATTAATTCAATAACATCAATGGAAAGCACATTTACCGATTCCATAAAACGTCCCGTCAAAGAGAAATTGCTTAGCCTAAAAGATCGCATTACAAATAGCAGTCGATCGAAACGTGAATTTTGTTTAACACCAAAAACATCGAAAAAATTCAATAACACGTGTACCGAACGAACCGTTGACAATGATGACGATAAATTTGTTTTGCCAAATGAGATAAGCATGTTATCGTGTCGTAAATTGGTGAATAGCACCATGAATGCAACAGCTATAGCCGAAGCCTCAGAAATCGAATCGCACGACAATCAAACGGTTGTCACTGATGAACACAGAACAAATGCGACAAAATTACCAGACAGTAAAACAACGACTGGCATGGATGTTGGTGATAATTCAAATGCAACTGTTGTACAGTCGCAACTAATTCCAAGCGACAATCCAGTCGAACATCAGAAATTGGCTGTTCCGCATATCGTTAAATCGGATTGGTTTTGGTATACCATTCAAAAGGGTTTTGCCAGTGAAGATGAGCATCGATTCAGTGATTATGTTGAAAGTCTTGCGAATACACCGGGCGGTGATCGACGTGATTCGCTGCCACCCGGTGTCAAGCGAAAGAGGAAGCGTTTTTCATTGTTGGCCACCAGCAAACGACGTTCATCGATTCATGGATCCGATGCCGGACTATCTGTATCAGGTAGCTTTTTGGATTGCACAAATAGCCCAAGCATTAAACATGATTCAAAAGGTAAGGACTTTAAGTCATCTTGTTCGGTTTTCATCTTGTGACCGCACACACATTTGTGTCATTTAGCACCATCCATTTTAACACCTCTTTTTCATTTCATGTTCAGATTTCGATTGTAGTATGGATATCACACCAAAAACGAAAAAGCAAAAATCGATGCGCTTCAATCATTTCATGGATTTGTATTCAACCGAATCAAATTACGTGGGTATTTTGGATACAATTGTGTCTGAATTTCAAAAACCATTGGAAGATATGGTCGATACAGCCGAAGAATTGCTGAACAAATCGGAGCTACGTTCAATTTTCAACAATTTCTCACCCATCTACGAGGTGCATCAGCAAATGTTAAACCATTTTAAAGTGTTGCAATCAAATTGGACGGAGAATTGTTTGATTGGTAAAATTATACTGGATCATCGTGATGCATTGCTAAAAGCTTATCCGCCATATGTGAATTTCTTTGAACAAATGAAAGACACACTGCAACAATGTACTGCACAAAATCCAAAATTCCATGCATTTTTAAAAATAAACCAATCAAAACCGGAATGTGGACGACAAACATTACAAGATCTAATGATACGACCTGTTCAACGATTGCCCAGCATGAGTTTGCTAATCAATGATATCCTTAAGCATACACCAAAATCAAATGCCGATTTCAAAGTACTTGAGGATGCACTGAATGCCATCAAAGATGTCATGAAGTATATTAATGAAGACAAACGAAAAACCGAAGGACGTGTTGCTCTATTCGATATATTCAATGATATTGACAATTGCCCGGCTGATTTAGTATCATCACATCGTAGCTACATTTCACGGTGTGAAGTATCCGAGCTATCGAATTGCCTAAGCGGACGTGATGATCCGCTTATGATATTCCTGTTTACGGATTACATTGAAATTTGTAAAATTCGTAAATCACGTGGCATCAACAATATTAAATCACCAACGGGTACAATAAATGCATTAAATACAACAACACGGGCGCATACGCATGGCGGTAAATCATACAAACACATACGTTTGATACCGCTCAGTGCAATTCCATGCGTTTATGATATCACCGATAGTGAACGGGCATTTGCCATTAATGTCAAAGACAAACTGTATTGCTTTAATATCAACGATGAATGCGATAAAATCGTTTATTTGAAAAATTTCTGCAAACAATTGGCAGAGAATGCGTGCCGAGCGGACTATGAGCAATTTCTACGTAATTGTGAATCGCATGCATTGGGCATTGATATCAGCGATATCAATTTTGGTACATTAAAAAAAGTCTACAATTATGCACGAACGCGTCTAGTTTCACGCGCATTCTCATTTAAAACAACACCATTACGATTGAAACGAGCCGTTTCGACGACATCACCACTATACGCAAGCACCAATTCATTGATGTAATCGTTAAAAAAACAACAACCGAACGCCAACCACCACAACAACAACAACAACTACTACTCAACAATGCTCGCTGGTTAAGTCATTTTGAAGCGCAAACACATTCCCCCCTCATAAATAACTAATAACAATATTTTTTTTTTATAAAAAGAAACGATAATTAAATGAATTGTTGGTTGCTTTTTTTTTTTAAATATGAATTTTTGCGATCGCAACACAAAGATATCAGAGAAGCATATTCAAGTCAAGCATTACACGCCAATCAATTGCGTACATTTTGTTCTGTTCTTGCTGTGTTTTTTTTTTCGTTGTTTGCTTTGCTTAGACACAGAGAGAAAGAGATTCACATGTATTTCAAGGCTATTTAGCGTAAATAAAAATTGTTGTTTTTTCAAATGATATACACTTACGTAAGACAATAAGCGAAACTCTTTTTGATACCGATTTAGTTTCATTCTCTTTTTTTTTGGGTTGATGTTGGTATTGCCTTCATCTGAATCTTGTTTCGGTGATTTTGGTTCAGTCAAACACAACTAAAAATAACACACATCTTTCTAAAACGCATCAATTTTACTTTTTTTTTTTTAAAGAAGAAGAAGAAAATGTGCCACAAATTTGAAATCTCTATATCACATATCATCATTGTGTGTCGTCGCGTATATCAAGCAAAATGTCAAACGAGAAAGAATCACTTTAACGAGAAAATATGATTGGAGAATATGAAATAATATAGAAAAACAAAACAAACACACATTGAGAAATGAAGAAGAAGAAGAAGAAGAAGAGAAGACACAGATTATTATTGAAGTTTTTATCATTGGCATGAGAACAGTTCGAACAAAAAAAAACTGTTGCTGCTCAAAAATTGCTCGTTTGAAATTATTTTCGTTCACATTTCAGCACATTTTCAAGCCGAATGAATGAAAGAGCTGATATTTCTTGTATTAAACCGCATTCACACATCATTCTCTTCTTCTATTTTTCTACGGTTATTTTTTTTCGTTGGTCGGCCACACATTTATATAGTCGATGGGTATTCTCTTGTTTTAAGGTTTACATAATTTAATAATTGTAAAACACATTCGAAGTATATTTTTTGAGTTTACTTAATTTTGTGCGCATTTTTTTTGTTTTTGGTTCATGCAAAAGTAAATATGTATGGTCTTTTTTTCTCTCTTCTTCATTTTTTTTTTCTTTTCTTTTAAAACTTAAAACACAAGCAATTCAAGTTAAAATGGAACTACTGATAATGATCATACGAAAAACAAAATATACACAACAAAATAAAAATTTATTTCGTAAATGTAATTCTACTACTTTTAGTCGCTGTTGCTTTTTCAAAGCAACACATTTAGAGAGAAATAAATAAAAATAAATAAAATAATATCATTTATTGTGGAAATAACAGACATAAAGGTTAACGGCTGTTTTTATTGAAATTAATTTACACACACACAAACACGATTGGTGTGCAATTCTTTTGAGATTTAGCAAATTGTTAGTCATTTCCATACGTCTTACGTGAGATTAAAATGCATTTTTGTTTGTTTGTTTGAAATGGCTATTTCAACTGGGTATTTGAGAGAAGAGAATTTACAAAGAAATCTTACATTTGTTCGCCTCATCGATACAATAGCAACGATAGAGCAGTTGAAATGAAATTTCATGACGCCAAAAATGCAATTTAAAACTGGCACTTTGATCTGTGGCTGAATGTACGAAGAGAACATATACATATATACAATTGAATCGTCAATGGGCAGATTCAAACTAAAAGCGTTTAGCTGACAACGAACAAACAACAAAAAAAACCATCGGAAATCATTTTAAAATTATGATATTTTTGAGCCATGAACAAAACAAGTTTTTGTTACGCAACAACAGTAAGTATACAGACGAATTCATTTGTTTTGAATTTTATATTCAAGTAAAATCACATTTGAAAGTATTCTTCTTTAAGAACGTTGTAATTTATAGGGAAATGAATAATAGCGACAATGGAGGTGTGTTCATTTCGATTTCTATTAAAAATCACCAAATGTCAACGCATTAAAATCTTATTTTCATTTCATTTTAGATTTATATATTAGCTTGACAGTAGTGCACATGTGTTCGACATTTGACACACTAAAAATTCCGTTTCCGAAATCTATTTTCCGTGTTTTATTTTTAAACAACACAACAAAATCACAAATTTTAAACAACACAACACATTTGAACGATGAACATATTTGAACAATGTCGTCGTTGCAAATCGATCAGTTTACATTTGTCAACGACCATATCATGTAAAAAGCACCAGTTCTCGTCCGATCACTGAAGTTAAGCTGCATCGAGCGTGGTTAGTACTTGAATGGGTGACCGTCTGGGAACACCATGTGTCGTTGGCATTCTTTTTTTTCAATTTTTTTTAAACGTTTTTTTTTTTATTCTTCCCCAAATGGAATGTACTGATGTGTCGGCTGATGTTACTATTTCTTCAGGGGTTTTTCATATTTTAGTCCATTTTGCACTGTCTTTCATGTGACACTGTGATGCAGGTATTCTAGTATCTAGTTGCTACCGTTTTATCACTGAAATTCGAAACAAATCATTTTTTTCTTTCAAAAATGTCAGTAACTAAATGATAAAAAAGAGAGAGACGTTAAGTAAGTTTCGAATAAAAAAAAGAAGTGAAAATATGATGGAAAAGAACATATTTCGTTTTCCACGAAAAAAAAAAATGAAAATAAAAAAAAATTGTAAAAAAGAATGCCAACGACACATGGTGTTCCCAGACGGTCACCCATTCAAGTACTAACCACGCTCGATGCAGCTTAACTTCAGTGATCGGACGAGAACTGGTGCTTTTTACATGATATGGTCGTTGACAAATGTTAAGCGATTATTTGCGAACATAATTGTCAAACTACGATAAAAAATTATCTCGTCCGTTTATCGATGCTATGATTCGATTTATGAAATTATATTTTTGCAGCAGTTTACAAATTTTTTTTGAACGAAACAGAGAGTTTTAACATATGTTAAGCGTACATTTGATGTTCAAAAGGACGGCAAATGAACGAACAGTTTTGTTGTTGTTGTATTTTCAACCAGTCGATACTTTGGTTCGATTCCGTGTTTTTTTATTCATTTGGCAATTGAGTTTTGAAGAGGCACGGACAAACAATGAAAGTTGTGTGAACTTGAATTCAATGAGTTTTCCTCTCAATTTCAAAACCTATGACACTATTTGTGCTTTCAACCCAAAGTGGAGGCCAAAAATAAGATCGTCAGCTCGAGAAATCGATAGCACAAATAAATTTAAGGAGCAACGGGGTTATCTGGACTTTGGGTCAAGGATTGGGTTTCATTTAGTCAGTGTTAACATTTTGAAAACGAAAGCAGGAAACGTAATTCGATTTTTTTTTTGTACGAACCAAGGTGATCCATGATAAAAATTCCACGTGTCGGAATTCCTCGCATGTAGAAAAAAAGTAAATATTTGTCGCACGGTGGATTGCATGAGTCAATAAATCATTGCCACGTAATGAATAAATTCCTCTCGCAATTGGCAAATATCTTTCTATAAAAGGCAGAGCAAAAAATCAAAAGAAATCAGTTGAATATTTCAACTTCAATTGAAAGACCAGAAAACAGAATAAAAATACCAAAAATGAACTTCAAAGTGTTATTTGCTGTTGCTGTTCTCCTATTTGTTGCCGTTAGCGTTGCTGATGCACGTGAATGTAAGTAGACCAACATTTATGGAAGATATTCACTTGATCATCACATATTTATTGATCTTTTTTTTTTTAAATTGATTGTTACAGTTTCTAATTTATTTTCCTTGCAACTAAAAAATTTCATTCTATTTTCACAGCATGTACACCAAACGCCGATCTTCCTTCATGTGGCGGACTATTTGGTCGGATTTCGAATTGTAACGCCTGGTGTTTTCAGCATGCCTGTCAGCAAGGTGCTTGCAAAAGTGGCAACTGTAAATGTTATCATTTTGATAAAGCGTAATTGAAAAAAAAAACAATCACTAGAAATGTGTTTGTTTTGAATATGTATCAAATTGTCGGTTAATTGATTATCAATTAATAACAATTATTGTTAACACACAATAGAGCGTTGAATTAAAAATATTGGCCTCTTTTTGGGATTCATTAGACTTATTTCTTTCTTTCAATTCCAATTATATTCAATCTTGCAGGTAGAAATCAAACCTCAACATAACGAAGAATAATTGCATAATGTTTAAGCACCAGATTGGTTTGTATCTCTCTTTTTCACTGAAAGCCTTTTACCTTTTGATTCTCTTTGGATTAAGTTGATTGATGGTCAAAGTTTAACAGAAACAACGAGAAAGTTCTTCAGAATAAATCAGAATATATTTTGTGTCATCAATTATACCTTCAAATGTAGCAGTATTTGTTAACTTTAAAAATTTTCTTTTAACATTTTGATCGTTAGCCGATTTGAATTATTTTACTTAAACGTCAACAAAACACAATTCGATGCACTTAAAAGTAGCCGAAATCAATTCAATTTCCTTTGACCACGGCAAATGCCCGTATTCATTTAAGAATTTGCGAAGCTTTTCCTTTAGAACCGAACGTTTTTTGGCATCTGAAAAGTGGCTCGCATCTTGAAATTCTTGAATTAACAATAAAGCCGATGGTATTGGATTACGATGTTCTACTTTGAGGCACTTGCTGCACTTGCATTCAAATCTGTATTTTTCTCGCAGTAAAGACTGTCGCTTTTTGGTTGTTTCATATATTTCTGCCAAATCTCCTTCTCTATAATTGATGAACAGCTGTTCACCTTTTTTCACTGGAAGGATTGTTAATCCGTAGAACTGATTTTGGAACTTTTGGATGCATATATTTGGTGAGCAAGAATGGTTGAAAAACGATGTGAAGACAAATAATGATTCAAGATATTCTTCGTTTAAAGGATTTTGGAAACCGTTTGTTAGTATGATGCAATAGTGTTGCCAAATTAAATGCATCAGGAAACGTTGTTTTTGTTGAGAATCAAAGTATTGCTTGATTTTGGGAATATTCATAAGACTTTTGAATATAACGGATAGCAATCCATTCATGGCATTTGGTAATGCAAACAGTTTCAAAAATAGTTCATATTTCAACTGCACACTTGAACCGCCTTTTGTCGAATCCGTGTGGCCAAAGCATCGATAACAAACTTCATCAAATCATCTGCGCTTGGAAATGCACTGACAGCGATCAAAATCGATTCTGTACACTCAATAATCCCAGGTAAATCGGGAGTACCACAGCTCATTTGATGGATATCGTTCGACTGCATACAATTTGCATCACAAAACATTGCATCCGTGCAATTTGGACATGGAATAAAGTTTTTCATCGATCTTGAGCAGGTCTTGCAAAATATTTTTTCATATTGGTCCGCTTCGAATACGAAAGGTTCTTCCAACACAACAATTTTACCCACTTTGATGTCGCTCTTCGCTACAATTTGCTTGCCAAACTCGTCGTTGCTTTGAATTTCCAAAACGTTGGCCAAACATGGGAATTTCTCGTGCGCAGGAAAACTTAGCTCTGGTTTCACCATCGTTTTGACTGCGATACGTTCTTTCATTCGTTTCAAACAATCTGCTTTACGTTGCTCTAGCTTCGCCATCAGTCGTTGTGGATAGTTTGCTTTCTTGGCCAATTCGATATCAATGAGACATTCTTCGTACTTTTCGAGATGAAAAAAACATGCCGACCGATTTGCATATGCAAAACTCATGTTGTCGGATCCTTCGGTGGCGAATTGTAAGCTTTGATTGTAGAGCTCCATCGCTTGAAGCCAATTATTTGCTTTGAATTGGTCATTCCCACGGTTACGATGCTCAGTTGAAATGTCATCGTTTTTTCCAATTTTTCTCCAATCGTCAACATCCGATTGAATAACTGATCGATGGGCTCATCAAGTGCTATCAAATCGATGTACAATGCACGCTGATGGCGACTCTTTTTTTCACAAAACCATATTTAATATTTTAAAAAAATGGAGTCACGATGTTATTTATTGTTATATTTGGTGAATCGTAGTATTTCAATGGCGGCTAATTTATTTATGACGCTGGTTAAAGGAACACGTTGACAGTGACTGAGCTCTTACATACCAACACATATCTGCAAGTGTGACAGTCACACAATAGCTGTTTATGTGTTGACAATGTTTGGCATCTCAGTCTATCTATGTGTTTCAATGCATCTCCTTCGTTCACGCATCACAGATTGTCGATTGTGAAAGATTGCATGTAAAGCAATTCTTTGAATAAATAACACAAATAAATGTAGCAAATTAGTTGGTGTGTGTTCTAATGGAATTTGTCTGAATCAAGTCGCAGAAAATGCATGACAAAATCAAGGAACTGTGTTGTGAAACATTGATCTTGAGTACAGTTGCCATTGAAACTGTAGCCAATATTCGTAGAATGTAAATTATATATATTTACATTGTACATTTCTCTGGCAGCTACAATTTCGATTATGCACATTCACAGCTATAAAATTATATTAGAAGAACCAACAATTTTGATACAAATGATTTTAATGCAAATAAAGAAAATCTGAAACTTTCGTCTTCTCGTCGATATTTTTTTGACATAATATCAGACATAAGAGTTTTTCATTGGAAATGAGATTGGAGGAATTAATGACATAGATATTCAAAGCGATGCAATTCTTTGTACTTACAAACATTGCATCTCCATGCACCGAATGCATGACCAATTAACCATAGAGGAGGATGAACAACAAACGTAAGCACTAACCAAAATTGGAAAATAGGTCGATAGCAGTGTTGTTCCTCCTTTTTTTTTAAATACAAGCTCTAGCTTGTATTTGAACTGAATTGAGTTGGTCGTTGATTGGGCTGAGGATCGACAATTTACTGATTTGAATAATAACAAAATTGGACTGTGATTTTCATTTACTTTCGATTTATTTTAAAATTTACTTTATAAAATTGTCATTCATAAATTTCCTTATTAATTACAGTCAGTAAAAAAGTATTCGGTCGCCTGTTTGCCAAACTGTTTTTTTTTTTAAATAAAATTAATTTTTTGAGAAAACTGTGACATGTAGCTCAAAAATTCCATCTCCATAGGGAAGATCAAGTAATTTTACTATAGAATTATGTGTATTTAACAAATTTCATAGAAGCATATTATTTTTATTTCCAAAAAATTGGGTCAAAACGACGATTCCATGTGAAATCAAAAAAAATCTGCGGGCATAGTGACGGATTTCAAAATCATAAACTAATAGTTGTTGGGAATATAGAAAAACTCAAAAATCCAAATTTTTAGCTCAATCGGTATAGAGGCTTAAGATCCCTCAGACATCGAAATTTCGATTTTGGCCTGAACTCGAAATTTTTGAATGACCACCATTTCCAAACGCCATTACAGAACTTGCTCAAATTTTCGGAGCAGATAGGTTTTGAAGAGTACTGCATGAGAGTTGTTTAGATAGGAGCCCCCTGGGTCACTCCCCATAGAACATTTTTCATTCAAAGTTGGGTACCTAAGTAAACCCCTTTAGACGTCCGAAATTTTAGACCTTTTTTTTTCGTTAAATCGATAGCTCTTTAGGTCCGCTACACGCGTTATCTATTAAAAGTTTGTATATCTGCCATGTTTTTGTACTCTTGTTGGGCCAAATCCAGTTTTCTCACGTTTTTTCCAGTAAAACACATCCCAATATGTCAATAAATGTATTTCCACACCACAATATTCCAGAAATCGTCAATTATGCATTCAATTGTAAATTGCAATTTATCACGTACTAAAAATCCAGGGACCAATGTAAACTACCACAAGAAGTGGCAATTTTGTCTCATTTTTAACAGATTCAAGTACAAGACGATTTCTGAGAACAAATTGGTGGAATATTGTGGTGTGGAAATACATTTATTGACATATTGGGATGTGTTTTACTTGAGCGCTTTTCATAAAATTGGGAGATATTGACATTTTCGAGCAATAATCAATACAAAAATGTCTCATGAATATCCAAAAGCATTTTGAAAATACTCTAGATCACTAGACATTCGTACATAGAACCGATCAAAATCGTTCAAGACTATCAAAACTGCCGAGAAGAACCAATTATTTCATAAAAATGTCAAATTCATCGATTTTTTCTATGGAATGAGGGAATGGGCCAGTTGCCTGTTTGCAGAGGGAGCCCAAAATGCATTGGACATAAAAGCCGATGGTATCAAAATTCTTCTCTAAGCTTGTACTAAGTGGGAAATCATAGCCATGTTGATTTCGCTGTTGATTTTACCATTTGGTCCACCCCAACGTACATTTTATGATAATTTTGCGGTTTTTCGAGGTAATTGGTGACCGAATCGAATATTTACGACAGTAAAACGCAAGTAAATGACTGAAATATAATTTATTTTTACTTTTCACTGGTTCTCAAGATGATTTTGGTAGTATGAATTGAGTTTTTAGTCAAAAAACACGAAAAAAACGTGAGAAAACTGGATTTGGCCCAACAAAAGTACAAAAACTTGGCAGATATACAAACGTTTGATAGATTACGCGTGTAGCGGACCTAAAGAGCCATCGATCTAACGAAAAAAAAGGTCTAAAATTTCGGACGTCTAAAGGGGTTTACTTAGGTACCCAACTTTGAATGAAAAATGTTCTATGAGGAGTGACCCAGGGGGCTCCTATCTAAACAACTCTCATGCAGTACTCTTCAAAACCTATCTGCTCCGAAAATTTGAGCAAGTTCTGTAATGGCGTTTGGAAATGGTGGTCATTCAAAAATTTCGAGTTCAGGCCAAAATCGAAATTTCGATGTCTGAGGGATCTTAAGCCTCTATACCGATTGAGCTAAAAATTTGGATTTTTGAGTTTTTCTATATTCCCAACAACTATTAGTTTATGATTTTGAAATCCGTCACCATGCCCGCAGATTTTTTTTGATTTCACATGGAATCGTCGAAAAGAGTATTCGGCCATCCATACAAAAAAAAATTGAGTTTCCATGAAAGAATTGATTATTTGAATAGTTTGTTGAGTTCTGCATTCAACCAAAACTACACGTCTTATTCAAAACATAAACAGTCTACAATTTGATTTTGTCGAGCTAATATTGCTGATGACTGATTTTCACACCCAGCCATCAACCTCGAGAAAAAACATAAGGTTTTACTTTTCCGCACATGAAATCGAATTGTGATATGAATATATCTCAAATCGCAAAGTGAAGATGACCAATTTGTTTTATTCTGTAACAGGATGTTTTGTGTTAAAATTTAGCCGAAGTGCAATAGCAATTGCATAGCGACGTGCACTAAAGGGCACATACCGTGTCCAAGTTGTATGACAAAATAACATTTTGCCCGTTTTCATGGCAGAACCAATACTTTCTCTCTTGACTGGTCGATGAATCAAATTGTTGAAGAGAAAAATCAAATTTCATATCAATGTGGAAAAGTCAGGATTACGAACGTTATTCAATTTATTTACTTTGAATTGGTCGTTACCACAGCTTCAAAGCTCAGTTGAAATATGATCGTTTTTTACCAACGCTTCTTGAAGCTCGAAAACAGTTTTGAGAGAATCAGAAATTGGCCGATCTGTATATGGCATCATCATTGTTTGACTCTTTCTTCCACAAAACCATATTTAATATCGGAAATCGTGATCCTGATGATATATTGTTAGATTTACTTATTAAATTGAATTACTTCAATTGGGATTATATTATATTTGTGGCGCTGGATAAAGGAACGCTTTGACAGTGACTGAGCTCTTGCATACAAACACAATTCTAGAGTGACAGTAGCAGATTAGCTGTTCATGTGTTGGCAATGTTTGTCATTTCAGTCCTTCTTTGTGGTTCATTGCATCTCCTTCATTCGAGCATCGCTGAGTGTCGACTGAGAAAGAGTAAATGTTAAGCATTCCTTTGAATAAATAAACTCGACTGTTCCACCCGGTCACATTTTGTGTTGAAAAACTGTTCATACTGACGTGAGTGTTCTGCGCATCCTCTGTTATCTAATGATGGAAGCTTGAAATTCTTTTAGAACATAAATTAAATGTTTAATTTCTTTCAATTCTCAATTCCATCTGTTGTTATTATTTCGAATTATGATTCGATTCAGGATGAAATTACAATATAATTTGATTATTTTGTGCAAACCAAGGTGACTTATGACGAAATTCCACGTGTGTGAAATTGGAATTCCTGTAATACGAAGGCAAGTAAATATTTATTGCACGATGGAATGCATGTGTCAATAACTCAGTGCTATGTAATAAATAAATTCCTCTCACAGTTGGAAGCTATTTTTCTATATAAGGTGTGTTCTCTTATTAGTTGTTGTTGCCGTTGCCGATGCCGGTAATACTTAGGTAAGTGTGTGACCACATTTATATATTCACTTATTCACTGTACAACAAAATTCGACCTCAAGGAATAATGCAGACTTGGGGCTAGTCGTGTTTGAAATCTTATAACCCCCAGAGAAAAAATCCGGCGGGTGTAAGCTCAGTGAGGTCACAATCGAAAATTTCCAAATCGAATAATCTTTTTTTTTGTTTATAAATTGCAGAGATTGATTTACTGAACTGGTGTTTTAATAAAATGTTGAGTGTAATCTTCCTGTTGCTGTGCATAAATAGTTCCATAAATGGAGCAAATGTTAAGCCGAAAATTTGCACTTCGGATATTTGTTTGAAGGAGTCTGCCACGATGCTTGGCTCCTTAGATGCAAGTGTTGATCCTTGTGAAGATTTCTATAAATATGCATGCGGCAAATATATACGTGAAACAAAACTGCCAGAGGATAAAAACGTGGAAATTTCATTCTTCCAAGTTCAGGATAAGGTTAATGATCAGTTGCGTTCAATTCTTACCGAAAAGCCACAACCAAATGAACCAAATCCATACAAGCTGGCCAAAGAATTTACACAAACGTGCATGGACGAAGCAACGTTAAACAAAAACGGTAAAATTTAACACTTGTCTGAATTGTTTCGCATTTCATTCACACCCATTTCACCTCTTTTAGGCATTAAACCAATGGAAGATATGTTGGAAAAATATGGTGGGTGGCCAGTGGTTAAAGGCAATGACTGGAAATCTGAGAATTGGAATTGGCTAGCAGCAAAAAGAAACATTCTAAACGATGGTTTAGTTGATGACTTGATTTTGGAATTTTAAATTGGTCCAAGCTTAAAGAACACTTCACAGCGCATACTCTACGTGAGAAGTCCTTGTACTGACTTTTTCAACAAAAGTCATATTTCTAAACCACTTTTATTTCTAGGTTGATCGACCAGAATTTAAATTGTCCGAGAAATTTCTATTAAAAGGATTAGAAGATGCCAAAGTCAAAGCATATTATAATTTTATGGTTGATGCAGCCGTCATTTTCAAAGCCAATCGAAGTGATGCAGAACATGAACTTCTCGATACACTTCAATTCGAAATTGAACTAGCAAAGGTATCCATTTAACGAAAATGTTGAAAGAAAAATACAACAAATATTTGAAAAAATTAAAATTGTTAACATTTTTAGATTTCTTTACCTACTGAGAAGCGCCGTAACATATCGATTTTAATGAATGAATTCACTATTCAAGAGCTTCAGACAACATTCCCATATGTAAATTGGTTAGAATTCGTTAATTGGAATTTGTTCCACAAGGTGGCAATCAATGAAAGTGAAGTGGTGACCGTTCCAGATAAGAATTATTTGTTACAACTTAATGCACTGCTTCAAATCACACCAAAGCGAACGATAGCAAATTATTTGGCATGGCGACAAGTTTTATACGCGTCGTCCATGTTAAATGATGTTCTTCATCAACGTTATCAACAATTTATAGCAGAAATGACGGGCAAACTGAAACCAATTCCTCGACTGATGAAATGTGTAAAATTGACAATGGAATAGTGAGCAACTTAAAAGATTATTTACAAAAATAATGTTATTTGTGTGTTAAATAAGTTTTAACATATTTTTTTCAGTTTGCCAATTTCGGTTGGCGCAACATATGTTCACAAATACTTCAATAAGGAGTCAAAAAAAGCGGTAGCTAACTTAGCTAAGAGTATTCACAAAGAGTTCATGAATACATTGCAAAGAGTACGATGGATGGACGAAGAAACACGAACACAAGCCATCAAAAAAGCCAAAGCAATGGACTTTCACATCGCATATTCTGATGAACTAGTTGATAATAACAAACTTGAAGAATATTATAATGGTTTGGAGCTACAAACGGACTCTTTATTGCACAGTGCACTCCAGATTCGGAAATTCGATAAAAAACGGGAAATAAGTCAACTGCGTGAGCCTGTTAATAGAACTGATTGGAAAATTCGTTCGACAAGAACAACCGACGTAGATGCATACTATTCGGTGGATGAGAACAGTATTCGTACGTTTTTTTGTAATTGTTTAAATTAAAATTAAACTCCGTTAAAAATTGTATGCATTTCTCAAGTCAAATTCTTGTTAATAATAAATTATCTTGCAGAATTGCCAGCTGGAATTCTTCAAGGTCGCTTTTTTTCAGCTGATCGGTGAGTCCTTTTCAGTTATAATATTAAATCAATTTTAATGAAAAAATAATATCAAACCAATAAACAAACCTTTTGGCATTCAAATAGGCCATCATACATGAACTATGGAGCAATTGGCTTTTTTATTGGCCATGAAATCACATACGGTATAAAATTAAATCATTTTTCATTAGCACCAAAGTTACATTCAAACATTGTTTATTTTTAGGCTTTGACGATGAAGGACGACAGTTTGACTCGAATGGAAATCTAATTGACTGGTGGCAACCGGATACACAAGCTAAATTTACTTCAAAAACGCAGTGTTTTATTGATCAGGTAAACAATTGGACGGGATTTTTAGTTGAAAAATGATTATTATTGAAATTTCAATACATCTGACACTCTTCTCGTTTATTGAACAGTATTCCACTTACACTCATCCAAAATTAAATTTGACGGTATGTTGTTTTGGGTATACTCAATTGAGCTTTGATTTAATCAAATTTTTTTTATTCAAATCAAAAATCACTTTTTAAACAAATTTGGTACAGGTCAATGGTGTCGCTACTCGAGATGAAAATATTGCAGGTAAGTCACCCATGCTTTGCAGCTGTATGCAATGGTGTATCGCCATCTCAATCTATACAAATGAATATATATTTTATTGCAGACACTGGCGGAATAAAAATATCGTATGCAGCCTATCAAACACACATACAGCAAAATGGTCCCGATCCAATATTGCCTGGATTGAATTACACAGCAAATCAACTATTTTGGATTTCAGCCGCACAGCCATGGTGCGCAGTGACACGACCCGAATATGACACAATACATTATATGACCGATGCTCATACAATCTTTAATTATCGAATAATTGGCACCTTTAGCAACTCACCGAATTTTTCCAATGATTTCAATTGTCCATCAAATAGTAGAATGAATGTTAACAAGTGTGAGATTTGGTAAAAATGTTGTACACAAGGTTAATTTTTTTTTCGTTTTAATATTGTATCGTCGGTCTATTTTGTATTTAGATACTGTTTAGAGCTGTTTTTTTTTTTCAAAAAACTTTAACAATCATAAACAAAATAAAGCAATCGAAATTTGTTGTTCAAAATTTTGATTTCCAAGAATAACAAAGATGGCGTAGAATCAAATGGGATTAATTTTGTTCGCTGCTTAGAACAATGTTTAGCTATTCAGGCTGTTTAGGAATAATATTCTTCTTCTACGCAACTATCGAAACCAAGCAAAGCCAATTCAATTTCCTTAGACCAAGGCAATCGACCATATTTACTTAGGAATGAGATGAATTTTTCTTTCAAAAATCGCTTTTTGAAAAATCTGCTGCATTTACAGTCAATTTCAAGCTCTTTCAGCACCAAATTTCGTTGTATATCTCCGCAATCTGTTTTAGTCTCATCTCCCATTCTATAATTAATGAAAAGTTGTTCGCCTGTTTTTACTGGACGAACTACATGGGCGATAATCTGATTTCCTCTATTTTGACGTATTACATTTGATAAGCATGAATGATTGAACAACGACGATATAATGCCTATGAACTCAAATTCATTAGCGTGACCAGATACATTTGTCATTAAGATGAACAAGTGTTGCGCAGTCAAGTGCATTCGGAAACGTTGTTTTTGCCTCGAATTAAAGTATTGATTGATCGCAGAAATGTCCATAAGATGTCGATATGTCGTGGTAAGTGGCACATACCTTGGTTTTGCAAAGAGCTTCAAGAATTGACCATACTTCTTTTGCTCACTTGGAAGGTCATTTAACGAGTCAAAGTCACGTGTGGTCATGGCCAACGCACTTTTCACGAATTTTATCAAATTATCTGCTTCGGGGAAAGCACTGATGGCGATCATAATCGATTCTACACCCATTGAGATAGCATTCACATTCAAACGAGAATATAAGGCACCACACGCCATTTGATGGATTGTATTCGATTCGTCGCATTTTGCATCACAAAACATTACGTCGGGGCAATTCGGACATGGATTGAAATTTTTCGCAGCGTTTGAACAGGTCTTACAAATTCTTTCACACCATTGAGTGACACAAAAAACGAAAGGTTCTTCCAACACAACGATTTGTCCCACTTTGATGTCACTTAATCGAATCGCAAGCTAAAATTGTAGAACTGCATCGCTTCACGCCAATTATTTGCTTTGAATTGGTCGTTACCACTATTTCGATGCACAGTTGAAATGTCATTGTTTTTCACCATCGTTCGTGGAAGCTCAAAAAGCTGATTGAAGCAATGAGGGATGGGCTCATCAAGTGCCAACAAATTAATGTACAATGCGCCATCAGCATTCGAATCTTTTTTCCACAAAACCATATTTAAAATTGAAAAATGGAATTTATCTGACAGCTACAATTTCGATTATGCATGTGCATGCCACAGCTACAAAATTATATCAGAAGAACGAACAATTTTGATACATAAGATTTTAATACTAATAAAGATAATCTGAAACTTTCGTCTTTTCGTCGATATTTTTTTCTATGATTTTTGACATAATATCAGGCATAAATAGAGTTTTTCATTGGAAATGAGATTGGAGGGATCATTGATATAGATATTTAAAGCACAAGCCTTTTGTTATAATTACAGTAAAAAAAATTGTTATTTTGTGTTTTTTTCAAAAATAAAATTGATTTGTTGAGAAAACTATGGCATGTAGCTAAAAAATTCCATCTCCATAGGGAAGATCAAGTAATTTTACTATAGAATTATGTGTATTTAACAAATTTTATAGAAGCATTTTATTTTTATTTCCAAAAAATAGGGTCAAAAAAGTATTCGGTCATACAACAAAATTGACTTTCCATGAAAGAATTGATTACACTGTTCGACAAATTTCAACTTTTTGTCTGACCCAGAGCAACGACATATATGGTTTTTTTGTACTTAGTGGTGTGAGTCAGAACCCCAAAGGATTTGGTCGGGTCGGTTCGATTTGTCGAGAAATCGACCAAAATCGATTTTCACCGTTTTTCGCATGTATCTCCAAAACTACGTATCACATCATGTTCAATGAATACACGTTGGAAAGGTATTTAGATTTTTAATCAATTTTCGTGCATAATACGTCCAAATTGATTGAGCCGTTCCAAAGTTATTGACGAAAGAGTGGATGGGTGTCTACCGAAAAAATGAAGTTTTGTCACAAATTTTCGACTTTGAGACTTCATTTCACCCAGAAATCTTTTTCAAAGTCCATATTTCTTTTTTTAGGATCCAATCTCTATCTATTACAAACATTTTGAGCTTTTTAAAACGAAGATTGGGCTAAAAATGATAGTTTTATGAACATTTTTGTAAACTCATCAAAAGTCAAGTGCGAATTGGAAATTTTCATGGGCGTAGGGATATGTCCCAAAGAGAGCATATAAGAGAATTTTCATGGTCATTTTCGGATTCGCCAGGTCCGAATTTCGTGTTGGCAAACTGTAAATACTGACGTGAGTGTTTTGCGCATCCTCTGTTATCTAATGATGGAAGCTTGAAATTCTTTTAGAACATAAATTAAATGTTTAATTTCTTTCAATTCTCAATTCCATCTGTTGTTATTATTTCGAATTATGATTCGATTCAGGATGAAATTACAATATAATTTGATTATTTTGTGCAAACCAAGGTGACTTATGACGAAATTCCACGTGTGTGAAATTGGAATTCCTGTAATACGAAGGCATGTAAATATTTATTGCACGATGGAATGCATGTGTTAATAACTCAGTGCTATGTAATAAATAAATTCCTTTCACAGTTGGAAGATATTTTTCTATATAAGGAAGAGCAAAAAACGAAGAAGATCAGTTGAGGATTTCAATTTCGCTTGAAAGACGAAAACACACCACAAATAAACTTCAACGTGATATTCGCTGTTGGTGTTCTCTTATTTGTTGCTGTTACCGTTGCCGATGCCGGTGATACTTAGGTAAGTGTGTGACCACATTTACATATTCACTTAATCACTGTACAACAAAATTCGACCTCAAGAATAATGCAGACTTGGGGCTAGTTGCGTTTGAAATCTTATAACCCCCAGAGAAAAAATCCGGCGGGCTTTTTTCTCTAGGAATACTAATGTTCATTTTTGAACTACGTTTGAGAAAGTGTTCTTCTGATAACCTAAGATTAATCTACGTGGTTAAAATATAAATTTTGACGAACGGAAAACTAAGAATTCAAATGCCAATTTCGGACGGACGGACGGACAAATTTTTGTCGTTTGCCACCTTTAACCTTGAAAATCCAAAATTTCCAAATCGAATAATCTTCTTATTTATAAATTGCAGAGATTGATTTACTGAACTGGTGTTTTAATAAAATGTTGAGTGTAATATTCCTGTTGCTGTGCATAAATAGTTCCATAAATGGAGCAAATGTTAAGCCAAAAATTTGCACTTCGGAAATTTGTTTGAAGGAGTCTGCCACGATGCTTGGCTCCTTAGATGCAAGTGTTGATCCTTGTGAAGATTTCTATAAATATGCATGCGGCAAATATATACGCGAAACAAAACTGCCAGAGGATAAAAACGTGGAAATTTCATTCTTCCAAGTTCAAGATAAGGTTAATGATCAGTTGCGTTCAATTCTTACCGAAAAGCCACAACTAAATGAACCAAATCCATACAAGCTGGCCAAAGAATTTACACAAACGTGCATGGACGAAGCAACGTTAAACAAAAACGGTAAAATTCAACACTTGTCTAAATTGTTTCGCATTTCATTCACACCCATTTCACCTCTTTTAGGCATTAAACCAATGGAAGATATGTTGGAAAAATATGGTGGGTGGCCAGTGGTTAAAGGCAATGACTGGAAATCTGAGAATTGGAATTGGTTAGCAGCAAAAAAGAGCATTCTAAACGATGGTTTAGTTGATGACTTGATTTTGGAATTTTCCATTAGTCCAAGCTTCAAGAACTCTTCACAGCGCATACTCTACGTGAGAAGTCCTTGTACTGACTTTTTTCGACAAAATTCATATTTCTAAACCATTTTTATTTCTAGGTTGATCGACCAGAATTTAAATTGTCCGAGAAATTTCTATTAAAAGGATTAGAAGATGCCAAAGTCAAAGCATATTATAATTTTATGGTTGATGCAGCCGTCATTTTCAAAGCCAATCGAAGTGATGCAGAACATGAACTTCTCGATACACTTCAATTCGAAATTGAACTAGCAAAGGTATGTATTTGACGAAAATGTATTTGACGAAAATGTCCATTTAACGAAAATGTTGAAAGAAAAATGCAACAAATATTTGAAAAAATTGTTAACATTTTTAGATTTCTTTACCTACTGAGAAGCGCCGTAACATATCGATTTTAATGAATGAATTCACTATTCAAGAGCTTCAGACAACATTCCCATATGTAAATTGGTTAGAATTCGTTAATTGGAATTTGTTCCACAAGGTTGCAATCAATGAAAGTGAAGTGGTGACCGTTCCAGATAAGAATTATTTGTTACAACTTAATGCAATTCTTCAAATCACACCAAAGCGAACGATAGCAAATTATTTGGCATGGCGACAAGTTTTATACGCGTCGTCCATGTTAAATGATGTTCTTCATCAACGTTATCAACAATTTGAAGCAGAAATAACGGGCAAACTAAAACCAGATTCTCGACTGATGAAATGTGTAAAACTGACAATGAAATAGTGAGCAACTCAATAATGCAATAATACAAAAATGTGTGTGTGTTAAATAAGTTTTAACATATTTTTTTCAGTTTGCCAATTTCGGTTGGCGCAACATATGTTCACAAATACTTCAATAAGGAGTCAAAAAAAGCGGTAGCTAACATAGCAAACAATATTCACAAAGAGTTCATAAATACATTGCAAAGAGTACGATGGATGGATGAAGAAACACGAACACAAGCCATCAAAAAAGCCAAAGCAATGGACTTTCACATCGCATATTCCGATGAACTAGTTGATAATAACAAACTTGAAGAATATTATAATGGTTTGGAGCTACAAACGGACTCTTTATTGCACAGTGCACTCCAGATTCGGAAATTCGATAAAAAACGGGAAATAAGTCAACTGCGTGAGCCTGTTAATAGAACTGATTGGAAAATTCGTTCGACAAGAACAACCGACGTAAATGCATACTATTCGGTGGATGAGAACAGTATTCGTACGTGTTTTTTTTTGAATTGTGTAGATTAAAATTAAACTCTGTTAAACATTTTATGCGTTTCTCAAGTCAAAATCTTGTTAATAATTAATTATTTTGCAGAATTGCCAGCTGGAATTCTTCAAGGTCGCCTTTTTTCGGCTGATCGGTGAGTCCTTTTCAGTTATAACATTAAATCAGTTCTAATGAAAAAATAATATTTAAGCAATAACCGACCCTTTGGCATTCAAATAGGCCATCATACATGAACTATGGAGCAATTGGCTTTTTTATTGGCCATGAAATCACACACGGTATAAAATTAAATCATTTTTCATTAGCACCAAAGTTACATTCAAACATTGTTTATTTTTAGGCTTTGACGATGAAGGACGACAGTTTGACTCGAATGGAAATCTATTTGACTGGTGGCAACCGGATACACAAGCTAAATTTACTTCAAAAACGCAGTGTTTTATTGATCAGGTAAACAATTGATTGAGATTTTTAGTTGAAAAATGATCATTTATTGAAATTTTAATATATCTGATACTCTTTTCGTTTATTGAACAGTATTCCACTTACACTCATCCAAAATTAAATTTGACGGTATGTTGTTTTGGGTATACAATTGAGCTTTGATTTAATTAGATTTATTTTATTCAAATCAAAAATCACTTTTTAATTAAATTTGGTACAGGTCAATGGTGTCGCTACTCAAGGTGAAAATATTGCAGGTAAGTTAATGTACTGTTAATTACCATGCTTTGCAGCTGTATGCAATGGTGTATTGCCATCTCAATCTATACAAATGAATATAAATTTAATTGCAGACACTGGCGGAATAAAAGCATCGTATGCAGCCTATCAAACACACATACAGCAAAATGGTCCCGATCCAATATTGCCTGGATTGAATTACACAGCAAATCAACTATTTTGGATTTCAGCCGCACAGCCATGGTGCGCAGTGACACGACCCGAATATGACACAATACATTATATGACCGATGCTCATACAATCTTTAATTATCGAATAATTGGCACCTTTAGCAACTCACCGAATTTTTCCAATGATTTCAATTGTCCATCAAATAGTAGAATGAATGTTAACAAGTGTGAGATTTGGTAAAAGTGTTGTACACAAGATTAAATTTTTTTCCATTTTAATATTCTATCGTCGGTCTATTTTGTATTTAGATACTTGTATTATCTCAAAATTATCTGAAAATTGCAGATAAGATAGTCGAAAAATGCAGCTATCTAGATAAGATTAAGATAAATGAGCCAAACAAATCTGTTATCTAGATGAGATAAAAGATGTTATCTTATCTAGATAAATTATCTTGGAACAACACTGGCCATCAAATGCATTAGGTATTAAGAAGCGTTTTTTCTCAGTGAATTAAAGCATTGCTCAATCTTTGGAACGTGCATAAGATTTCGGTATGAGAATTTAACTGTCCCATCCATATAAGATGCTTGCTCAACCACACGAGCTTCAGAAACACGCCATACCTCATTTCCTCACTTGTAAGGTCCCTTAATGAGTCGGAGTCACGTGTGGCCAAAGCACATTCAACGAATTTCATCAAATCGTCTGCCTCGGGGAATGCACTAACGGCAATCAAAATCGATTCTACAAGTTGTGTGAGTTCAGGCACATTCAGACGAGATATGTTGTCGGATCCATCGGTGGCGTATTGCAAACTTTGACTGTAAAGCTTCATAAATTCATGCCAATTATTTACTTTGAATTGGTCATTACCACGGCTTCAAAGCTCAGTTGAAACGTGATCGTTTTTTACTAACGCTTCTTGAAGCTCGCAAAGGGCGCTATTTCAATGTTGACATTTATGTGCTTCTTCTTCAAAAAATGACACACACATACAAATGCAAGTGCCGTACGCAGCTCAGTAGCAAAACGCACACTTTGATATTTCTCGTTTGACATCTCTGTGTATGTATACAGAGAAGAAGAAGAGCATAAAACACGACATTGACAGCAATGTTAAGTTATATGGAGTATCACCCGATGGAAGCTCGAGAACAGTTTTGAGAGAATCAGGGATTGGCCGATAAAGTGCTAATAAATTGATGTATATGGCGTCATCATTCTCTGATTCTTCCTTCCACAAAACCATATTTAATATCGGAAATTGTGATCCTGATGATATATTGTTAGATTTACTTATTAAATTGAATTACTTCAATTGCGACTTGTATATTAGGGTGTATCAATTTCGATTTTCGTTTAAAATCAAAAATGGAGGGGCGGCACCAGTTAGTACTAGTCAAAACAAGATTTTTTTGTTTGTGGACCATATGCAAAATTTTATTTCCTACAGGGGAGGAGCTCGTTTGAAAAAAATGTTTCAAAATAGCTGTTTTTCCACAAAAAATGTAAGAAAAGTCATTCAAAATATAATTATTGATATTTACATTTACTTTATTCTTAATTTTCGGATCACAATTAATGATTTTTATGTTACTCAAGACATTTTCCTGGTTTAGTTTGAAATTTTTATTATGGAACAAGTGAAGAATGGCCGAAAAAAGTGACATTTTTCCCAAATTGTGCCTACAAATATCAGTGCGATTCCATATAAAAAACATCAAAATTGGTTGGAAAATAAGAGAGATATTGCATTTTGAAGTTGACCAATTTTGGCGATTTTTCGTCGAAAATTTTCTCATCAAAAATTTAAAAAAAAAATGGTGAAAAAATCGCTAAAATTTGTCAACTTCAAAATGCAATATCTCTCTTATTTTCCAACCAATTTTGATGTTTTTTATATGGAATCGCACTGATTTTTCCCTGGCTACATTTTTCTCTTGGAAACACCAATCTGTTTGAGTGACAGTAGCACATTAGCTATTCATGTGTTGGTAATGTTTGTCATTTCAGTCTTTCTTTGTGGTTCATTGCATCTCTTTCATTCACCCATCGCAGAGTGTCGAGTGAGAAAGACTAAATATAAAGCATTTCTTTGAATAAATAAACTCGACTGTTCCACCCGGTCACATTTCGTGTTGGCAAACTGTAAATACTGACGTGAGTGTTCTGCGCATCCTCTGTTATCTAATGATGGAAGCTTGAAATTCTTTTAGAACATAAATTAAATGTTTAGTTTCTTTCAATTCTTAATTCCATCTGTTGTTATTATTTCGAATCATGATTCGATTCAGGATGAAATTTGAATATAATTTAATTACTTTGTGCAAACCAAGGTGACTTATGACGAAATTCCACGTGTATGAAATTGGAATTCCTGTAATACGAAGGCAAGTAAATATTTGTTGCACGATGGAATGCATGTGTTAATAACTCAGTGCTATGTAATAAATAAATTCCTTTCACAGTTGGAAGATATTTTTCTATATAAGGCAAAACAAAAAACGAAGATCAGTTGAGGATTTCCATTTCACTTGAAAGACGAAAAAACACCACAAATAAACTTCAACGTGTTATTCGCTGTTGGTGTTCTCTTATTCGTTGCTGTTACTGTTACCGTTGCCGATGCCGGTAATACTTAGGTAAGTGTGTGACCATATCACTTATGATGTAATTCGTGAAATAGGCATTGACGTGTAGCTTAGGACCAAACTAAACGAAAGTCGTTGTCAAAATGAATTTTTGGGAAACCAAAAAATTTTTGCTTGGGGGACGTATGGGGGTGTTTTTTTTCAGATTATATAGCATACCTCCTAGGGGGTAATCTTGACCACTGTCGTTGAGTGACCAATCGATAGTACTTTTCAATACCTTTCCAACGAAATCTCAACCATCAAAATCGGTTTACCCGTTCAAAAGTTGTGTACGTTTTCCTAGAGAGGGAGGTTTCCCCTGAAAATAGCGTTGGTATGTGTGTGTGTGTGTATGTGACGTACCTTCTCTCGATCTCTGTGATGTATAACATTATTTTTAGGGGGTCTGGGGGGCAGTTCAAAACCGTCGAAAATGGCCGAATTCCCTTACTCATAAGAAATTAAGCAGGGGGCAATCCTACATTGCGTTTGACAGATTCCATACAAAATCACTGAAATGTCATCTTCCCGCCGATGAACACCGCCATCTAGTTCAAGGTATATATTGTTCGTTTGTGTTGGTACGAACTCAGTGATGAGACACTCACACAAGCATGAACAGTACCGAATTTTGCACACGCTTGTATATAGTGTGCACAACAAAGGCGCATTTGTGTACCATGAAACAGGTGGCGTATGTCTGAGTTATATTACTTGAAATAAGCAATGAAATGTATCTTTGGCAGGGGGAGAGTGTCAGGGTGTCGATCTTTTTCAAAATTCCATAACTCCGCTAATACACAAGGTAGAAAATCGGCAGATACCGCAAATGAAGGTAGCTAAGCTTAAAATATGTCCGTTCCACAGTCCTCAAATCATTCAACAATTTGTCCATGCCATATTAAAATGAATGTGAAGTAGAGTGCGCCGGTGCGAGCGGGGCGTTTTCCTAGCCTGCAATTCAAAATGCGGTTGTAAATCATTTGTATTCCAGTTTTGATAATAGCCATTGTTATTCAAAGATAATGGAAGTGAAAACGTTCGGGACTCGCACTGGCGCACTCTAGTTCACATTCATTGTAATATGGCATGGACAAATTGTTGAATGATTTGAGGACTGTGGAACGACAATATATTTTCACAAGCGCCACGTACAATTTTATATCAGTCATTTTGTGGGCAGGATCTATTAGTGCGCCACTCTGTTTATACCTCGTTCAGAGGTTTTTCATCTTATTTATATATTCACTGTACAACGAAATTCGACCTCAAGAATAATGCAGACTTGGGGCTAGTCGCGTTTGAAATCTTATAACCCCCAGAGAAAAAATCCGGCGGGCTTTTTTCTCTAGGAATACTCATGTTCATTTTTGTATCGCGTTTGAAAAAGTGTACCTCTGATAACCTAAGATTAATCTACGTAGTTAAAATTTAGATTTTTAGCACGAACGGAAACGAATGACGACTTCAAATTCAAATTTATGGACGGACGGACGGACAAACTTGTTTGACGTAAGCCACTTTAACCTTGAAAATCCAAAATTTCCAAATCGAATAATTTTTTTTTATAAATTGCAGAGATTGATTTACTGAACGAGTGTTTTAATAAAATGTTGGGGTTAATCTTCCTGTTGCTGTGCATAAATAGTTCCATAAATGGAGCAAATGTTAAGCCAAAAATTTGCACTTCGGATATTTGTTTGAAGGAGTCTGCCACGATGCTTGGCTCCTTAGATGCAAGTGTTGATCCTTGTGAAGATTTCTATAAATATGCATGCGGCAAATATATACGTGAAACAAAACTGCCAGAGGATAAAAACTTGGAAATTGCTTTCTCCAAAGTTCAGGATAAGGTTAATGATCAGTTGCGTTCAATTCTTACCGAAAAGCCACAACCAAATGAACCAAATCCATACAAGCTGGCCAAAGAATTTACACAAACGTGCATGGACGAAGCAACGTTAAACAAAAACGGTAAAATTTAACACTTGTCTGAATTGTTTCGCATTTCATTCACACCCATTTCACCTCTTTTAGGCATTAAACCAATGGAAGATATGTTGGAAAAATATGGTGGGTGGCCAGTGGTTAAACGCAATGGCTGGAAATCTGAGAGTTGGAATTGGCTAGCAGTAAAAAAGAACATTCTAAACGATGGTTTAGTTGATGACTTGATTTTGGAATTTTAAATTGGTCCAAGCTTAAAGAACTCTTCACAGCGCATACTCTACGTGAGAAGTCCTTGTACTGACTTTTTTCGACAAAATTCATATTTCTAAACCATTTTTATTTCTAGGTTGATCGACCAGAATTTAAATTGTCCGAGAAATTTCTATTAAAAGGATTAGAAGATGCCAAAGTCAAAGCATATTATAATTTTATGGTTGATGCAGCCGTCATTTTCAAAGCCAATCGAAGTGATGCAGAACATGAACTTCTCGATACACTTCAATTCGAAATTGAACTAGCAAAGGTATGTTATTTGACGAAAATGTCCATTTAACGAAAATGTTGAAAGAAAAATGCAACAAATATTTGGATCAAATTAAAATATTAAAATTTTTAGATTTCTTTACCTGCTGAGAAGCGTCGTAACATATCGATTTTAATGAATGAATTCACTATTCAAGAGCTTCAGACAACATTTCCATATGTAAATTGGTTGGAATTCGTTAATTGGAATTTGTTCCACAAGGTTGCAATCAATGAAAGTGAAGTGGTGACCGTTCCAGATAAAAATTATTTGTTACAACTTAATGCACTGCTTCAAATCACAAAAAAGCGAACGATAGCAAATTATTTTGCATGGCGACAAGTTTTATACGCGTCGTCCATGTTAAATGATGTTCTTCATCAACGTTATCAACAATTTGAAGCAGAAACAACGGGCAAACTAAAACCAGATTCTCGACTGATGAAATGTGTAAAACTGACAATGGAATAGTGAGCAACTCAATAATGAAATAATATAAAAATGTCTGTGTATTAAACAAGTTTTAACATATATTTTTCAGTTTGCCAATTTCGGTTGGCGCAACATATGTTCACAAATACTTCAATAAGGAGTCGAAAAAAGCGGTAGCTAACATAGCAAACAATATTCACAAAGAATTCATACACACATTGCAAAGAGTGCCATGGATGGATGAAGAAACACGAACAAAAGCCATAGACAAAGCCAAAGCAATGGACTTTCATATCGCATATTCCGATGAACTAGTTGATAATAACAAACTTGAAGAATATTATAATGGTTTGGAGCTACAAGCGGACTCTTTATTGCACAGTGCACTCCGGATTCGGAAATTCGATAAAAAACGGGAAATAAGTCAACTGCGTGAGCTTGTTAATAGAACTGATTGGAAAATTCGTTCGACAAGAACAACCGACGTAAATGCATACTATTCGGTGGATGAGAACAGTATTCGTACGTGTTTTTTTTTTTGAATTGTGTAGATTAAAATTAAACTCTGTTAAACATTTTATGCGTTTCTCAAGTCAAAATCTTGTTAACAATTAAATATCTTGCAGAATTGCCAGCTGGAATTCTTCAAGGTCGCCTTTTTTCGGCTGATCGGTGAGTCCTTTTCAGTTATAACATTAAATCAGTTCTAATGAAAAAATAATATTTAACCCATAACCGACCCTTTGGCATTCAAATAGGCCGTCATACATGAACTATGGAGCAATTGGCTTTTTTATTGGCCATGAAATCACACACGGTATGAAATTTAATAATTTTTCATAAGCACCAAAGATATATTCAAACATTGTTTATTTTTAGGCTTTGACGATCAAGGACGACAGTTTGACTCGAATGGAAATCTAATTGACTGGTGGCAACCGGATACACAAGCTAAATTTACTTCAAAAACGCAGTGTTTTATTGATCAGGTAAACAATTGAATGAGATTTTTAGTTGAAAAATGATCATTTATTGAAATATCAACACATCTGATACTCTTTTCGTTTATTGAACAGTATTCCACTTACACTCATCCAAAATTAAATTTGACGGTATGTTGTTTTGGGTATACTCAATTGAGCTTTGATTTAATTAGATTTATTTTATTCAAATCAAAAAATCACTTTTTAAATATATTTGGTACAGGTCAATGGTGTCGCTACTCAAGGTGAAAATATTGCAGGTAAGTTAATGTATTCGAATTTCGAATTATTATATTATGTGCCTGCTAAGTGGCATGCTTTGCAGCTGTATGCAATATGGTTTATCGCCATCTCTTATACAAATGAATATAAATTTAATTGCAGACACTGGCGGAATAAAAGCATCGTATGCAGCCTATCAAACACACATACAGCAAAATGGTCCCGATCCAATATTGCCTGGATTTAATTACACAGCAAATCAACTATTTTGGATTTCAGCCGCACAGCTATGGTGCGCAGTGACACGACCCGAATATGACACAATACAATATACGACCGATGCTCATACAATGTTTAATTATCGAATAATTGGTGCTTTTAGCAACTCACCGAATTTTTCCAATGATTTCAATTGTCCATCAAATAGTAGAATGAATGTTAACAAGTGTGAGATTTGGTAAAAGTGTTGAACACAAGGTTGAAAAATATTTTTATTTTAATATATTGTATCGTCGACCTATTTAGGTAGATGAAATATATAATTGTTAATTGTTTATGAATATAGGTTAATATATGGTTAAACTTGTTAAACAACATATTCCTTCTCTATGCATTTGTCGAAACCAAGCAAAGCATATTCAATTTCCATACACCAAGGCAATCGACCATATTTGCTCAAGAATGAGATGTATTTTTCTTTCAAAATCGATAGATTTTCCAAAAAAACGTTATTTCTAATAACGTGCAAAAAAAATTGAAAATCCGGATCCAATTGCATTCGAATGCAATCTTCTTCCTTGGCGCTTGGTACACATCTGCTGCACTTGCATTCAAATTGAAGCGTTTCCCGCAGATAAGATTGTCGTATTTCTGTTGATTCGGTCATTTGCTCTATAGTTGCCAATCGATAATTGATGAATAGCTGTTCGCCTTTTTTGATTGGTCGAACAACATGGCAAATAAATTGATGTCCTTTCTTCCGCATTATTGTATTTGGTGAGCATGAATGATTGAACAACGACGATACAATGGCAAAGGATGCAATTTCAATAGTTTTGCCGAATTCGTGTACACCGCTTGTCTGCAAGATGCGATGATGATGTCCAATCAAGTGCATAAGGAAACGTTGTTTTGGCTGTGAATCAAAGTATTGCTTGATCTTCGGAATGTTCATAAGATCTCGATATGTTACGGCAAGTGCCCCTTCCACATCATTTGGTTTGGCAAGCAGCTTCAGAAACACGCCATACCTCATTTGCTCACTTGGAAGGCCATTCAACGAGTCAAAGTCACGTGTGGCCAGCGCACTTTCAACGAATTTCATCAAATCATCTGCCTCGGGGAATGCACTAACGGCCATCAAAATCGATTCAATGTTTCTTATTATTCCAGGTACAATCGTTCGATTGTACGAATCAAAATAGCTCATTTCATGGATTTTTTTCAATTCCATACATTTTGTGTCACAAAACATCACTTCGGTGCAATTTGGACAGGGTATGAAGTTTTTCATCGATCTTAAACAGAACTGGCACAATGCTTTACCATATTGTTTTATACCAGACGCGAAGAATTCTTCGACCACAACGATTTCTCCCACTTTGATATCACTTTTGGCCACAATGTGTTTGCCAAACTCGTCGTTGCTTTGAATTTCCAAAACGTTGGCCATGCACGGGAATTTCTCGTCTGGAGGAAAGCTTAGCACTGGTGTCACCGTCGGTTTGATTTCAGTACGTTCCTCCATTAGTTTCAAACAATCTGCTTTACGTTGCTCCAGCTTTGCCATCAACCGTTGTGGATAGTTTGCGTTCTTGGCCAATTCGATGTCAACGAGACATTCTTCGTACATTTCCATTTTAAGAAAACATGTGGACCGATTTGCATACGCCAAACTCATGTTGCTGGATCCTTCGGTGGCGAATTGTAAGCTTCGATTGTAGAGCTCCATCGCTTCACGCCAATTGTTTGCTTTGAATTGGTCATTACCACGGCTTCGAAGTTCAGTTGAAATGTCATCGTTTTTTTTCAATGTTTGTCCCAGCCTTAACAACTGATTGAATAACTGATCGATGGGCTCATCAAGTGCTAACAAATCGATGTACAATGCGCCATCAGCGTCTGACTCTTTTTTCCACAAAACCATATTTAAAATCGACAAAATATAATCTAGATGATATATTGTTAGATTCACTAATTAAAATGAAGCGATTCAATTGCGACTTATATATTTGTGACACTGGATAAAGGAACGCTTTGACAGTGACTCTTACAAATACCAATATATATTTGTTCATACTGTAGCTGTTTATGTGTTGACAATGTTTGGCATCTTGGCCTATGTGTATTTGTGTGTCGAGTGTGAAAGAGTGAATGCAAAGCATTTCTTTGAATAAATAAAATAAAGAAATGTAAACAGTTGGTTTGTGTGTGTTACACAGTCTGAGTACTGACTGGAGTTCGAATTTCAAATAGCAGAAAATGTATGACGAAATAAGGAACTGAATTGTGAAACATTGATCTTGGTTATAGTCGCCATTGAAGATATAACCAATATTTGCAAGCTGAGCATTTATCAGATATATATATGACTGTCACATATATGTGACTGCTACATGTTCGATCGTGTAAATGAATATGAAAGGAAATTATATGAGAACAAATTGAATTACATTCGTAATCCTAACTTTTCCGCATTTTGTGTTCTGCATTCTCTGCTAAAATAAGAAGATCTGCCTTTTTATGAAATGTAATGGACTGCCATCGTATGTGGACTTGCGTGCAAGTCACTCAAAAACAGCTGCACAAATATGGTTCAAATAAAATTGGAACCATCCGGTGACAAAAGCAAAGAAATTCACTTTGTTCACTTCAGGATTCACACACACATAGACCAAAACGACGATATTTTACACTGGGGGTTCCAAAATCAATTATCCGAATCAAAAAATGTCATATACTTAAAATTTGAATTCAATCAGAGATTGTTTACTCATCATACTTTTGCGGTGGAGTTAAGTTTTCAAGGCAAAACCAATACTTTTCCTAAATCACATTTCATGTACAGAAAAGCCAAATGTTCATTCAAAGCATATGCCAATCCAGATATAATCTGACACTTTCGTCTTTCCGTTAATATTTTGATTTCAGATGTAAATAACATTTTCCATTGAAAATGACATCGGAGAAATTATTTATTGATGTTCATATTTTAAGCGTTGAACGTCTTTGCAACTCACATTTTCTTCATGAATTTCACTCATTTGATTAAAATAACACAAATTGTTGAATCAATTGGTGAACTGAATACGTGATCTATAACATTGAATTTCTGATCGTAGTTTGATACATTTACCTTTCAGACAAATCCGAGCCGAGTGTGTGCCTTGAGTAGATCGCTTGAATGGAACAATCAAAAAGCACAATTGAAATTTATTGTTCAAAAATTTTATTTGCAAGAAAAACATGGATGATGTAGTTTTAGATTCAAATGAGTTGATTACATTTTTTTGCAGCTGAAAATATAGTTTAGCTGTTATTAACAGCCTGTTAAGACTATTAAGCATTAAATATCACCATATTCTTCTTCCACGCATTTACTGAAACCAAACATTGCACATTCAATTTCTATGGACCAAGGCAATCGACCATATTTACTCAAGAAAGAGATGTATTTTTCTTTCAAAACCGAACGATTATTCCAAAAACCAATTTTATCAAAAATGTGTGAAAAAAATTGAAAATCCGGATCCAATTGCATTCGAATACAATCTTCTTGCTTGAAGCTTGGCACACATCTGCTGCATTTGCATTCAAGTTCAAGCTTTTTTCGCAGATAAGTTCGTCGCATTGTTGTTGATTCGATCATTTGCTCCATACATCCCATTCTGTAATTGATGAAGAGCTGCTCACCCATTTTCACTAGTCGAACTACATGGCCGAAAAAATGATTTCCTGTTCTTTGAAGTACAATATTTGGTGAGCAGGAGTGATTGAACAACGAAGATACAATGGCTATGGAAGCAATTTCATTATTTTCATGGTGTTCATGAAAACCGTTTGTCTGCAAAATGCGATGGTGTTGTCCAATCAAATGCATTAAGAAACGTTGTTTTTGCTGTGAATCAAAGTATTGCTGGATCTTCGGAATGTTCATGAGGTTTCGATATGTTACGGCAAGTGCCCCTTCCACATCATTTGGTTTGGCAAGCAGCTTCAGAAACACACCATACCTCATTTGTTCACTTGGAAGGCCCTTTAATGAGTCGATGTCACGTGTGGCCAGCGCACTTTCAACGAATTTAATCAAATCGTCTGCCTCGGGGAATGCACTAACGGCGATTAAAATCGATTCAATGTTTCTTATTATTCCAGTTACATTCGTTCGATTGTACGAAGCAGAACAGCCCATTTCATGGATTTTGTTCAATTCCATACATTTTTCGTCACAAAACATTACTTCGGTGCAATTTGGACAGGGTATGAAGTTTTTCGTCGATCTTAAACAAAACTGGCACAATGCTTTACCACATTGTTCCGTACCAGACGCGAAGAATTCTTCAAGCAGAACGATTTCTCCTACTTTGATGTCACTTTTTGCTACAATGTGCTTCCCAAACTCGTCGTTGCTTTGAATTTCCAAAACGTTAGCCAAGCAGGGAAACATCTCGTCGGGCGGAAAACTCAGCACTGGTTTGATCTTTATTCGATCTTGATTGCATCCATTCATTCGTTTCAAACAATCTGCTTTACGTTGCTCCAGCTTTGCCATCAGTCGTTGTGGATAGTTTGCGTTCTTGGCCAATTCGATGTCAACGAGACATTCTTCGTACATTTCCATTTTAAGAAAACATGTGGACCGATTTGCATACGCCAAACTAATGTTTTCGGATCCTTCGGTGGCGAATTGTAAGCTTTGATTGTAGAGAAACATCGCTTCACGCCAATTATTTGCTTTGAATTGGTCGTTACCACTGTTCCGAAGGTCAGTTGAAATGTCATTGTTTTTTTCCAATGTTTCTCCAATCGTCAACATCTGATTGAATAACTGATCGATGGGCTCATCAAGTGCTAACAAATCGATGTACAATGCGCCATCAGCGTCTGACTCTTTTTTCCACAAAACCATATTTAAAATCGACAAAATATAATCTAGATGATATATTGTTAGATTCACTAATTGAAATGAAGTGGTTCAATTGCGACTTATATATTTGTGACACTTGATAAAGGAACACGGTGACAGTGACTGAGCTCTTACATGCAAACACAAATCTGCAAGAGTGACAGTCATACAATAGCTGTTTATGTGTTGACAATGTGTCGGTCTATCTGAGTGTTTCAATGCATCTCCTTCGTTCACGCATCACAGTGTTTCGAGTGTAAAAGAATGTAAAGCATTTATTTGAATAAATAAAATCAAAGAATGTAGTAGATTTTGTTTGTGTGTGTACTGACTGGAATTCGACTTTCGAATCGCAGAAAATGCATGACGAAATAAGGAACTGAATTGTGAAACATAAATCTGAACATTTGTGTGACAGCTACAATTTAGATTATGTACAGTTAACAAACTCTATATGACAACAGCCAAAAGTATCGATTCAAAGCATAAAAAGAATGTGACACTTTCGTCTTTTTGTCGATATTATAATATGATTTCAGAAATGATTTCAGACATAAGTAGCATTTTCCATCGGAAATTCTCTATACTTTCATTCTATGGTGATTTTTATTGAATTGATTAAAACAACACAAATTTCATGCGTTTGATTAGATTATTGATAGCTGAACCAGATAGGTTGATGAATAAGTGTTCTCTAATATTGGATTTCTGATCATAGTTTGATAAATTTACCTTTCATACAAATCCCAGCCGAGCGTGTGTCTTGAATAGATCCGTTGAAAGCAGAAATAAAAAAGTGCACTTGAAATTTTTTGTTCAAAAAATTTTATTTCCAAGAAAAACATGGATGATGTTGATTCAAATGATTGGATTAGATTTTTTTACAGCTAAAAATCTGATTTAGTTGTTAAGAACATTAATTATAATTAATATCAGTAAATTCTTCTCTAATACATGAGGAGAAACCAATCATAAAACCTTCAATTTCCATACACCAAGGTGATTGACCATATTTGCTCAAGATTGAAATGCATTTGTGTTTCAAAATAGAACGTTTTTTTTCATAAATGTCGATTTCAAAAACTTTCAATAAAAATTGAAACTTCGGATCCAATTGCATTCGAATGCGATCTTCTTCCTTCAAGCATGGCATACATCTGCTGCACTTGCATTCAAATTGATATATTTCCCGCAGATGAGTTTGTCGGATATCTGGCGATTCTATCATTTGATTTATTCTTCCCATTCTATAACTGATAAACAGCTGTTCGCCTTTTTTCACTGGACGAACTGCAAAGCCGAAAATCTGATTTCCTATCTTTTCAATCATTATATTTGGAAAGCACGAATGATTGAACAACGACAGTACAATGGCAATGCCCATCATGTCATAGAAATGGTGTACAGAGTTGGTGCGTGTGATACGACAGTGATGCTCAATCAAGTGTATTAAGAAACGTTGTTTTTGCACTGAATCAAAGTATTGCTTGATCTTCGGAATATCCATAAGACTTCGATATGTTATGGTAAGTGCTCCATTCAAAACTTTTGATAATGCAAGCAGCTTCAAAAATTCACCATACTTCACTTGCTCACTTGGAAGGCCCATTAAAAAGTCAAAGTCACGTGTGGCCAACGCATTTTCAACAAATTTCATCAAATCGTCTGCCTCGGGGAATGCACTGATGGCGATCAAAATTGATTCTACGCACATTTTGATATCGGGCAAATTCAATCGAACATATGGGGCACCACACGCCGTTTGATGGATGATATTTGAATCCTTGCATTTTTCGTCACAAAACAATACATCAGAACAATTAGGACATGGGATGAAATTTTTCTCGGTTTTCAAACAATGCTTACAACTTCTGTTATAGTACGGAGTGGCAGAAAAAATGTAGTATTCCTCAACCAGAACGATTTCTCCCACTTTGATGTCACTTTTTGCCACAATGTGCTTGCCAAACTCGTCGTTGCTTCGAACCTCCAAAATGTTGGCCATGCATGGAAATTTTTCGTCTGGAGGAAAATTCAGCACTGGTTTCATCATCGTTTTGACTGCGGTACGTTCTTTCATTCGTTTCAAACAATCTGCTTTACGTTGCTCCAGCTCCGCCATCAGTCGTTGTGGGTAATTTGCTTTCATGGCCAATTCGATGTCAATGAGACATTCTTCGTATTTTTCCAGATGGAAAAAACATGCCGATCGACTTGCATACGCAAAACTTATATTGTCGGATCCTTCGGTGGCGAATTGTAAGCTTTGATTGTAGAGCTCCATCGCGAAAGACCAATTATTCCCTTTGATAGAGTTGTCACCACGGCTTCGAAACTCAGTTGAAGTGTCGTCGTTCTTTCCAAATTGGTCTGTAATCATCAAACATGGATTGTATCTATATGGATAGATGGGCGCATCAAGTGCCAACAAATCGATGTACAATGCGCCATCATCGTCCGACTCTTTTTTCCACAAAACCATATTTAAAATCGAAAAATATCCCGATCTGAATTAGAATATCGTTAGACTTAATAATTGATTCGAACTGCTTTTAATGGCGACTTATATTTTTGTGCCTCTTCGTAGCTCAACAGTTTGACATTGACTGAGATTTCATTTACCTAATACAATACTAAAACATCAATGTAACAGTCACAGCATCGATGTTTGTGCGTTCGTGCATCTTGTCTCTTCAAACGTTGTGCACCGTCATTTGTGTTGGAATTTGTCAGTGTAAGGGATATTGGAACAAAGACAGATTGGTGGCATAGATTGTATATATGTATCCGATACATTGTATCGATATCTGCATTAAAGTACTAAAATCGGCCGCTAAACAGCTAAGAACAAATGAGGACATTGAAGTGAATGCAGAGAAAATGTATTGACGACTCTATTGTCTGTTCGACACCGTGACCAAACATACAATATTCAATCAAAAATGACTACTACGATGAAAATTCACGGATCGCTTTGTTTTGTAAGGAAACCATTCTACAAAAAATGCAAACATTTCAACCGAAGTACAAACATTACCATTCAAATAAATAAATTTCATGAATAAACTTAAAAGAATAGTCGATTTATATGATTTGGGCTTAAATGTTTGTTGATTCAACCTTGATGAATAGGCGATGCAGCCTTATGTGAAATAAATTGTACAAAAAAACTCAGTTGACTTATACGAAAACGTTTATTTTGCTTACGTTGAAAGGTAAAAACAGCTTAACAACATACATATAAGTAAAGTTCCTAAATGTTAACGAAAAATTTCTTCATTGGTTTAAGTAGCAAGTTCATTGTTGCATTGTTTGAAATTTGCTTGTGTATTTGTTTGTTATTTAAATAAATTGAATTACATTTGTAATCCCAACTTTTCCCGTATTGATTTGAAATTTCAATTTACTCTGTTGTCAACGAAATCTATCTTATTTTATTTGTTCTTGTAACATCCACTCAATTCAAGGCACATTTAAGCTGTCATAAAATTACAAAATTTGCAGAAAAAATGGATTCATGAAAAAAGGAATCAAAATTCATTGGTGAATGATGAATCGTACATCAATTTGTTGTTGTTGATTGTTGTTGAAATTCACAGTTTGCTTTGTTTCGTGAGGATACAATTCCGAAATAATGCACAAATTTCAACAAAAAAAAAACCAAATATTCACATCAGAAATGAGTTTGTATCATACAAATTTAAATTTTATGACATTTTTTTACATTATCGAGGGGCCAAATTCTGAATTTAAGTACAAAAAGTGTATGAACTAAATTATCACTTTTCAAATGAACCAATAATGATTGGTAGTAACATATTCAAACAATGCAACCAATTTGCATGCAATTGATTTGGTATGTTTAATAAAGATTTTACTTTTCCCACAAACACATATTATTTTGTCATTTTTGGAATTGGATACTTGGTTTTGTTACTTTAAATTCCACTCAAATCGTTCTTTTGCGGTCTATGAGTCTATTTACTTGCGGTAGAGTCAAAATTCTGTCTCTATGCCAAAAGTGTTGCACACAATTAAACTAAAATCTAAAAATGTTGTAACTCCATGATAAAATTGAACGATTTATGATCGTTTTGATCGGAAACCTCGTGATATGAGAGGTGCCACATCAGCTGGTTGTCGGCCACGTGTTTCTGGCAAATAGACAAACATTAATGCAACAAGTAAGAAACAAATCACCGCAAATGGCAAAAATACAAAGGCACCAATTGCCGTTTTCATGGGTAAAAATGTCATGCCAATGTAAAAACTACAAAACCATGATGCAAGTGAATTGAGGCCCATTGCTGCCGGTCGCGCTGAAATCTCAAACAATTCGGAACCGATAAAATATGGAATTGGTCCAAGACCAATTTGAAAGGCGATTATATAACCAAATACCGAAACAACGCACACCGTTGGAAACCATGATACCAAATCAATAAAATTGAATGTGACTGTTAACAGAACTAAGAATAGACCGCTAAACAAACATGAATAAATTATAATTGGACGTCGATTAATTGTTTCCATCACTTTTGGTCCGCTAAATGCAACTAACAAATTTACAGCGCCGGCTCCAAAGTTGGCCCATTTTGCATTCACATCGCTTAAGCCAATTCGTTTGTACACTTCAACCGAATAATAAAATACAGCATTTATGCCGGACAATTGTTGTCCACCGGTCAGTGCACAACTTAAAACGATAGGCAAAAGAAGTGTTTTGTCTGTCAGCACCGACCACATTGAACGGGTGTTGGCTTGACTGGCTGCATCATTTTCCATTGTAACTAATTCAGCATTGATAAGTGTTAATAAATCATCATCTCTTCCAGCAACTCGCAACCGCATGAGTTCTACAAACAGAAATGTTTTAAATTTTACTTTCATCATATTCATTTTTGAGGATTGATTTGAATTTTGCAAGTAAGTCTTTACCTTTGCGAGCCTCATCACGTTTGCCAGCTACGATATACAAATATGTTGGGCTCTCGGGTAGCCATGCGTATGGCAGGAAGCAAACAATCACCAGTATGATATAAACACTCAATGCATAGTGCCAATATTGTTCTGTTCCAAGCACTTCCTCCAAACTGATCACTTGCGCCACCACAACACCAGTCGTACAACCTAAGAAATCAACCAATACAGTTTCGATTAATTGTCAGTTTTGTACATTTTGTGTGTGTTGTACAATATTTTTCAATTATTTAATCAATATTCGTTAGTTGCGATACATGTCATAAAATACGCACCCAGTGCTGAGAAAACAGCTAGCGCTCCGCGTAGTTCAGACGGTGGAATTTCCGATAAATACATTCCAAGCACCGAAGTTGTTATGCCCGACGAAATTCCAACAATAAAACGTCCCAAAAGCATCAACTCAACGAGCGATAAAATACGACAAAAATAGAATAGAATTGCACCGATTGCAAACATAAAACCGCAACACAGCAATGCTCCTTTGCTAATCAAGCAAAAAAAATCAGACCGTAATTTCGTTTGTATTTTTTTTTTGTGTCTATATATAGTGATGATTAGTCAAATTTGATACGAACCGACCGAATTTATCAGCAAATGTTGCAGCGAATAAAGATCCAATACAGCCACCGACTAAAAATATTGATACAATTGTCGACCATAATGTTTCCAAGTGTTCATTTAAATGCCAATTATAACGATCGATTAGAGTTTCATTGCACCATTGTTGCATGTATCTTGCCGGTGAATTCATCACACCAACATTGTATCCCACTGTCAGATTCAGAAATAATCATAATTTTTTTTTGAATAATATTTGTAAATTATTTCTAGTTAGGGAATTATTCTTCGAAAGAAAGAAAAAAATTATTTAATATTCAATTATTACCTGGAACAGCCGTTCCAATTGTCATCGCAAATGTAGTTACGGTTAATAACAGTCCCCATTTTCGACTCTAAAAAAAATACAAAATCTCATGTTAATAGAAAAAATCAATTTATTTCGAATATTTTTTATTCAAATACCAAATCCAAAAGGATTGGGAATATTCCAAAGAAACTGACATTTAATGTTCACTTTGCAAAAATAACAAACATATTTTATTGAACGCATTTATTAATGATAATCATAATTGTGTTGAATTATTTTGGTGAACGCACCTCAAAGTGATCATTTTTTACTTCGATAAATTCGTGAACTACCATTTCGGTTTGAGTTTTATTGATTTAATATTGTCGTTCACTTATTCAAATTTCTTATGTGTTCGAAACATACAACGTTTTGTTTTGTTTTTTTTTTTTTTTTTTTTTGTGGTAAATTTACAATGATTTGCATCGGTTGTGTTTCATATAAATGGTTGTTTGGAAAGATTCCGCGATATTTGTTTAAGAGTTGATTTTAAGTGATGACAAAAATGTTTATTGAACACATTGATTTAAATTGAACCGCACGTGATCAACACATCGAATCGACTGAATGGCACAGACACAATCTTATTGTCTTATGACCTATGATTCCCATGTCGTCCGCATTCAATTCAGTTGATTCAACAGAGTTGGAGAATCTAAAATGCCACACACAGAAAAATAAATTGATAAATATTTATGATTCGGTGGTATTTCTAATTTCAAAATCATTTTGATACATTAAATGTTCCTCTTTTAAACATTCATTTTAGCATCGTCTAATTTATATTTTGACAAAGATGGCTTAATGGGCTGAAAAACAGGAGGGTTTGGCTAAGGGCGTAGACAGAATCCTGAAAACGAGGACGTTTCAGCCGTTTTTGGATCTTCCGTTTTTGGCATTTGCCTCCCTCTTCTCTACCCCCTTGCACACGTCCTTGAGTATTGCATAAACGATGTTTACAATCGCATCTTCACAATTCTATGTAAAAGTGAACTGAACTTGTCAACCTTACTAAATAATGGTAGAATTGTAATTGTCTAGGTACAAACATCGTTTATGGAAAACCCCTGTGAAAATAAAACGATTGAACAGACAGTCGTTTGGCGAACGGCTAAATTGGGACAAAAAACGACTGGCAATCGATTAGAAATCGATTAGCAATCGACTGTTAATCGATTGGCTGAAACCGTCTAAAGTACATAAAAATCGGTTTCAGACGTCTGTTGTCCCAAATCAAACGACTATAGTCGTCTAACAGTCGACTGGCTGGCAATCGTTTTTTTTTCACAAGGGAACCCTCAAGATGACGCTGCCGATGAAATGTTTTTCTATTGGTAGAACCATTGATATTTGCCATCTAATTTTTGTCTGTGCACTCGTTTTTTTAAAACTCAACTAACAATCTTCTTTGCTGTGTGTTTTTTTTCTGTAATATATATAAATATTTTTTGCAAAAAAAGTAGTCATTCGTAACAGTGATATTTTTAATAAAATCCGACATCGGACGTGTGTGTAGTACGGAGTACACGCATTCACATCGTCATAAGAAGAGATCTTATGACACTTTATGCGTTCATATTTCGCAACTGGATGGAAATATTGATATCAGTTTACTGATAATACTCAGTCAGCTCCTTTCTCTTAAACTATTTATATAGTGTTTCAAAATAGTGTTGTTGGGTGTACTCTATTGATACGAGAGCTTGGTTGATCGTCCTTCTTTATGAATGAATTTTAAGTCAATCGCATATTGATTATTTTTTGTTATTATCGATCCAAAAATACATTATTTTCAAATTGAACGATTTTGCATGGATATTTGATAGAATACGAATAACGTAGCTATACGTTTCATGTGCGGAAAATGTAAAACCAAAAAAATGTCAGTTTCAATATTGTCGAAAGAGTTTTTGACTTATTAATGATCAATTCACACAATACGCATTTAATTTACCCGTGGCTCTGTGGTTGGTGTATATACATCATTTGATTTATGTTGAAGAAGTTGGCCGCCTGCATGTTCATCCATTTGATCACGCATATTTATTTAAACAAGATTGATTAAGACTTATTAAAAATGTTTGGCACAAAATAAAAAAAAATGCTTTAGTTTTTACGAAATCAATTAGAGAAGTAAGTTATTTAATTGAATTGAAATTCTGTAGTTATTTTAGCACAGATTCGTAACTGAGTCACAATTGATTCGCACAAAAATGCAATGAATTTCAATACATTTTGTGTAAAATGCAAACATTGAACGAATCAGAGCACACAAAATATCACATCAATTCACTAAGATTCAATCTAGGACACACGCACACAGCACGAGACAATCACGAATTATGATTTATAGTTATTGCACTTAGGACAATGTTTTAAAACTAGTTGCACAGTCGTTGTTTTCGGCTCCAAATGCTTGGTATTAAATATTAAATCAATGAACAATTTCTATGTGGATGATTTCAAGTCAGTCATGACACTTGTCTTTATTTGCCTTTGTTCTGACTGTTTTTGTTGGTATACAACTACAGTCCAAGTTGGCGCCGCACAGAAATGGATTTTATTTGATTTTTCATCGTGTTTTCGTGCAGTTTCATTATGTGTGCGATTGTACTTAATATAAAATTCTATATATAATACAGATGATGTTTCAGTGTGGTATTTTTGACTCTTTGAATATATATATATATATTCACCCATACACATGTGATCTGACAATCGTGCATCGTACGTATTTGTTTTTATTTGTTGCTGTCAAATGTTTGGTGAATGTGTGTTATGTTGCGTGTGTGTGCATCTGTGCATGGTTTCGAATGGTTTTGTGAGTAAACATTCAATAAGCCGGTCATAAATGCATTGTGACTACACTAGAGCTATAACTATAGCTGCAACTTTCTATAGCTCCTATGGCTTTCTATAGCTCTTAGGCGCTATGGAACACACAGACTGTGTTGTGCTCGTTGTCGCCATCAATACACACACACGCACACGCACACAACGAGTACTTTGAACACTACACAATCCGTATTTTCGATAGCACCTATGTGATAGGAGCTTCAGAATGTTGCAGCTATAGCGTTAGCTCCAGTGTAGTATTCACTGTAAGTGCGTCAACAAATACCATACAAAAGAAAAAGAACACAAAGAAAACAGCTCGGTAAAGAGAGAGAATGAAATTTGTAAAGAAAAAAGCATTTGATATGTGTCTTGGAATGTATCTTGTATACAGCTGTCAAATTCAACAATAAAGGCACATATATTTCTTCCACCAAAATATTTAAATCCATTGAAGTGTGTATCTTTCATTCAACGACACCTAATTGCACGATCATCAGGCAAACAAATTCCCCACACCTCATTGGACTCGAAATATTGTCATTCTACGTCAAGCTACACTACTACACTGTATAATTTACATGTACCACCCACTCAAAACAAGCACATCTTATGGCAAAAAAAATCATGTTTTTTCTTTCGTTTTTATTTTTCAAGAAATTGACCTAACAAAATGACTGTTATAAGATGGAAAAACCTCTGAATGAGGTATAAACAGAGTAGTGCACTGAAATATCCTACTCATAAAATGACTGATAGCACATTTTACGTGGCGCTAGTGAAATATACACCATCGCATAAACATTTTGATTTGCAGGTTCTCTGTGAGCGAGATTTAAACGTAGCCCAACTTTAATTAAATTGATAAGAAAATGACTTGATTGCAATTTTCTTGTTTTTATGACAAAACCATTTGTACGATTGAATTTTTTAATCAAGAGTAGAATCAAATTTCTTGGATTGAAAGGCTTGAGTGATGAATGACTAACGCGACAACAAAAAGCAAAAATAACAGTTCAAAGTTACACGGAATTGGTCGGAGAAGTAAATTAAACAATTTGTCTAGATGTTGTTCAAATATTTTTTTTTATTATTTTCATTATTTTCATGTTCATTTTACATTATTCAGTTACGATTTGAAAAAAAAATGGAAAGACTTAATATTATTGTGATTAATTTTATTTCAAACGAAACGTAAATTGTCCGGAATGTCTTTTCATTCAATGTTTCAACGTGATTGTCCAATATCCATCATCTGTGTCTTCAAGTGAGGCTCGGGGTTGAATGATGGCCAAATTTTCGTGAAAATCATCGAATTCTAAATCATCATCTAAATCTAAATCATACAGACCCAAAAACTTGACCACATTCAGTGACTTAATTTGATGGATACAATCAATGATGAAAGCGCTTGAAACTTCAAATCGTTCGATACATAGATTAGTTAGCGCCGGCAGTGCTTTTCCCAATTTATCCAATTTATGACGATCAGAAGGAAATCGTTTGAAATCAGGAGATGAAACCGTTAAATTAGTGATCAACGGGTTACCACTGACCATGGACACCAAATCATCGAGTGATATGCTACAATGGGAATACATCCAATCGGCATCTAATGAAACGCTTTGTAGCTGTGGATTGTGTCTCAACAAATCGGTGACTTTCCCTTTCGTTAAATCACCATTTTGATCAGTAATATGGTAAATATCTAAATGTTCCAAATGTGGAAAATGCACCGCGGTAGAACAATTGACTTTGACCCCAATTAATTTTAAATGACGTAGACTGGGGAACCATCCATTGAATTGCGAGAAATTTTCACCCACATCGCAATAGCAGCATCCAAGTTTTTCTACTTTTGAGAACGGCTTTTTTTGATTGTCTATGGGAATGATGGTTCCGTTGTGGAATATAATCTCAACCAAAGACTCAGCGCAATACTCTTGCATGTATTGGAGTAGCAAATATGCTCGTTGATTCGAGGTGTCAGTGTCGAGTTGAAAATCTAACTTTGAAATTGATTGTCCGAAACAGCGTAGAAACTGCAGACTCTGTTTCGGCGCTTCGACCCATAAAGTGTCAGAATCAAAATACATCCGATGGGTCCAAAACAAGTCAATACTTTTGAGCACAACACAATGCTCGCCATATTTACGTTTGAATATTGAATTGGCCGCTTTATTTAGCCATTTATTTGACAGTCCCACATTGACCAGATCCGCGAAATCCAAATGTTTGAAAATGCGCTCGAGACATTCGATAGCCAAGTCCGTAATTTTGTTTTTTTCTGGCGACTCTTCAACGTTTTCCATGTTTTGACGCATTGATTTTGATTCGTCCTCTCCTGATTGATCATCCTTTTGTTTAGGTGTTGCTTCGTGGGATTCCATTCTGGACAATGACCTGCAAAATATAGACACAACAAAATTAGAAATCAAAACGCAATATAAACAAAGCAACATTAGATGTCAAAACGTAATATTTAACGCAAAACGCAATTTCAAACTGATCATAGCAAAAAATCAAAGTCCACTTAAAACCATAAATTTATTTGAACAGTTGGAGTTGGAGCCCAAAGACTTTTAGTTTATGTGCCTTCATAACCCAATATTCTAATACACATTTATCTATTGCGTATTGTCATTTATGCCAATTTATAACACTGGTCGACTAGGTTTCTGACCCAGAGCAACGGCATATATGGTGTTTTAGCACTTAGTGGCCTGAGCCGAAGGCTCAAAGGATTTGGTCAGGTCGGTTCGATTTGTCGAGAAATCGACCAAAATCGATTTTCACCGTTTTTTGGCCTGAAAAGTCGAACATTTTCGCAAGTATCTCCAAAACTACGTATCACATCATGTTCATGAATACGCGTTGGAAAGGTATTTTGATTCTAATCAATTTTGGTGCATCATATGTGCAAATTGAACGATCCGTTCCAAAGTTATTGACGAAAGAGAGGATGGGTGTCTACCGAAAAATTGAAGTTTTGTCACAAATTTTCGACTTTGAGACTTCATTTCACCCAGAAATCTTTTTCAAACTCCATATTTCTTTTTTTAAGATCCGAGTTCTATCTATCACAAACATTTTGAGCGCAGGAATATGTCCCAAAGAGAGCATATAAGATAATTTAATTATGGTCATTTTAATAATAATGGCGACTCGATCATTATCAGCAATACCGCAATTTTCAATCTCTGAATTATGCACGTGCAGCATTCATTGTTAAACAAAATCTGTATTAAAAGAATTATATTGATTGATAAATATTTTAATGAAAAACAATTACTTGATATGACTACACCACCAAATTTTATATATACTGAATGTAAGCAAATAGTTGGACGTTAATGTCTAAGGCAGGCTGTTAAGTACTGCAATACTTAGTGTCTCTGCAGCTGTCAGCTGTCATTTGTCATATCTTGCTTTGTTTACATTTTTTAGTTTCCACGCGGCTGCAACATTTTCAAATTAATTGTTAATTGGTTTTCGTTGGAAAATGGTAAGAATTACATTTGTGCTCTTCTTTGAGCTCTCATCAATTTTGTTTTCATTTCAATTTCCACTTTTTTCAGCATCACCACGAATAATGCTTAATTTTTCTCATTGTTTTTTTAACAGTTTCAAAAGTGTTTGCCGGTTGTGCGGCGTGAAGTGGACGAAATGCTTGCGGGATTTGAGCACCAAGCAACATTCTCGTTGAAGAAAATGAATCGACGCTTCGAATCGTTGGGACAGTCACTTGACGAAGAGTTCAGACAATATTTTCTGCATATTTCGACTGAAAGGTACGGAAATTGTCTATTTATTTATTGACAACAACCAATTGTTTTGTGTGATTCTGAGCTCATGATATGTTCGCCAAGTTGTTTTTCATCAAATTTGATTAATATTTTCCGATATTTTCGCTCTCCTTTCGTTCTCCTATAAAATAGATTGTCGACCACTTACACCAAAGTCCAGTTAACTCCGACTGGATATGGTTTGTCTGGTGAAAATCTGTCAACTAGTTCATTTTTGGGTAAATTTTTCAATCCATTTTTCACAATATTCACAAACAACTCAATTTATTCCATATATCTTTTCACAATTTATAGGGAGCTTAGTGAAAGAGGAAAAGACCAACCCAATCGATGATAATGCAAATGTGAAATGGGAAGAGGTTGAAACTCAAATGGACTCCGTGGTAGAAATAATCAGCTCGAGTGACGAAGAAGACATCGATGAATCGCAAAACTATCACTTGGAAACCAAAATTGAATGGGAGGAAACTGATTGGATGAACGATGCGATTGGCAACGAAGTGAGCCACAACAATGACGAAGGAAACAGTGAAAGTGATGAAGTTTCTATCAAAGATGAGTTCGATATTGGCCCCAAAATGGAAACGATCGACGAAGACCCAATCGCCGTCTCTTTTAATGGTGGATACAGTTCAAACGATAACGTCACAAATGGAAAAGATGCTGATCACAAATGGAAAAGATGGAAGATCATCTTTGCTACTCAATCCAAAAGCAAACGATGAATCACATGCTCAGAAACCATCATGTTCAAAGAATGCAAAGCGATTCAATTGTGAGCTTTGTGAATATTGGAACTGATTACAGTGGACATTTCAATGGGCATATACGCACGCACACAAATGAAAAACCCTTTCGGTGCAGTCGTTGTTCAAAAGGCTTTACAAGGTTGTCAAACCTCAAAAGACACGAGAGGATGCATAAGAATGAATTTCCGTTCCATTGCTCGAATTGTTTTTTGGGATTCTTCCAAAAGAATGAAAAAGAGACGCACGCAAAGAACTGCAGAGTTCGCAGTTATGAATGTTATGTTTGTAAGTATGTCAACAACGATAGGTCATATTTGGTGGAACACATGCGGACACACACCGGAAATAAGCCATATCAATGCAGTCGTTGCTACAAAAGATTCACACGATCGCACCATCTCAAACTACACATGACAACTCACGAAGCCAAAAGACTGCCATTTCGTTGTAAATTATGTTTTCGAAGATTTCCGAAGGAATGTTAAATGAAAGCTCATGAACAAGGCTGTCGATATCGTCGCTACGAATGTGAAATCTGCAAAAAATTTGTCACTGCTAACAAAACTATTATGGCAGCACACACGCGAACTCACACGGGAGAAAAACCATTTCGCTGCGAGGTGTGCAAAAAATGCTTTTCGCTTAATTTTATCCTTAAGCGACACTTTGAACACAATAAAGTAAACTAGTGAAGTTTCTGTGTTCAATTTGCACTTAATTTGGTGTATTTCCAAAAAATTTAGTACAAAACTAATTTTCAATGTAGAACTGACAATTAATTTATTGAACTTGAGTTCATGATCGAGTTTATTTTGGCTTTTAATAATTGGTTAAAATCGACTTTATCTTTAGTTCCTAGCAGAAAAATTTGATGATAAAATTGTCACATAGTTAAATGATTCTGAATAAAATAGGAGATAAAACAAATATTGCTCATAGTTTCTTTGAAAAGATTTTTTATATAGGAATTTCAGCAAAATTGAATTGTCTCTGAATGACATATGAATAAAAACAAACAAAAGATTAACAAATTTCTTATCAGTGCGGACAAGTCAGGATTACGAATGTAATTCAATTCATGCACAGAAAATAATGAGGTTACGTGTTTCTCAACGGACACTTGAAATTCGGTGAACCATGAATTTATTTGAAAAGTTGGAGTTGGAGCCCAAAGACTTTTAGTTAATGTGTCTTCATAATGCTCTAATACACATTTATTTAATGCGTGTTGTCATTTATGCCATTCAAGTTAAACTTACCAATTTCAATTCGTTTCTCCGAAATTCTGAAGTAAAGTGTTGACCGTTGAATGTACTGGCTCAGTGAAAGTGTAAACGGCGAATGAAATTGTGAACTTATATTGATTATTTTGATGAAGAGACACTTGAACGATTTTATTTCGAAATATTTTGATTTAAAATTGAATTTACAAAATTAGTCTGGAGATGTTGCTGCGTTGAGTGACAATAACTGAATGCCTCAATTCTATCTGGAGAATAGCTTAGTTGCAAAAAAATAGCCAATGATCATTAGGAAAATGCTGTCAATATGTTAAGTTTCATTTCGGGTAATTATGTGAACCAGAAGATAGGCTTAAGCCGAGTGCCTGGCAAAATAGTTGACGAAAGGTAAAAACAAAATAAGAATGAGAAAAGAAGATTGAAAAAGTATCAGACATGCAGACAGAGAAGTCATAAAGAATGGGCTCATGTGCCTAATGAGGACTCGATCATTATCGGCAATACGGCAATTTTCAATCTCTGAATTGTTGCACGTTTAGTTTAAGTTTCACTGAAGTCGGTTCAGCGTTTCCCTGAGGGTAAAAAATTAAGAAAAAAAAAACAAAAAACAAAATAAGTCAATATCAGGTCACCAGTGTTAAACAAAATCAGTAAAATAAAAAAAAAATAAAAAACAATTACTTGATTTTACTAAACCACAAAATTTCATATATTTTAAATATAAGCACATAGTTGAACGTTAACGTTTAAGGCTCATTTGTCATATCTTGCTTTGTTTACATTTTTAAATTTCCACACGGCTGCATCATTTCTAAATGAATTGTTTATTCATTTTTATTGAAAAATGGTGAGAATTACATTTGTGCTCTTCTTTGTGCTCTCATCAATTTAGTTTTCATTTCAATTTTCACTTTTTTACGCATCGCCATGAATAATGATTAATTTTTCTCATTGTTTTTTAACAGTTTCAAATGTGTTTGCCGGTTGTGCGACACCAAATCATCATCATTTCTGATAAAGACACTGAAAATTGTATAAGGGTTGACAGCAAACTCCATTTCCTTTACTATTTCGATTCTTTTTGTTTCATTTTTCGATTGGAAAATCCAAAGGATGGAAATTGTGAAAGCTTGGCAAAAGAAACAACAACAATGACACAGATAATTTAGTTCTGTGGGCAGCCGCTATATTGAAATTGGGAGCGTGTCGATAAATGCATTTCACTTTTGCCTAGCTGTGGGAAAATCAGCGTTAGATCTTACCTCTCTTCCCAAATATCCGTTCTTCTTAGAGAACACATTCTTCTAAAGAAAAATGATTAAAACTCAAATATAAAATGAATCAAACCATTTTCAGCTGTAATTTATAAAATTTTCTTTATTTAGCAGATAAAATAGCATATAAATTTGTATGAATAATAAAGTAATATTTTGTTTGTTTGAAATTCTTTCAAAAAATGCATGAAATTTAATTCTCTGTAAGCAGACCAACGGTTTCAATTCGCAAAGAATCTTCCATTTCCATTCGGAATGGTTGATTTATGGAGAGAGTTTTTTTGTTTTCTTTTACCGGTTAAATTTATTCGAATCCAATGCTTTACTAAAATTAATCACGTTTAAATGTTAGACAAATCTTCTGGCAACAATCATAGCATATTATGCAATTCATCATACAAAATAAAGGCAGTTGTTAATTGTTTACAAATGTTGGAATTTAATTTTTTTTTTTTTTTTGTTTTGAAAATGAGAATGATCTACTAAAAGCTACAACACAAATTAAATACGATTCGTTTGAATATAGCATTTTATATTTTATATACTTTATTTGAAGAGGATTAAATTTATCATGTTATGTGAATTTTCTGTTAAATTGATGTGCAGATTGCAACTGAAGCTATTTTGCAAGGCTTTCAGGAATCAGCTAGGCATTAAATTTGTTTTCTTTTTCATTCTCCACAGAATTTGCATTCCTGATCACAAGATTACTTTCATCCAGAGGCCATGGTCCTCTGGTTCCCTGGTTAAGACTTTTACAAGTTCCACCTTTTTCATATCTAAATCTGTTGAGTGACTTCTAAAGGTTTAATTCTAAGCAAATGTGAATATTGGGCAACGTAGACAATTGAAATTGAATGGAATAGAAAATGAATCAAAATTAAGAGTACAGTGGTTTGAAACAGGGAACGATAATCTTCACATGATGTGATACATACTTTCTCGTCTCAAGCCTTAGGCCATTTTGGCTCAAACATAAAATGTGCACTGTTTTGAATGAAAACAAATTATTGTGATGCAGTGGAAGTGAAGACTGACCACATACACCGTGACCACAATCGGTTGGTGAAAATGAGTTACTGATGAATAAACTGTCTTATGTCTAAACATTGGGGAACTTATAGTTTTGAAGGCTAATTTTTAATTCAAAATTTGTCTCTTTAGATATTTGTTGAATTTATTTATTATAACAAAGAAAACCACCAGATAAAATCAGAAGTGACTTATTCAAGATGATATCTCATCATAAAATACTCAACAAAAGGCAATCAAAAAGAGATGTTGGTCGTTAAGCTAGTGAAATGGAATGCTCTAATTTTTTTTTTTGGAGTAAATTGCCGAATGCTTGAAGGGAGATAAATCTCTTAAATGGAATCAAATTTAGTAGCTATCAGCATAACTCAGATCAATTTGATGTGCAATACGTTTGTTGTTCTCTCGTTCAGCCAACAATTCATCTGTTGATAGAAAAATGCAGATTTTATTTGGTTAGTAGAGTCTTAAATATAATTTGTTAGTGTCTTGATGTCTTCATCTTCTACATGTGGAATAGTGACCATAGTTGTCATTCGAACAGTGTGTGTGTTCGGACAAGGTCTTGTCCATCCGTCCGTATGATAACCGATCAAGGATGGACGGATGGACGGACGGACAACATTCAGTCCGAATGACAACTATGATAGTGACGAACAGTTTACGTTAAAGTCTCAATTTTATGTCGTTTGAGTCTGAAAATAAGTTTTTTTTTATTTCTTCTGACAAATAAAACAATCTATTTAAATTATTTGAAATAAAAAGGACGCTTTTTTTACTTTAATTAATAAAATCAAAATACAGAAATTATAAAATTAAAAACAAAAATAATAATTTAAATGAATTGAATAATAAAACGATTGTTTCATTATCCAATACAAAATACAGGTGTTTGCGCAGAAACGTATGATTTGTTTGTAATTGCGACTGTTGTTTATTCCTTGAGGATGAGTTCGACGAAGGCGGTGTCGAGATCGTCTCCGATGTCCTTGTATTTTTCCTTTTCCATGACAAGTTCGTCTGTTTTTGATACGGTAAATGTGTAAATGTTGCCCATTGAAATACAGGATTTCAAATGAAAACCGAGCAAATACAGAAGAATAGAACAAATAAAAAAAACCAAAATTTAAATAAAATCCAACATTTCAAAATAAAATCGCAAAGTATGTTTGAATTGAATTTGTGATTTCAGTTGAGTATTCAAATGGCATTATAATTTTAAAACAGCAATGACATTCCAAAAAAAACTGAAGTACGATTCAATTCGTTACCTTCTTAAAGCATTGAATAAGTTCAAAGCAATGTTTATGTTTAAAAAAGCGTTAAAGGGAACGTGCAAAGCAATTGATTTGGCAGATAATTCAGTTTTTTGAGCGATGGAATAAGATCGATGCAGATCGATGTATCTTATGAAGCGGGTGCGTCTGCTGGCGGGGCTTCGGCTGGTGGTGCTTCAGCGACTGGGGCGGCTTCAGCCGGTGGTGCCTCGGTAGCCGGGGCACCCTCTACTGGAGCAGCCTCAGCTGGAGCAGCACCATCAGCTGGTGGTGCTGCTTCGGCCGGGGCGGCTGCCCCTTCAGCTGGTGCTCCTTCTGCTGGTGGTGCACCTTCAGCTGGGGCAGCACCTTCTGCTGGCGGTGCACCTTCGGCTGGGGCAGCACCTTCTGCGGGTGCTTCACCTTCAACTGGTTTTTCTAATAAAACCACATTTACTATAGATTTACAATTCCAATTTCTTGAGAATAAATTCATTGAACTATCAATTGCGTACGGTTTTGCCTTCTCTTCAACTTAATATTAATCTTAACCAAAAAAGAATTTAGCTGATTTTGTTCGTTGAATTCTTCATATAACATCTCAATATGTAAAAAATAAATCACGTTTCGCCAAAAAAAATTCCAATAAATAAATTCCTAAGATGGCATAGAGTACGGCATTGAAAGTTACATGAATCATGATCATTTCAACACAAAAAACGTTGAGCATTGTTCACACGCACCACCTTCAGCACCTTCTGGAACTGGTACGGGTTCTGGTTCTGGTGGTGGAGGTGAATAATTTTTAACGAATGGAACTTCGGCACCCTCTGGTGGCAAGTCCAATTTGAATTCGAATGGTGGTGGTGGTCCCTTTGGCTTTGGTGGCTTTTAATTTTACAGATTTAAACAAACAAAAAAAATTAGTTTTTTGCCCTTGTTCACGCTCTTAAAATCGATTCGATTTCAAAATTATGTGTGTGTGTGTGTGTGTGTCTATATTACTTCTGGTTCTGGCTCTGGAGGTGCGGCTACTTCGGCTGGAATTGGTTGTCCATCTTCACCAAGTTGAACTGGGGCCGCACCTTCAATTGGTTGACCATCTGGGCCAACAGCTGGTGCCTCACCCGGCGCTGGCTCTATCGTGTTTCACACCATTTTCATTGCCATAAGTCTCAATGACTAGGATTATGTGTTTCCATAAACTTCAAAATGTACAAGCGCTATTTAATCACACAAACACGATGTCGTTTGAGATTTCTCGGAAAATTGATTTTGTATGCTCTAATCTGTTTGGCTGATTAGGCTACTTAAATTAACTTCTTCTTTTTTGTGGCATTATACTTTTATCTCTTTTCATTCATTTAATACTTCTCACAGAAAAATTTCAGAACGGAATGATAAATCGGTTTCTCGGGCTATTTCAACCAAGTCCTGGGCGATTTTTGCAACGAAAATCGCTCACATAAATCCAGAAATCAGTTTTTTTTTAGGAAAAACCAGAAATCATTCCGCATTGATTTTAAGCCGATTCTGTTCAAAATATCCAAAACTTTTGATGAGAAGCAATTTTCTCAATCAAAATGGCCGCCGATTTTTCTGTGAGTTATTTCCTTTCATTTGTTGTGTTTACAATTGTGCTAAATATCTTTTGGAATAACAAAAACCGGATTTTTCTACGGAAAATAAAAAATCGAATGGTATTGGAAATTGGTAAGCTACTGAATGAATTGACACTAATTTGGAAAATGTGAACCAAAGAAGGCATCGTGTTTGATCGATTAAGTTGGCATTTGTCATTTGTCGCATAATTGCCTGGTGGTGTTGGTTCCTTTGCTGGTGGTGGAGTCGGTGGTTTGATTGGTGTTGGTGGTTTTGGATGTCTGTCATTGTATGCCATTTCAACACCAGGAATAAGCTCTATATACATTTAGGTGAATATTGAATTGTGAATTGCGATTGAAATTAAAAACAACAAAAAAATTCCAATAATCAAATGTGCAATTCAATTTCTGACCGACAAAGGCAATATCGAGGTCATCTCCAATGATGGCATATCGTTCTCTTTCCTTGATAAATTCATCTGTTTGTCATCCGCAACAGAAGTTTGTTTTTTGGTTTTTAAATTTCAAATATAGAGAGAAAAATCATTATCAGTAAATTGTTTGTGCAAAATCGACAATATGACACATAACAGGCGACCGAATTCCATTTTGGAACCATACACATATATCAGGAATACACAGGATTTCATGGAATTGACATAAATTTAGTTGTTCACAATTTACGAACATTTACGAACAATTTGATCTAGCTCATGGGCGGAGTGTTCTTAATTTTCTCTAAATCTTCATCCAGTGAGAAATTGACCCTTTAAACCTTTAATTCTTAGATTTAAGTTAAATCATTTTACTCAATAATAAAATTTGAAATAAAAAAAATAAACAAAATGCGAATCCTTTTTATTTTGAAGGACAAAAATTCATTTAATTCTCTGACTCAAATCAAACAAAATAAGAAAGATTTAATTCGAAAAAATTATTAGAAGTGTAAAAATAAATGAATGGCTAAGCCATTTTTAGTATGTTTTTCATATGATTTTTTTGTTTTTGTTTTTGTTTTAATAAATCCAGAAATGTAAATAGTGATTTGATTTGTCTTGTATTGTTGTGTGTTAATCTAAGTTTAATTGTTGCATCTACGAAGATTTCATGTTTGTTTTAATGTTTTAAAACTCTTCGGATAAATTTGTATGTCAATTGTGTTTTTCTCAATCCAAAATTTAATGATGCATTCAAAAATATTTGTGGTTTTTTTTTTGTATACGAAAAGTAAATATGCTGTGTGTGAGTGTGTATGTGTATCTTGTCTCGATATATTCTCAATCACTAAATCACTAAATATAGTATAAATATAATTCTATATCTGCATTCTTTCATAAACCTTTTAAGGTTCTTTTGCATTCGATCGACATTTATATAAATGAAAAAAAAAAAAAAACATCGAACTCTGATCGAAAATGATTTTGCGTTAAATTGCAATGTGTAAATGAATGATACATAAAATCAAAGCTAACATCGTTCGTTTGAAAATTATAAATTGTTTTTTTTTTGCGAGAAAATATGTTATTTATAAACTGAGCCTTAAAACAGTCCTTGATTATTCCAATCAATTTGAAAAAAAAAAACAATTGCAAAACACTGGTTTTTTGTTTATTATGTTTTAGCATAGATGTTTGTCAAAAGGACAAACCAAAACCAAAAACAACATATAAAGTTTGGAATGATTTAAAAAAAAAAAAACTCGAAAAATGGAAAATTTTAAGAATGAAAAAAAAATCGACGGAATTTTTACTCGTTTTTACTATTGTCGAGAAAAATATATAAATGGAATCTCGAAAAACAAATGGAATGTTTAATCCGAAGCTATTGAATGTCTTTTGTCCATTTTAACTGGAATCTATCGGTTGGAATTCGTATGAATGATTTCAATGAAAATATTTAAATGGCATTCACTCTTATGTTTTTACTTTTTATAAATGGAAGATTGTTTTTTTTTTCTGTTTTTCATCTGTCTCTTCTTAAATTCTATCCCAAAAAAAAAAACATTACATATCCAGAAAAAAAGAAAAATTTGCGGGAATCAAGATATACATTTTAAATATTTCTTTATCTGTTAAATTACGTGAATGTTCCGAGTTGTTTGTTTGATGCATGTGAAAGTGCTACGTGCATATGTCTTGTTCTTTTTTTCCCCCATTTTTGTTGTTGTTGTTGTTGTTTTTCTTTTTTAACTTGACGCATTTGTCTATATAATACATTTCGTGCATTATGGTTATGCTTCGTTTTCATTTTCTTTGTATTTCGAGAAGAAAAATTAATTTTCTTTTTCATCAAAATGTGAATATGCTTTTTACTTTTACATTATTTGCAAAGGAAAAAAACAAACACAATTCTGGGCGAAGAAAAAAAATTATTGAAGAAAATGTCTATCTGTTTTGATCCTGTCTTAGGTTTTGATTGTTTTGTTGTTGCTGTTGTTTCATTGTTTTTTTTTTGTTTTAGTTGTGTTCAACATCCTGATTTACATATTTTGAATGTCATGCAATGTCGCTTCCATTTCTTCTTGAAGTAGTTTATTCTTTTCACGTTCGACTAAAATATCATCTGTTTGATTGTTTGTTTGATGTTCGATCAATTTCGGATGACAATTATTCGTTTTTGGTTTGTGGTTTTTTTTTGGTTGGATTATCACATATGTTTGAATTCAGGATTGCCATCGATTGATTAGTTTTGATTGATTTTTGTATTTTATTGCGTCGCAAACATCAAATAACAATTAATCAAGCACGTAGTTAATACAGCAATTGGGGTTTTATCAGCGCAACACAACATCAAATTATAAAAAAAAAGAAAAAAAAAATCGAATAAAAACAAAATTAATAAAACACACACAAAATAAAAACACATTGAAAATTAAACGAAATTAATATAAAAATGATAAAAATTGAGGAAAATTCGTTTCGGATTTGTCATTTGTATTTTAGTAAAGAGTTAAATTAATCTTTATAACTGTTTAGGTCTTGTTTTTTGGTTGTTAGTCTTGGTTTGAAATGAAATTAACACAGAAAAAAAAAACACATTTTGAACCATTTTGATTTTGGCTCAAATGGTTAAAATTAGTTTTTGGTTAAAATCATTTGGTTAAGTTAAATTCAGTCAATTGTCAGTTTTGTACTTAGGATTGGAAAATATTAGAAAATCGCACACGAATCAACATACCTTCAAGTCTGTCAACCTCCTTTTGCAATTTCTGAACGGAACGCTCAGCGAATTCAGCACGGGCTTCAGCCTATTTGATCAGTGTTTTTTGTGTGTTCAAAATTCAAAAGAACGAAAATCAAAAATTAGTAATTTTGTTTGCTGCAAATTGATGGCAAATTTTCCTGGACAATTTCGCAAGCGAGAGTGAGCGAAATATTTGAGTGAATTAAGAGAGTAAAAGTTCGTTTATTTGAGAAGATGATCTGTTTGGGTCTTCTCGCCTTGAACATTTAATTTCAAATATTTTCGCTCTCATCGGCTTTGAAATTGGGAAAATTCATGGACAAATAAACAAAATGCATTGATTTTTATTGAGCACACATCAACTAAAACACAACTAATTTGAACCAACATGCAATTTTTTTTGTTAATTTTTCAACGAGTAAAAACGATTTGTTTTAAAAAGCAATAAATAAACAACAGAACAGATTAGAGCAAACAACACATATTTTGTTTATCTTTAATTTATACCTCCAAAAAATAACCGATTGAAAAATGCTTACAGTGAAATATTTTCAATTTGAAAATAAAAACTAAAGAGTTTTAAAAGTGATTGATTTAAGTGATTTAAGAATCTAAAATCTAAAACTTAATGAAAAAAATAACTGAAATTAATTATAGAAACAATGAAATTTGATAGAATTGGAAAAATCAGTGACTAAAAACATGTGTACGCACTAAACTAAAATAGAATTCACCCATCTACCGAATACCCCTTTGTAATAATGTGGCTAAAATATACAACATGATTTTATGTAAAGGTGGTACAACTTACACTGGAGCATTGTTTTTTGAGTGCTAAAATTTGTTCCTCGGCCGTTTCGCGATTAGCAGAAGCCTAATTACCATTGAAAGAATTGTTTACATAAAGAATTGTTGAGAAATTGATTGGTTTGATTGTTTTTTTTTTTTCTACAAAAAGTCCAAGTATCGAAGAAATGAAAAATAATGTTCAAAATAGGTAACAAGTAAACATATTTATAGTTTTTTTTTCTTTTTCAGAAGAAAAAAAATAGAAAATAAGATTCGTTGTTCTAGTGGAAAAGACACGAGAGTCGGTTTAAAAGAAGTAATGTGGGTTGAGAAGTGGCCGACCCAGCGACCCCACACCTATTGACTATTTTTCAAGTTTTTCTTATATAATTTAAAATTGTTGTTCTGGGAGATTTGTACTTCCTATCAATTGACTCTTCTCTTTCGAAGAGGCATAATTCTATACAATAAAATTGAATTGTCGATAGTAAATTTCATATTTACAAAGATTATAGAGATTTCGTAGAGATACACCTTCCGAAAAGACCATAATCCTCAAGTTGACCTCTGAATTGCCTTAACAATTGATGTTTGCTCATTTACTTTGTACACAAAATCAATTAAAACGGGTGAAAAAATTATTTCAAAATATCAATGAAATCACCTCTTTAAGCCTATGACTTAATGAGCGAATCTGTTCGCCACAAGTTTCTTCCAATTGTGTTGCCTAAAAATTCGTTGAATTCCAATTTTTTTCGATCAATACAAATATCGAATTGGGTTTAGATGTGTTAATTTGTTTGTTTTTTTTTTTACACAAAATCACATCAAATCATAAAAAAAAAATCAAGAAATTAGTATTTGGTTTAGTATAAAATGAAGCTCTTATTGCTGAAAATTATTTCGATTGGTTTAATTGTAACGCACGGTATAAAATTAGTTTGGCATTTCAACAAATTCAATGGGTTAGCGTTTTTTTTTTTGGCGGGGGAGAGGAGCTTGTTTACATCAAACATGAAGTTAACTGGCACGAAGCCAAACTTATTTATTTGTTTCTAAATAAATTGTTGGCCTATGCAAAATATATTAAAAGAAAATGACACACAACGAAGAATGTAGAAAAAAAAACATTGATAAACGCAAGCAAAAACAGCGCAAAATCGAATTGCGAAACTTTTTGAATTGCTGTACCTCCTTGAGACGGGTGGTCAATGTCTTGATTTGGTTTTTGTATTCTTCTTCACGTTGGTTGGCCTATGGCAAATTTCATGAATGAATAAATGCAATCGAATGAGGTCACCGACATAACACATTTTCTTATCGAAATATTTGTTCAAATATTTGTTTGAACAACGTTTAAATTATAAAAATTCAAATCGAAATCTATTGAACTTTTTGAAATTGTCGGTATTTTTTTAGTGAGCGGATAAAAAAAATCGAAGTTTTTTAAAAGAAAGGAAAATTAACAAATTTTTATAAAAATTGATGATTTTCAAAGTTTTGACATTGTAAGACAAGGCCTTTCAAGACTGAAAATTCTTTTATCCTCTCACTAAAAAAAGAAACTTTTTATCAAATTTTTCATGAAATTGTTCGTCTTTGTGAACACAAAATGTATACCTTTTCTTCTGAAACTTCAAGGGATTTCAAGTTGTTACCGACAACACGGAGTTCTTCTTCAAGTTCGACGATTTTGCTGCAGAAATGATAAAAGAAAATTGATTATTTTTCTATGGGTCAGTTGGCAGTACTGAATTGAATTAATTTAAACAAAAAAAAATGATTCACAAAGTTCAGCAAAGGGTCAACAAAATTAGTAGCATTTGGCGCAAAAAAAAGTACAAACCTTTCACTGAGTTCGACCTTTTCTTCGGAGCGTTCTAGATCCTGTTCCATGAGGACTAGCTTACGAGCAACCTTTATTAGCGGATTATGTGGATCAAAGCAACGCACGGATTTCACACAAAAATAAACAGCAAATCATAGGAATAAACACAACATTCATTAGTTTCAATCAATAAATTGAGGATTAAGGTGGTTAACTGTTACATTGGGATGTGTTAATGATTGTTATAGGTAAAATCAAATCAGCTAGCTAAAATTCTTCTTTAAGTTAAATGTTATTAAGTTAAATTATTGTTTAAAATTTGAGGTTTGAATGGGTTAAATTTGGCTCCAAATGGGGTAGATGACTAGATCTATCGTACTGGGTCTTCTTTGTAGCAATCATCTGTGAATGTTCCTGTAAAATAGTTAGCGCTGAAGCGAATGAGCCAGTTAAAATTAGTTAAATGGGCATTTCGGTGTAAAATTAGCATCTTGGGTAAACTGGAAACAGCCAAATCGCAGGCAAAAACAACATCAACACTTTCCATCAACAACACACAATTCAAAACCAAATTACAACAACGTACTTTTCGCCAAGCTCGGCACGTTCTTCGGCTCTTTCCAAATCAGCTTCAACCATGGCCAATTTACGTGCAACCTAACACCATATCGTTCACATTACATTGCCGATTTGTTGTTGTTTTGTTGATTTTTTTTTTTTTGATGAGAAAAAAATTTAACCGATATTAATACAATAGTTGATTGGCTTGAATGATTTTTTGCCATTAAGCAAATCAAGTGCACGCGATTGCACTCGCCATGCAATTGAAATTTACAAAGCGCCGGATCAAAATATAAACAATAATAATTAATCCGATTAAATCCTCGAGTCTACTTATGTTTGCATTGGAACGAACTGAGATTTTGTTTTTGAGTTTTTGAGTTTGTTTGATGGTTTAACATTTTTATTGAACACATGTTTGAAATTCAAACTTTGAATACACTTGAGAAGGGAATGGCTTCATTTAATGAGACAAATAGTGTTTCCCATTGGCACTTCGTGTCGAAAGGGATCTCCTTCAAGAAAATATCTTTGAGCATAATCAACTCTTGGACACTTTTAATTTATTGTTCTGAATTTAAACAGATGAAAGATGTAATTTCAATTGTCCCTCAATGAACGTATGAACATATTTCTGATTACCGAACAATTATTTGCAAAATAAATCTGATAATTCTTTGCAGTTAGATGATGAAAATCAAATAGTATTCTAAAAGAATACGAAATTCCACAAATGCAAATTGGTCTCTTCAAGTCTTTTCTTGGCTTGGATGGTAGCTGATAATAAGGGGGGAATTGAGAGCTATTATAGCTATGTATTAATTTTAACTGAAAAGTGATGTAAATATATTCTACTCGGGACATTTTATTTTGAGTTCATCAATTTTCTACGAAAAATGCAGAATTTTAAGCAATTTTCCACCATTGGCATTGAATTAATCAATTGATATTCAAAATCGTTTGATTAAAATGACAAATTTGCCTCTAAAAACCTTATCGGTTTATTAAATTGGGTCAAATAATTGCATAAAGATGTAGAAAAACTTTCTATTGAAAGGAAACCTTTGGAAAAAGGCAATCATCGAAAATATGATGTTAAAAAAATGATGATGATGATCATCAAATGACCATGAAAATTGTCGTTTGAAAACGTGAAAATGTGCATATATCAGGGGTTTTAAAGAAGACTACGCAAGAAAAAAGTGGAATGGTATAGGTAATCATCAGCATTAATCAGCATCGACTAAGGAGGTTGGAGACTTTTTCAACAGTTTGGTACAGTATCGAGTAGATCTGTGTTCATTCAAACAGGTTCAAGTGGATCTGTGTCAATATTCAAATGGTAAAACCATCAAAACAAAATATAATAAACTCAATCATTAAAACAGTGTTTGTTGTTTTGGTTAATATTACATATATTTTGCATAAATTTCTTTATTTTTTTGATTAAAATTCTATGAAAATTTAATTCCCGTTAAAAATGATATTACATTGTTATTACCTAGAATTGATTAAGCTGAACAAAAATATTTTTTTTTTCAAATTTTTCGTTTCTATTTGATTGGACGTAAACGTTCTTTCAATAATAAAAATCGATAAAATAAAAAATCCGAACAAAAAATTGCATTCATTTTTAAGTTTTGCATGAAAATCTTTGGACATTCTTCATCATTAAGTGTTGAAGAGGACGAAACAAACAAAACAGCGGCCAATTAAAATGTTAACTAAAGCATAAATTTGCTGTGAAAATTGTAAATCTAAGAAAGAAAAAAAAATTTGCAACGAACAATAAAATGGTTTTTTTTTTTAAAATTTGAGCACTAAAACGTAAATTTCATTATTTTCAAAAGAATAAAATAAAAATCAACAACTTGATATGGTTCTTTAAATTGGTTTCAAAGCAGATATATGTGTTGAAGTGTCTGCATCAACATGTCAGTTGTATTTCAAACAATATGTCCTCAAAACAAAGTCCATAGTTTTATGTATTTTATCAAGTTCAATGCATACATGTGGACGAGTTACGAGCGACTCAATCGATTTAATTATTTCATAATTTTTTTGTTTGTTTGTATTATATGATCCCATTTGATGGCTTCCATTTGATTGGCAAGCCAACGGCAATTTGATTTAAATGAGAAATTGTTTAAAAGCGCGAGCCAATATGTCAAGTGACACGTAAAAGCACCTCATCGTATTTTTTGTCGGCTTCTTCAGCAAGGAAACGGGCTTCTTTCAATTGGTTTTCAAGAGCGTCCATACGTTCTTCATCGGCCAATGAACGATTTTCCAATACTTTGCGAGCACTGCATTCATTTTCAATATTAGTGAATGAAACAAAAAATAGAGAAAAATGCCATAGAATTAGAATAAGTTGAGAAGTGGACGGTGTGTGTGTGTGTGTGTGTTTGGTTGATTTTTTCGTTGATATTTATGTTGTTGATTCAGCACGTTGATCCTGAAATGCTGTAAAGAAAAGAAATATGCAAAAAAATGTTCCCTAACCAAATATCAACCCTATCGATCAGTTGCTTCAAGCAACTGCCCTAACACGGTACACATCCCTTTGTGTGTGTGCCACCAAAGTAGTGTAAAATCATTTTGTTTCTCTACCTCTTCGTATTTTTTATCTGCTTCTTCAGCAATTAACTTTGCTTGGGCTAATTGTTGTTCCAAGACGCATACTCTATCATCTTCCATACTGGTTCGATTTTCAAGGGCTTTTCGTATCCTATTTTTTATGATGTTTTGTGACATTAAACAGTGTTATTAAACCGAATAAAAACGAAATTTCAATCGATTTTTTTTTTTTGAATCGTTGGATTGAATCATCTAAATAAAAAAAAATCACTTCTTATGGACGAACAAGTGTCGGAAAAAGCAAAAATTCCTTCGACACTTCTACAAATTTTTCGTTTGGTTTGATGAGACATAGAATATTTTTGACCTACCGTTCACTTTCGTCAGCGGCTTGAGATGCTTCTGAGAGTTTAGCTGTGGCTGATCCCAAACGTTCTTCTGAACGTTCCAAATCTTCTTCAAGCAATTGAATACGACGATTGAGAGCGGCTACTTCAGATTCAGCCTAAACCATGTAAAATGTTGTAACGTAAACTTACATCAATAAAATTGTTGACCAGTTTTTGTTTTGTTCGTTGTTGTTGTCATGTCATCGAAATATATTGACACCCAACAATGTATATCAAATTGAACGATTTTTTCTTTGAAATTAATTTCTTCATTTGTCAAAATATAAACAATGAATTCAATCAATTTGATTGCCTAACTGATTTTGCAGCAACCATTTTTGCTCAATTCAAAACAAACTGATATTTCATAACAGAGATTATTAAAATCATCGATCCAAAAATATGACAAACAAATTATGAACAAAACAAACAAACAAGAAACAAATAGAAGAAATTTAAATAAATATCCCGAATAAAGAGCCACGCTTAAGCGCGTGAAAATGATGTACAAAGCAAAAATCACATTTTTTTTTTGTTTGCGTGACAGATTTTTTTTTTTGTTGCCAGCTCAAATAAAACGGCGTCATGTGTCGTTGCTCCAATTTTTTTTTTAAATGTTGAACACAATCATCAAAATATGTGAAGCGGCAAGGAAGAGAAAAATGGATTTATCTATTGTTTTTGGATGGCATTTCGTTGCATGACTTTACTAAATGACTTAATGCTTAGCTATGAAACTGTATTTTGATAGCGTGCTCAAATCAAAACTGCATTTGAATGGCGAAAGTTGAAGATATCAGACGAAAGTGAGTCAAGAACAAAGAAAAATTGTGTCTTGCTTTAGAGAGAGACCGCATCTTGAAATAATGAAAAAAAAACGTTTTTGTTTTTGTTTCTGAGTGAGAGATAGACAAAATAGGCGTAACCGTTTCTTCCGAGAAGAAATTTAAATCTGGTTAAGGCAATTGTATCCGGTTTCAGTTCTCACAGACACCAAACGGGAGCATCAACTCTATGTGACCAATGGCCACTTTGAATCACTCTGTAAAATATGATTCTGATGCATTATTTATGCGTAGGTGTTTTGTTCTAGCCATATCATTATTGTTTACTTCCTCTCTGTCACCCGATGGCGATGTAAATTTTAAAGAATTCATTCTTTGAATGAATAACGAATGGTGTTGAACGACGTGCGCAAAAAAAAAACAACCCAAATATATTTAAAATGGTTCAATGTGTACAGAGCCAAAGAGTTGAGCTCATTTTAAAAATTCGATATGGTGTTTATTATTGCTGTTTTTTTTTTTTTTCAATAAACACACAAAATTGCTGACGAGAGAGAAAGAAACTGACAAGCTGAGCGCTTGAATAGAATAATGAAAGCGTGGAACAAACAAGTGCATTGTTTAACATTGAGAATGTACATGTGAAATGTGTGAGTGTATTGCTGTTTTTTGTTTTGTTTTTAAGCTGTGGCTGGTAAACTGGCAGCAACGGAAGCATTCGATGAGACAATTTGATTGCCGCCCATGAAACGGTTCCGTGAGCTGCTCACATGGCGTTTATAATCATATTTGTTATTTTTCTTTAACGTCTTTTTCTCTTAAAACACAAAAAACACAAAATCTCTTTTTTACATTTAAATTCTCTTATTAAAAGATGCGCGACTATTTGTCGAGCGTTTATGAATTGATATTGAAACAACAACAAAAAATCTGTATGCATCTGTTTTACATACGTTCTAATTTTCTCAAATAAACCTTCAAGGCATCTGAATCTACAGAGGTAACCGAAGCATACGGCTCATATGCTCCTAATGACAATGAAATTCGGTCGATATACCGAATACAAAGAGCCAAACGATGGTTTTCGTTGTTGTTGTTGTTTCATTTTATATGAATCTCGAATTTCAATGTTCCGTATTCACATATTCACCTTGATATTGAAACAGAAGCCATAACCATTGTTCGAATGTGACTAGCGGACTTCTGTTTTAATTCTGGTTACTCAAATTCTTTCATTTCGTGTTTTTGTTGTGTTCGCTCATTTGTTCAAACCAAAAAAAAAAAATGGCTTGAATCGCTCCATTTCTATAGACCGGTCATTTAGACGATCTGCTCCGGCCTTTGTTATTCGATGCGAAAAAAAACACACAAATGATGGAATTACGTCAGAAATTGTTATTTAATTGGTATTTCAGCTTGACCAAAAAGTTTGTGTTTCTTTAGCACATTCTCGCCTACTTAAATGTTTCAATTGTGAGCTGTTCTCTCTCTCTCTCTCTCTGTGTTCCTCTATATATGTCGCTGCGGGCCTGTGGCTCATTTGCCAATTCAATTTATATGTGTGTCAAAGTCACAAATTTCGTTTTCTACTTCTATTTACGATCATATTTGTTGTTGTTGGAAAGAAATATAGTCATTTGTTTGCAGCCCATTTATAGATTAAGTCAATCGTCCAATTTTTTTTCATTGACAATATTCTCTCATAATTTATTGGAATTGGGCATTGCATTTGGTATTCAATCAATTTCAGCTGTTTTGTTGTTGTTGTGTGTCTGTTTCAAATCAATTTTTTACTTGAGACAAGATTCGCCGATTGAACACTTTTTTATGAGGCACTTGAAATGCCTAAAGTGGTGCACATTCAATTCGGCTAACAAAATGGATTTCGATTTTTTTTTTATGCCGACATGACAATCATTTTGTCAAGACAATTTTGGTTCTACAGTGATCTGTTTTTTTTTTCTATTTCGTCGGTGTGAAACGGCGAAAAACCATTCAATTAGACAGTGTTTTACCCGATCATGTCACATATATCAAAGTTTAATGCCAAAATGACACATTCCAAATTTTATCCAATTATCTACAATTATTTTAGGTCCAATGACGTCATCGCAACAATTTTAACTTGATCGTGTGTGTGTGTTTGTTTCCTTTCTCATTTATTTTTCAGCAATATTCAGTTGAACTATAGAGATTTTTCAACAAAGATGACTTTTTAATTTGCCAGATCTTGATTTTCAAGAGTCAAAATTCAAAAAGATTTATTTTGGAAGACAACTCACGGGCCAAGGGAGAGGGGGGGCGAACGCAAGCGTAAGATACGTGACAGTCAGAGCAGAAATGGCCAATAATTTGTTCGCTTGTGATGTACAATTATTGTTGCTAATGCTCAGCATAAACACGTACACACACACAAACAATTTTCGTTTGTTAGAAGCAATTTGTCATATTTTTGTTGTTGTTCAAATTCTCTTCTCTGTTTTGAAATCTCCAACTCAAGCTACTCTTTTTTTTTTTTAAACATTTCAATGCAAACATTGCTATATTACGATGAATGTGTGTGTGTGAATTTGTTTCTCATCTCTAAAAGAATATCTTCTTGTATTTCATTCTCGGAAATGTTGACTCAATGAATTTCTGAATAGGTAAGATAAATTTATTGCATTTACATCGACCAATGTGCGACAAAAGATATGCGCTTTGAAGAGTGGCCAGACAATGATTAGATAAATTAAAACATGAAAAAACAATCACAGCACAATGAATCTTGCTCCAATTTCATTTAAAAAAAAATGGCATTGATATCAATTTCATTACAGAGATTCCAAAGTTGGCGGCTCAAGGGGAGGGAGGATTAATAGTCGATTTCGAGCAACTATCTTTGTGGTTCGAAAATTGATCAAGGAAATTGATTGAACAGCAAAGAAGACCATTTTGATTGATGCTTTCCACAGAGGGAGGGCAAAGGCAATGAGGATAGTCGAACCACTTAAGCCTCCCGGTCAAAGCCCCTTATCGTAAATGATTTATATTCATCCAATATGTAGAAGTGATTTTATAGCTTCCATCACTATTGCTTGCAGTGTGCAGTGAACATAGATGCTGATTGTTTGGTTCATGTCAATTTATTGCATCATAGTTTCGTTTGTTTTTATAACATTAAGGAATATTGGTCGGGCAATATTGGTTTGGTCGGCAAATGAAAACCGAGCAACGTTATTAATAAGAGCGCTACCCGCCGCTTGGAAGTGTAAAAAAACAAAAAGTTAGGAACGAACCGTATTGCTGCAGTAATTGCTGCCAATCAGTATAAATGACTCAATATTTGTCTAGTTCGAGAACAGCTAGCAGATGGTTTTACACTTTGTATCGTGAGCGGATTTTTTTTTTTTTTTTTGGTTTTATTAAAGTTCCGCCAAGTGCATTTTTGGTTCTGCTTCATTTCTGAACAATTCACATCGAATTGCATTTGTACACGCAATATTTGAGTTGAAAACGCACGCACACGAAAAGGCCCAAATATCACTCGAGAAATGAAACATTCAGCTTATTTCATACAATCGAAAGAAAAAGAAGAAGACAAAAAACAAACAAAATGTACAACGTCATGATGCGTAGTCTACTAGCTGTGCTGTGCTGATATCATCTCTTCAGTTACAGTTACACATTTTTTGTGTACATTTTTTTAGTGTTGCTCATTTTGTTTGTTATGGTATTGTAAAAATTCCATTTTCTTCCGTTCAGAAATTGTTCGTTTTTTTTTTTGCAAAAACGTAAACAAATTACTGGGACATAAACCGAGCAAATCGACAGACGACGTCGAAAAGGCTCATTGTAAATGTATCGCAAGCAAAGCAATACAAAACAAGCGATGCAATTAAACCAAGCATATGAATTGAAAACTCTGTCAATTTCAAGGATTGGTGTGTTTCAAATGAACAAACAATATTTTTTTCAACAGAATTCTGGACAACAAAGCGATGCTTTCAGAGCATATTGTTTGATTGTTTTCAATTTGCCTAGAAATATGAGCATTTTACTTGAGAAAATTACGTTTTTTTTTATTATCGACTTCGATGCATTTGCATTGAGTGTGTCGTTTCAATTTCAAAACATAATCCGAATGTGAAAATGTATTTGAATGTTTGCGCGATTATTTATGCACCAACCTTGTTATTTTACGAAAAAAAAAAAAACAGTGTAACTGAAGCACGAAGCCGGAGCGATTTGTTGTGGCACAAACACACAAAAATGACCTTTTACAAGTATTTATTTTCTTTGTTGCACGTATTGAAATGTAGCGAAAAGATATCCATCGTGCAATTTCTTTGTTGCGGCAAATAACCGAAAGTCATAAAACAATTGCTGTGGAAATAAAATGTTCATTTCTTTTCACATGGATTGGACTGTTTTGAAGTTAAATAGTTGTAACAGAAAACCAGCAAACAGCTCAGACATGAAGATATGAATCAATGGCGATAAATGCGCTGAACTAAGTCGATCGTATTTGTGCATCATGCAGCACTTTGGTCGAACCGTTGATTAAACTAGGAAGTTTATCGAGCATTATGCAATTGTGAGGCGTTGTTTGTGAGTGTGTGACACAAGCAAAATGCGATGATCAAGAGCGTTCCGATCCGCTATCACTATGCGACGCGCACACACACACACACAAACACGCTGCTACAACACCCGAAGAGCGGAAAATAATGTTGATCTTTTTGTTGTTTCTGTTTCTTTTACGTTTTTTAGTTTCTTTTCATTTTAATCGCAATTGTAACGTCGACATATATTAATAGCACGTTCTACCTTTATCTCTTTCATTTTGTTGTTGTTGTGACTCGTCCTCTGATTCGTTCGCGTATCGCGTATACACGCATTCCATACCGGTTGTTGGCGGTATAGTGCTTTTGTTGTAAATTGAATGAAAATGAAGCATCAATACATTTGAACCGGCTCTCTAGGCCCTTCAACAAGCAAAGAGAGGGAGAGAGCGCGAGAGAATTTATACGTGAATGGCCCCGTTGGTGGATTCGGATATGTATGAGAATGAAACGCAATCACATCAACACACATCACAACACAAAACAATGCTGCAGAACGGTTGGAGTGTGTGTGAACCGCGAGGAAAAAGTGAAATAAGAATCAACGTGAATAGAGGAAAGAAATTTAAACAAAAAAAAGTGATTACATTGGACGACGGCATATAAAACTCGAAATTGGCTAGAATTTTAGCGTTTTGCTAGAAAAATTGAAACTTGAAATTTTGTATTTTGCTTCTTTTCACTTTGTGTTGTGCGGATGAAGGTGTGTGTGTGTTTGTGAGTGTGAGTGCGAGAGCGAAACAACACGTAAAACAATTCATTTGGATGGTTACAAGCGAATGCAAATGGTCACACCAGAGAGATATGTGTGTTCGATCGTGTGTTTTGAGAGTTTCAAACGGAAGAAAATGCTGACATAAGCAAACGAAACATAAGACGAGTTCGCTGTTCGATCGTTCAAAGACTAGTTCCAAACGGTGTTTTAGTCCGTTGTTCTATGCAATCGAATATCATCATCGCAACACGTATTGGTCAATGTATCAACAACAACAACAACAACAAAAATCATCATCCAAAAGATTGTGCCGCAATCAATTTGGCTTTCACTAACCTCAACACATAGAAATGCTCTTTTTTTTTCTCTCGAAGAGAATTCTTTCCCATTTTCCGAAACTTGTGTTTCAATTTGGTAAATTATTTGAAATTCGTAAATAAAATGTTTTTGAAAGTCGTTTATGAGAAAAAATTGAGTTCATTATTTCAAGTGACGTCACCATTCACATTCAATGAAAATGTTATACGTTTGTTGATATTTATAACGGTGGGTGAATGAATGTGGATGATTCAGAATAGAGAACATATGTCTCGAAATGGCCATCACAAGCATACTTTTGCACTCAGTCAGCCAAATTTCACTTTAGCTAATAGATTTGACCTTTCTTTGTGTGTGTGTGTGTGTGTGTGTGTGTGTGTGTGTGTGTATAATTTGCTCTTGGTTAATGGCATTACAATATTTTCATTTGGATGCTAGAGTTGACATGGAAGCGTCAAATTTTGAATCGAATTGACTGGACTCCACGAGGAGGAATGAAAAATTCATTGCATTTAGCAAACAATTTACACCAATCGGAAATCGTAATTTCTTGTTTCGAGACAAGAAACGCGTTCGCCATCGACTCGATTCGATTCGAGTTAATGGTTTTTTTGTTGTTGTTGCTGTTTGTTGTTGAAGAAGAAGAAGAATGTGTGTGGCGTTGTGTGTATGTTTGTCGCTATATGTGATATTCAATGGGATTCGCTGAAAGCGGGTTTGAAATGGTTTTTGCCTGTGTTTTCTTCATTACGATTTATTAAAAGCCGGTCGTATCATTTTCAAGTGTTCTTGTTGTGTGTTTGCTTGTTGCCTTCTCGTGTGTATCGGTTTTGCCATCCATTTTGGATCCACACTCGGTCGTCTGTGTGCTGTTTCTTTTTTTTTTTTTGTGTGTTATTTCATTTTAATTTTTACTCGATGTTACACGGGGCGATTCCCCAGTACAGGCTAATATAGGCAGTTCAACACACAATACACTGAAAAAAAACATTTAAGCCGTAGGAATATATAGGCATGGTGTGGCACAGACACACTCAAACCAATCAGGCCAATAAATACACACAGGCCAATTATCCCATACGTTGTGTGTGTGTGTGTGTGTGTGCCCCTTTCGTGTTTCATGCTATTTAGACCACAATAAAAGTATTTTTGTTTGTTGGCACCACACACATACTGCCAATTGCCAAACCGAAACGAACGACTTTTTTTTTCGCTACTACTGCCGCTTTTGCCGCTGCTGCTGCTGCTGCTGCCTCGTTTCTTATAACAAAAAAAAAAGTGTTGTGTTTTTTATTTCGAGCCCATTTCTCGGCACGAAAATGTGTATTGAGGATTGTCTGCATGCATGAAATCAATGTGCCACATACACGAATGTGCTGGATTACAAATCATTGAATTTTCATATCAAATCGGTCACCAGTCCCAATTGATCGCTTTTTGAATTTCAAAATATGTGCAATTGATTTTTTGGGCAACGGTTGGTTTGGTTTGCCGGTGTGTCCACATGACATCATGTAGTTGACACTTTACTTTTCGGAGACAAAAAAAAATCGATATCACTGGAGTGTGATTCGAACGAGAGAGATAAAAAAGAGTAATGACAACTCATAATTCTAACGAACATGAACAAAAAAAAAAATCCAATGAAAAACCAATTTGTCGCTTTGGATCGAGAATTATTCAACAGAATACAGAATGTACTGAAGGGAAATTTAAAAAAAAAACGGAAACTCACTTCTTCACGGCGAATAACTTCGCCCTGTAAACGTTTTTGGTATTCTTCACATTCATCCTTATACTTCTCCATTTCTTCTTTCGTTTGACGCATCTTCTTTTTCAAAACGTCAAGAAGTGTGCCTTGTTGAATGTTGGTCGTCATTTTTGGCAATTATTTTTTTTTTTGTTTCTCTACTGATTATTTGAAAAATTAAACTTTTTTTTGCTGCGTTCTGCTGATTACACAGAGAACTCGGCCACTCAAATTTCACTGAACTTGTGTGTCAAACGTGTAAAAATATATGAACGAAATTGAACCAAAATGTGATTCTAATGTTCTTTTCGAATGTTTCGGTGTTAATCCACTTATTTTTTTTGTTATTCGATTCTCCTTTTTTTTTTTAATAAAAAATGTGCACTCACGTACACCGAAAATTCCAAAATCTTGAATAAATTTGGTTTTGAAAAAAAAAAAAAATCTTCAAATAAAAACCGATTCTTTTTGGTTCGTTCTCAACAACAAAAAAATTGAAATGTTCCTTTCAAGTTGAACAACAAAAAAAACACGTATCGCACCCACTTTTTCTCTCTCTTTTTCTTCTAACACACGGAGAATTTCTCAACACTGAACAAAATTTTTCTCTTCCAAAAAGAACGCAAACTGAATACGGCGTTTGAAACTAGGAAATTTCTTTTCTTCTTTTTTTTTCGGTGTGTGGATCGATTGAAAATTTTATCGATGAAAATTTTGTTGTTGATTAAATTGATTACTACTTGAACCAAAAGAATGAATCGATTTGAAAACTGTTTCAGAACAGAAAAATTAAAACTGGACACGATTTTATAAAAGAAAGACTTTTTTTTTTTTTGGTTGGTTGGTTGGTTGGTTGAATCGGACACAAATGAATGAGAATAAAACTGTACTACAGAGCACAAAACGCAAGTGACTCGCCCGAAACTTCAAAATGGCGAACCCGTACACCGTATTATAGTCATACAGCCGAGAATTGAGAAAAAAAAAGACGGAGAGAGAAAGAGAGAGAAACGCTTCAATTGTATTTGAGAATGTGAGAAACAACAACCACTGACTGCTCGCAACCATTGAGCATGTATTTTGTGGATTGTGTCATAAAATTGTTGTATGTTTTGGTGTTGATGTTGCCTGCTGTTGGGCTCAGCGCACTCAGAGCATACAGAGAGTGTTCAGTTCATTCTCTCCATACATACCAATTTTAGCTTATGTGGTGTGCTTAGGATGGAATGAAAAAATACACGTACAACAGACAACAGCAACAGCAGCAAAGCAGGGATCATCTACCAATTTCTATGTAGTTGAAATGGTGATTGTGAGTGTGTGCCGCCTGCGTGTGCGTGTGTGTTTGTGCATTGACAATACTTCCGAATATGAATTGGTCGTGTGTATTGAATGATGCCTCCAGTTTGGTGTTCAAATGTGTAGAGAAAATACGGGATTCGGTTTGAACAAACACAAAAAAGAACACACCGAGTGTATTGAATTTTGAAACGACATCGCCTTGGCACACCATGCGTAAACGTTTCGATCTTGCTCGTTGGCTTTTGTTTCAATGCTTTTGACCTTAAATTGAATGGAGTTTTGCATGTATCGCAGCACCAAGCGCGTCTATATACAAACAAAAAAAAATACTCTACACCTGAACTCCCATCTCTCTATTTCTCTCCCTCCCTTCTCGCTCTCCCTCACTCTCGCAATGAGATTTGGTGTGATTTTCAATTTAAACTCGTTGAAAACGTTGATGCGTACATGTAAGTGCTTGGATTCTGTGCGCCTATGGCACGATCAATCCGATTGAATGAATTAAATGACCAAACGTTTATGTTGATTAGAATAAAAATCGATTTGAAAATGGGAGAGCGACCAAACATAGTCGAATGAATTCTTTTTTCGATTCAATTGAACAGAAAAAGACACAAAACAAAAAAGAGGTGAGGCACGAATCGATCTCAAACTCATTATGTTGTGATTGGCATCAACGCCAAGAATAGATAGAAAATCATATATCGGATACCCAAACCAAACTGCGTTGCATTTTTAAATGCATTTGAACTGTTTGCGTTTGTTTTGTTCATGGGGTCAGTTCAAAAACTGTTTCGCTTGCTGCGCTCACAACAATAGGCACAAAATGAAGGGAACAACAACAGCTTAGCTGTGGTCGCGGCTGCATCTGGTTGTTTCCCTTTCAATTCCAAACACAAATGGTGTAAATAAAGTCAGCATTCTACATGAGAGTGATTTAATTATGGATTTTTTTGGTTTTTGTTTTCACTGCCCGGCCGCTCAATAGAGCAAAACCAACTCGTCGAAATTCATCGACCAAACAATTTTGTTCGATTTAATAAAGAAAAATCATTTAAAATTCAAGTCTCGATGTATTTTTGTTGTTGTTGGTTTTTTTTTTCATTTGGAAACAACAGACTTTCATTATTATTCCATTTGAATCGTGCTGCTGATTCAGCAACAGCGCAAATATTGCAAAATCCAACCGAAAATAGTCCGAAAAATACTTTCATGCAAATTTCGCTTTGAATCGAAATGTTTGCGATACTTTTCAGTGTACATTTCTTTTAACACTTAAATTTTTTTTGGTTTTGTTTGGTTGCGGTTTAAAGCAAAGAAAGACCAAAATGCTGAAGAGCAGAAAAAAAAACCATATTCAAATGAAAGAGACGTCTGACCGTTTTACACATCGCCAACAAATTTATGTTCAATACACACAAACAATGTGCACCTTTTTTATTCAATTTCAAAGCGACGCCGTTTAATCAACGGTGCTCATGTGCCACGCTTTATTTCCATGCACATCACTTGCACGACTCAATCGTGCACGATTTGTTAGTTGTTGTTGCTTTTTTCAACATTTTATTATTTGTTCCGATCGACCTTATGAATAAAGCCGAAACAAATGTTGATGAGTGGTGGCAAAGCCGCACATTGAGTGCTGCATTGAATTCGATCTTGTACTCAACTTTCAATTGAAACGCAATCACATTAAATAGAACACAAACAAAACAATATAAGCGTTCCAGAAACGATGGTGATCATGAGTGGCTTTTTAAAAGTCAATCAAATTTTTCGATGAGATGGTTTGCTCTTCATGCATTTTAAATGTCCATTTCGTTGATTTTATTTTCGTTTTTTGTTGTTGTCCCCTCATTTTATATGATTTTTTTGAATCCACTTTGCATTTTAATCGTTGTCATTTTCGATCGTAGGTAGGTTACTTTTATTTGTTGAATCGACTAAAAATTGTTTGACTTGGTTATAATTTTTTTTTGTTAATTTGGCGAAAATGTATGATCGCGCTTGATTCGCGATTGGAATTCGATATTGTGTGCGCGTCAAACCATAAAGTACGAAAATTTATGCCATTCATCGCACACCAAAACGCCGACAAGTTCAATGGATCGCGTGTGTGTGTGCATGTATTCGCAAGATAGCGATCGCATCGAGTAATTTGTGTGAATTTTTTCGGCCGCTTTTAAAATTATGCTAGATCGTAGTACATTGAAAAAATGCACGTTATCACCACACACACAAAAAAAACAACAAATTACGTCATTTTCTAACTAAATGTTCATTTTTCAATTGCCACCTCTTCTTTGATTGTTCTTTTGTTTATGACATATCACAACGCATTTTAAAAATTCACTCATTAAATTTGAAAAAGAAATCTATTGAGCGTAGGTAGGTAGGTATGTTTGCCGCGCATGTGATAAATCCAAAGTATGGAATTATTGCGTGTAGTTGCTTATCAAGCAGAAATAATCATCGGCCAAATGGTAAATTGACAAAATAATGTCAACAGCAGAAATGTTTATGTTTCAACAGCAAAATAAACATTAGCAGAGAACGGAAATTCTTCGATTCAATATTAAATGCCATGGAAATACACACACACACACAGTTATCGTATAAACGACGTTTTAATGATGCGGCTCATTGATTTTCAATCAAAATAAATCGTTTTCACATGATTCACAAATCACAAGTGAAATGAAATTGAAAACGATCAATTGGCCAAAGCTAAAAACACACAGTTTATGTTTGACTTTTGGTCAACTTCCGTTTTCGGCAAAATAAATGATTTGGAATTGGATGGTTGTGCTTCGTTACCTCGTACGTATTGCATAAATGGCCATTATGTCACTGCAACATTCACAATAACAACACAAATGATCAAGTTTGAAGTCCGCCATTGTTTATCAAATTCAACATTCGATGGTTCAAACGAGAAAGGAAGATTGCACTTGAACCCCACGACCCCCTCAGCTCAGAATCTATATTGGCGAATCGGTTTTTTTTTTTGGTTGCACGAAATAACCGAATGAATATAACAAGAGTTAATCGATTTTAAACGAACCGAAGCTCATTAGAAACTCCATATGAGTTGGCTGTTGTTGCTTAACATTAAAGCCAATGTGCCAATTTACGCCAAAAATGAATCAAAATCGAAGGTTGGCGCCAAATGGATATATATTCATTTTTCGACCATGTGTCATTTTTGCCAAATGTTTTTTTTTTCTCTCTGTCCAGAAGATTGTTTACGGTGATTGCCATTGATTTAACAAATAACAAAAAACACACACACATAAATTGTGCATTGTTAAAAATGGAATTGATCGCACATTGGGAATCTTGTAAATGCAAAACGAAACATGTTTTAATTGGCAATAATAAGCACATGTGTGTGGTGTTGTCACACGCATCCGTAAAAGGATGTAATAAATGTATGAAATAAGCGATTTTTTTGTATGATTTTAGATTTTTACTACGAGAATCTCGAATCGAGACAAAAGAAAAAAATTGAGCTCATAAAAACAAATCGTTTGTTTTGAATCAACAGTGAAAAAAAAAAACAGAACAAAATCAAATATATGAACCAGTTGCGATCGTTGATCGTCTGAAAAAACATTGCAAAGTACATTCCAAACTGCAGTCAGAGTTGCAAATAAATGAATCAATACGGTTTTGTTTCGAACAAATATTGCAGAGACTTTTATACATTGGAAATGGAAAAGTTAAATAGAAAATATGAACGAAAAAAAAAAATCTACACACAAAAACTGTTGTGTGGAAATGATTCATACAAATATTTGCGATGCGAATCAATTTTTGGGATCGGAATGTCTTATCGGTATATGAACGCACTAATGAGATCGACAATGTTTATTATCGTTTGTTTGTATTTGACTACAAAACACACACATGAAGAGAAACACAAACCGAACCGACAAATGGAATTTGGCATGACGTTTTTCATGAAAACAACAACTCAAAAACACAACAACTCGAAACACTGAGATACGTTGAAAAGTGGCAATGATGTCATGTGTAATCGTTTCGCTTTCAACTAATGTGTTGTTGTTAAGTATGTGTCGTTCTTTGTTGAAACCGTTGAACAAATTAAAGCAAATAATGCTGATTGCAAGAATGTGTAGAGTGATTTAAGTAGATTTTGCGTTAATTGTATGAACGAAAATGTTTTTTTTTTTTTTTTTATTTTTAAATGGAACACACGAATGGAACAAAGTTACACAACACCGTTTTATGAGAGCGATCCAATGAAAAGTCTAAATCTAAAATCGGAATGCGTTGAACATTTTTGAATGTCTCGTGGCTTAATTTTTGGTGCCACCTCAATTGCACCAGAAAAAAAAAAACATCCGGATAGGTCTGCTTTGAAAAACAAAAGAAATTAATTTTGGCCGAAAAAAATTTGTTGCAATGAAAATGGAAAGTTTGAACTTGAAAAGTGAAAATATGAATATGTGAAATGCCTGAATGCATCGATGCGGCGTGCATTGGCTTTTTGGCGCTCTGTTGAGCACACCCGTTTTTACACGTACCCGTTTCAATTGTGTTTTCATAATATTATGCAGTTCATTTCGTATGATATTGAGTTTCATCATTGTGTCTGAACTGAATATGGAACGGCCAAATGCAAGCCCTGGATAATCGGCACACCGCCGATTTTGTCGTCGATACTCACGTTCGGCGACAACTTCGGCTCTCTCACTTGTGCACCGTAATTTTGACCATTCCGCTGCTTCGGGGTCATTTTCAACGTCAGCCGTACCATCGTGTTCCAACCATTGATCAGCATCAGCACCTTCCAGTGGTGGTCGTTCTTCAGTGCGTGGCAGTAAACTTTTCGTTTTTTTACTTCGTCTTTCCTTTTTGGCACCCGGTTCCACTGTTCCAGTTGCTCCTTTTTTCGATCGCTTGGATTTTGTTTTACTACCCGAACTACTGCCACTGCTTATTGAATCATTTAGTTCATCTTTTAAAATCGTTTCCATTTCAATATCACTGTTCAAGGCACCAATCGCTTCTGTGTGGACAGTTGATTCAGTCAAATCACCACTATCTCTGCTTATCACATTTATTTTGTTCATTCGTTCATTGGTCGAATCAGTCAATATACTGGCCGGTTTTGGTGCTCGATCTAATCTATTGTTTTTATTGAAATCATCGATAAGCGTATTCGTTTTATTGCCATTGTTCGTGCTGCCTGTGTTTTGATTTCCATTTTGATCAGTTGTCAAAGTGCTTGTGTACGGTAAATTGACATCGGTTAAATCGTCAGTCAAATCAATATCCGTTTGTTCACAATACGGATGAATTGTTTGGGCAATTGGAAGTTGATCACCTCTACGCAATGCAGCTATAATTTCATCAGCTTTTATATTGGATGATCTGGTGCCAGCGTGACGTACATGATGTTGATGTCCTCGTTTTCGACCTGATCCGCTCATATTTTGTGTACTGCTACTTGTTAACGTCTGTTCAACATTCACATTACTTTCCTCCCTCGCTGTATCCATTTCTCCAAGTTTGTTGAAATTTCTATAAACACAATTTCAATTTCGTTTAACAAAAATTGTGTCACACAATGGAAATTTTCCTCAATGGGAACCAGAAAAAATAATCAAATTGCTTACGTTCCGATCAGCAATAAAATGCTGAAAAATAGTTGATTCGTGTTATTTATCCAGTGTATCGATATATCATGCTGTTGCCATTTCACTTGACCATCAAATCGCACTCCAATTTTCAAACTTTTCTTCCAATTGTTTCTTCTTATTTTGATGTTCCAATGTGAATTTTTAGTAAAAAAAAAAAAAAATCTTTCTCTCCGTCGATATTTTTATTGGCTGCTGCTGCTGCTGCCAATTGACGTTTCAAACAACGAATAGATTTGATGTTTTAAGTACGTCAAAATACATGAATCGATCGTATGTATGAATATGTCGAATGTGTGTGCTGTTGTTCGCGTGTATGTTCGGGCGTTGTTGCTACCATCTGTTGGGCGTGTCTGGTAGCTTTTTCACACATGAAATTCGTTCAAACCGTTTTTTATTTGCTTTTTTTTTTAAATTTAGCTCGTTCTTATTCGTTTTTCCGAAATTTCAACACGTTCAACACAAATTCATTCGTTGAATTTTCCGTGCAAAATTATTGGTGTTGTTGTGGTTTTTATTCAATTTGCCGTTGTTTGTGTGACAAAAAAAAATCCCGTAGTTTGGTTTCAAATAAAACCCGTACAAATGATGTTGTGTGTTGATTTGATGGCATAAAAATATATTTTCTGAACTTTTTTCGTTTGTTTGCCAAAAAAAAACAAAATTTTTTTTTTAAATTTATAGGCTTTTTGAGGTGGTTTAAACCGAAATCGATGAAACTGTGTCGCCGGTTGGAGCGTTTTGAACGTTGAATCAAACTTAACGTGTCACGATGTAGCCGAACAAAAACGATACTTAATTTATTTTTGGGTTGTCTTTTGATTTTTTGCTCACTCTTATTCAAATCTCGTCTTGTTCAAACGAGTGTGAACTTTGAAATGTGGAACACTATTTCAGTGACGATCCAATGCATATTATCGCCGTGTTTTCTCAATACCGATGAAAAACCGCAGATTGAAAGCACAAATGCACACATGCTCCTTGGTTTTCTCTATATCGTCGGTTTGTCCACAGTCGTTATATATACAGAGTCAGAACACAAAGACAAGCCAAACCAATCAAACAGCCATTCCGATTACTCGATGGAAACTCTATATCACAATGTTGTTTGTTCGGGATGCATGTGTATCGCAGCACACATTCTAGTTGGAATTGAATATGGTTGTGCGGCTCACGCACGTTTGCCAAACGTCTGCTGTAGCCAAAACTTGTAATCGTGTTATTTTTGGCCGATATTTGCCTCGTTTCCTCGTCACCTTCTTTTTCAATGTGTGTTGTGTGTTTCATGGGTGTATTCAACATACCGACAAATGGTCTATGATTTCTCTTTCACTCGCGCTCTAGGCCACATTTCTCCGTCGAGTCACTTGAGCTCATTAGCGCCACAGTAGCGAGCCGCCTTTATGTGTATACGTATTTTTTTTTACTCACAAAAATAACTTGATCAAGGAGAATGAGATTGAAACTATGCGCAGTTGCGCAAACGAAAATTCAATTCAACTGAAATCAACATGCATTTCGGATGATATAATCTATTGTAGACAAGATTTTTGTATAAAACAGCTTCATCTTCATGTTATTTTCACGATGAAAATGACTTTGTATCAATTTCGAAATGAATCTTCGCGGAATTTCGTTGATTTTCATTCATCAAGAATGAAATCCTCCATCATTTTATTCACCTACATGTACAATCAGTTTTGTTTTTTGCACGATAAAATTTCGCCGCAAATTTATTTTTAGATCGTTAGCGCTCTCAACCATTTAAGCAGTTTTTCGCACATTTTCGCAATGAGTGGGCGTTGTTTTTTTTTCTCTTCTTCTTTTGCTCCATACATTCAATCGAATAATACATAAACATTTGCAAAAGTAAATCAAACGGAACAATTCATTCATCACGAATACATTTGAGCTGCTCATGTTAAATATGTTTATGAGATTTGCTCATGAAATGGAATGCATGTGTCTACTGTCTATGTGTGTCTAGAGTGTATTTCATAGATAGAAACGGTTTATTTGTTGTAAACACATGTTTTTAGGTGTATTTTGAACGTCAGTTCGGCATTTCCCCGAAACCAATTCTTCGAATCCAATTCGAATTCACACCATGAGTTTGTGATAGAAAAAAAGTGATTTTTATCATTTTTAAGCATATGCATTAAGATTAAAATGGGATTTTTGGGAAATGTGAACTGATGACAGCTACTGAAACAACGTTGCTTCATCACTAGTTCGGGAAAACACGGTTCGTTTTGTATGCCGTGCGTATTCTATGATAAATCGCTCTCCAATTCGAATTGGGATCGTTTTATTTTCGACAAACATCGTTTTTTTTTTTTTCAAATGGTGGCCCATTAAAAGTCGACCACAGATTTATGGCTGTTTACTTCGTAGCTTCGAATCTTTTTCGGCTCACCACGTCAACAATCACAGCGCACACATAAAATGTTATAAATAGAATGTGAATTTAGAGAAAATGTGGCTGCACAGAGCATAGACACACAGAGCATCGTCATATGGGTCGTTGGTGGTGTTTCTAGAATTGAATTTCAACATGAATGCGACTGAAATAATGTTTCAATGATGGAACATTCCCGATCATTTGTCAATGATTTTGAAATTATATTTGCAGCTTTGCACGCAAGTGCCGTAACTGCCTTCGTTACAGTGAATACTTTTACACAAATCACATTTTAGACTAAAAAACTACAAACAAAACTGATTTTTGGATCGTTTGATTTAAATCTCTGGTCACATCTTTCTATAAGCTATTTTTTCCTTGTCATTACAAATTCCAATTTTTTGAAGATTTTTTTGTTCCTTCAAATTTAGGGATTCGCGATAAAAATTTCTCAATATTTAACGAAATTATCAGTTGTTTTGAATATTTAAATCGAAGTCTACTAATGGTTCTTAGGAATTAAACAAAAAATTGTCCTTGTAAAATAGAATCGAATAACTGAGTACTTACATTCTGCAAAGCCTTGTTCTTTTCGTCCAATTTGGCATTAACTTGAGTGAGAGCTTCTTGTGTTTGATCGAGTTCATTCTCAACGGTTTGGATTTTCTTTTGGAGAGAACGAGCTTCTTCTTCGGCCTGTAATTAGCAATCACAAATGTTATGTTTCAAATTAGTTTAGTCATTTAATTTTACACTTTGGAATTGCACATAATTTTTTTTTTGTGGTGAAAAAAATAGGATTTTTGTTTTAGTATTCTCACCTTTTCGGCACGGAGATTGGCATCACGTGCTTGTTGTTCGCACACCAATGCACGATCTAAGGCATTGTCTTTTTCAAGCTTCATAGCTTGCATCTTCTTCTTAATGGCGTCCATGATAAAGGCTTGTTGGTTAAACTTTCACACAAAAAAAAGTTCTGAACAAATTCTGAAAAATGCACATTATTCACAGATTAATCGAACTGACATCGATTCGAATTCTTCATTCACTATTCGATTTCTTATTTCAACGGTGGAATTCTTTTTCTGTTTGTTTGATTATATTAACATTTATTGTGGATAGATAACACTTGATTTGTGCCGGCAAATGAATGCTTCTCTTTTACACATCCTCTATTTTAGGTAAAAGCAACAATTTTATTGACGTCAAATTAAAAAAAAAACATCTCCGCTAGTTCGAGTCTTTTCAGGTCGAGATTTCTCAGGTGTCTATACATCGAATCGTCAACGGTGAGTCATCACACATCCATAAACGAATGCATTTTAATGTTGTTAAGGTCATGTGTCATTTATCTACACCGTTTCGATAGTTCAAAGTCTAATCAAAGTCAAGCCAATAAATTGAAAGTTGATTTGCATATAAATCTGATTTACGCATTTTAACAACAAAAATAAGGAAGATAATTGTGATTTTGTATCTCAAGTCATATTCATTGATCAACCGACTAAACAAAAAAAAAATGAGTGTCGGTATCACTGACATTTACAAAGTGTTAACTGTAGCAATGTGCAAAAATAGCCAAAAAAAATGCATTGATTTTGTTGTTGTGTTTTGTTCGTGGTTGCATTGAAACCATGACACAATGACATTGAAAAGAGTCAATCAGGTTGCAATTGAGGCAAAAATATGCAATTTTTTTTTGGATATTTGTACGTGTTTACGCACTTCACAACGTAATAAGATGATTTCATCGGACAGTCAAACCAATGCAAAAAAAAACACGCGACAACAACAACAACAGCAACAAAAATATCATGTAGCATATTGGCAATATTTCTCAGGACCAAAAATGGAAATGTTTTTCAAACTGGATCGCTTTGATTGTCCTAATGAACCGACAGCATAATTCACATAATTACAACAACAACAACAATAACAACTACAAAACAACTTGTGGTTGTCGCGATTGGTGGTGTTGCCAATGAATTGTCAATTGTGATTCATTCGTGAATGAGAATTTATTCACATCGATGATTATGTCATAAAAGCGCGCTCGCAAAAATTTCTCTTCTTTCACCATGGATACATGCAACTGCATTCCAGCATTAATCAGTAGACCAGAAAACAAAATATATGTGTACGTTGATTGTTGTTTCGTTTTTTTTTTTCTGTAGGCAAAATATAAACCAAACACTGTTGGGTGTATGAACGGGAGTTTATTCGCATGTTGCCAGAGTGCCAATTCTTCAATGCTACAAAAGTTATCCATTGCACATTTACACAAACACCAGCAGAAGAAGAACAATTACACATACAGTGCACAATAAATCGCATCGGTAAAACAAAGAAACAAGAAGAAAGAAATGACAAAGAGAGAGAAAAAGAGTGTACAAAACAACAACAACAACAACAACAAAATCACGTATGAATCGACGGCCCTGACAAGGCCGTCGCCAAGCATAAATAAAAACAACGCATTCGCCGCTGCTGCTGCTGTTTGATTGAATGTGTGTGTATGTGTGTGTGAATTGTAGTTGTTATGGTTATGCGGTTTTTTGTTTCCATACACGGTAATGCGTTCGAATCGTGTGTTTATGCAAGGTAAAACGAGATTTACGTTTTGTGTGTGTGTGTTTTTTTTTTCTTCGAGCTTGAGATTCGCTCAATTGTGAAATACCACGGTAAATTGTCTGAAACATACGGAGAAAATTGTAAAAGTAAACACACACAAAAGAAACAGAGAGAGAAAGAGAAGAAAAAAAAACACACAGAATTTAATGGAAAAAAGCAACACAAAAAACAACAAAAATATAACAACAGCAGCAACTGCACATTTGAAATTGTTGATAAAAATAACAGCGCAGCATTTTTTTTTCAAACCATTAAGATACCTGTGACGATTGCACTGAATGGTACTGAATCGTTCAAAATGTTGTGTTCTGCATTTCGAAGGTGTTCCCAATTTTTGCGTAAAGAAAAGCAAAAAACACTGAATTTAGTGTGAATGAAACCGATTCCGAGAGACATTGAAGATGTTTGCATTTAATGTTAAGCTTATGGCTCATTCGATTTGAAATCATTAATTTGATTTGAAAAATATGCGTTTAGACATGTTGCTTGGCAATTTTCAAAACCGCGAAATGAATATGGTGTAATATCAATTTTCAAGTTTAGAAACTTTGCTTTGCAAATCGACCAATTCAATAATGAATTAACGTCGAGATGTTTTAACACGAATTCACTATTAAATCGGGAAATTAAATGCATTCTCAATAGCAACTGGATCAATTGAAACATGTCGAAATGAGAGCTGTGAAAAAACATGCTATCACGCAAAAACAACCGAATAGAAAATGATCATTGATCGATCATCGACAACACCGAACAAATTCAGTAAATGTATTTCTGTTGTTGTTGTTGTTTTTTTTGTGAATTATGACAACGAGGAAAAGTGCGAAAAATACTTTTCCAAATCGATGGCGTGCGTGCACTTGCCGCCTCTGCTGATGTTCCGCCATAGTCTTTATCGTTCGGTTTTTTTTTGTGTGTGTGTTTTTAAATTGCCATTTCTTCTTTAATTGAATCTTCAAATGCCGTTTCATTCCGTTCCTCTATTTCACACTTCTTTTTGCACCGTTCACATCGCATTCTGTACCAATAATGTACCAGTCAGGTAATTACAATATTTGCAACATGAAGAAAAGACTTGAGATTCATCGAACTCAGAAAAAAATCAGATGAACAATTTTTTTATTTTTTTAATGGGCAATTTAATTTGTAACACTTGAAAGCTTGTTATTGATACGGACCAATTACCGGCAATGCTTATTGTTATTACTCAGTCGATAAAGTGAAAAGATGATGTTACAATTTGGTTCGGCGAGTGAATGGCGTTGTTCATTTTGTTTCATTCAAAACACTTGAATCGAAAAAATTTCATAAATTTTGTTTTTCTCTGCACAGAAGCAATTGCACCGCAAATTGATGGCTTTGTCAATTATTTCATTGCACACATTCAGCAAAAACAGAAAAATAAAATTGAAGGCGATGCTTTTTTTTATGTTGAACGTTTCAAGGTACTTGACTTTTAGGTAGACTTTTGATAAGGGTAACGCCTTTCTCTTAACATCTTATCATGGCAGTGATTAGCAAGTTGGGCGATTTTTCGCATAATTTTAGGTTTTGCTATTAAAGAGATTTTGGTCTTGAATGGTGTGATGGCTGGTCATTGATTGTCTAGATTACTAGATTGTCTAGTGTCCACCTTGGATCCTGGAGTATTTTTATCCAGGCCAAATTTTTTAATCAATTCAGTGTCTTTTCCAAGGGCTAAGAGTGAAGAATGACAAAAAAAAAATCTCTATTGAAACCCAACTGACTAGTAATGAACATGTTTTTGCCATTTTTCAGTGTGAATTTCTTGAAAAAATTGAATTATCTTCCAAAAAATATTGAAATTAGGCAAAAAATCAGTTTTTTCTGTTGGAAAAAATGATGACCCATTGACTGAAGTTTGAGTGTGTCACAAGGTACCTGGAGGATCGACGTAGAAATTGCTTGTGAAAAGAGTGAATTTCGACTGAAAATTCACAAATCTCAATAAAATCTGAAATCAAGATTTGTGATTTGATGAATAAATTCGAAACGATTTTATCATTACTTCATATGGTAAGATTGAAATTCAGCCAATCGAATTGTTCTACGTGAACCATCGAATCGGTGTTAAAAATAGAATTGTAACAAGTTAGTAGAAAAAAAAATCTCTGGATTCATCTAAACATATAGTTCGGCATATCGCGAGCTGTGCCGCCTAGAGCAAATTATTTAAAAATAGTCTTTTTCAGTAGGTTTGATGTGTTTATTTGTCGTTGTTCATTAGGACATTCAATGCGCAAGTGTGCTAACACAAACATATAAACGGTCTCAAGGCGATTGCCAAAAAAAAATGTGAAAATTACATTTTCAGCGTGGGAGCATTTTGTGAGGCTTGAAACAAAAAAAAATGGTTCAATTTTGAAACCGTTTTGATTGAACAGAATTTGAATAATAAAAAGTAAAAAAAAACGGAATATCTTGGGTTAAAATTGGAGTCAATTTAGAAATATAAACAGAAATCATATAAATAAATTTGACCAAGATTTGGTTACGTGATGATGTGAACAAATTTTGAAACCGATTAACTTTGGTTCAAATGAAATTGGATGAGTCAGAGAGATTAGACTGCGGGATTGAGATTTTTAAGTATAAAAATACTCAATATCAATGATAACGTAACAAAACGATCAATTTTGAATATGATTAAACGAATGATGGATCAAGTTCATAAAAATATGACTGAACCAAAAATGAGAAAGTCTTAATGAGAATGGAATTTCAAGACCACAAAATTCGAATTGAACATTCGAATTGAACACAAAATGAAAAACAAAGTCGCTAAATTCGAAGACCAACGGTCTGAAGATGTGAATTGATAAAATTAAAGAATATCTCGGCATAAAAGAAAACACTCACTAACTGAATAATCACACCTTAATAAGAGGCTGTGTAATTTTTTTTTCTGTACAATTCCACTGACAAATTACTGAACTCAGTAATAAATATAACTAAAATTTGCACGGCACTTGTGTTAAACTATTTAAAAAAAAAGAAATTCGTTAAGTAAACAGTAAAATGAGCACTTCTTTTCAAAACGTATTTTTTTTTCAAATTTTCTCAACTCTTTGAAGTTGAAAAAAAAATTCCACCATAAAAATAACGAATGAATAAAAAAAAAATCGGATAATTTTTTTTGAAGACACAGCTGAAGAAAACGATGTGATACTTACAAAACGAATCCGCGTATTGAACAATCGCCGACGAACTGAGATTCAATTTGAGCCCCTGATTATCTTCAGCGCTGAACGAACAGTGTTAATGTTATTGTGGTGTGATGACTCATATACATATACAGCGGCGTTGGATCTGTGTGTGTGTCGATGAGTAGCAAACACCGACAAAATTGGAATATGAAGCGATGTAGAAATTCGAATCGTTTGTATACTTAGGTGTTGTGCGAGCAACGTGCGCATATGTGCGCTGTGTTATGCGGTACGTGTTTGCTGATGTATCATGTTGAGTCTAAAAATAACATTGCGCATTCAAAAACCGTCGTTCGGTTCGTTTGTCGATTTTGTTTTTTGCTTTTTTTTTCAAAAGGAATGCATTGAAAAGTGTTCAAAAAGCACAATTTTAGTGCCAATGTTCATGTGTGTGTGTGAGTTTGCTCACAACGACGGATTAAAATTACACAACCGCCTGCGATTGCTATTTTTTTCCTCAACAAAATCTCTTGCGAGATATTCTCTTCCACCGTCCACCGGATTTTTCTCAAATGAACAATGAAATTGACACGATGAAACATAACGGCAAATGAAATATTTTGAATTCAGCCTAAAAATAATCCACACAGTTTGCGAACTTGAATGGGCGATGTGTACAAAATATCAGATTTTCAACAACAAAAAACCATCTTTCATTTGGAGTGCACCCACTCAACATCGAATCCTTGATCTATTCCGAACCTTTTCTTAGTTTTTTTTTCAACGAAAATTGTCTGATAATTTCTTTTGAAAAAAAAAACAAACAACATGAAGCTAATTTCCATTATGCGAATTGCAGACATATGACGCAATGCATTCATTCAAATGCGGATATTTCATTTGCTCATCTGTTTCATCTATATTTCTCTTCAATAAAATTCCGACTCATTTCATGCATGCATAAGCAATATATTGCATTTTAATCATTTTGTTCAGTTGAAAATCTATTCAAAGAGAAAGTTCTCTTCTTTCGACTACTTTATTTGTGATTTAGAATTGCACGAAATGGTTTAACATTTATGCGAAATGTATTTGCTCGTACAAGTGAAAACTGCATATTTTCACGGAAGTTTGATCATGTTTTAAGGGCAATATCTCAATTTTTGCAGTGCTGACTTATGGTGCATTGCGAATTAGAGCAGCTGAACATGAAATAGAAAATTACATTTCTCTGGTCTATATCCGGCATTTTACGCACATGACTTACTCTTTCATATAAATATAAGAAGATGAAACAGCCGGTATAAATGGATTTTACAAGATTTTTTATTGAATAAACTCGTTTTTTCAACTAAAGATCATTCACATTACAAACAGTTTACAGAAATTATGCCTAGTTTTGAGCATCTCGAACAGAAAAATATAACCTTTTGTTTGATGTGCGTGCGCCGTGAAAAATATGACTGTTTTTATTCACCGAGAATTTCAGTGTCAATTTGAACAGCTTCATAACATTACCAGAGGCTTCTGGTTCACGCGATTTCAAGAAAATGTCACATGAAATATTGAAGATTTGTATCATTCAAACAAAAATCATAGGAATCGTAGGATTCGCAAAATCGCATGAACCAGAAGCCGTACTTAGGGAACCCTCAAGTGAGCAAATAAGCACGAATATTTCTATGGCTTGAAAAAGTATTGTCATGTTGCACTTTCTCCCCCTCAAACAAATTTAAGCAAAGTAGTTAAAACTGCTAAAATTTATTCGGATCATGAAAAAAGAGTCCTCCAAGAAGAAGAAGAGTCCTCCAAACGGATCCTCAAAATCAGATTCTATTTATATTTGTCGGTTTATTATTCATATAAATTATATAAATTGTAATGCAGAACCGATGTTTTGTTTTCCAATTTCTACTTTAAAAATATATTATTTTAAAGCTGAGAGATGTGGTTGTTTTGAAAAAGGTTTCGATTAAAATCAGCAGTCAAATCAAAGTGAAAAAATGATCAATGTCTAGTTCATGTCGGTTTTGAATAAAAAATGAAAACATGCTGGTTGAGGACACGTCATACTCAACAAATGAACTTATTTTTTAATAAAATTGATGACATGATGAATTAAATACAATGGACCTTGGGGCACTTGAAGTAAAAGAAATGACAATTTTTTGGTATATAAATCGAAAACACTTCGAAATTTAGATGCACTGTAAGCGTAAAAAATGTAGCTCACGTCCAACAACTGTTTTGTTTATATTTTATCTTTTGAAGTTATAAAAATTCGGAAAATGTCTCATAATGTAATGGAATCAGTTTCCCTAGTATTTTCCGAAACACATCTTTTCTACACTCATCAGTGCTTATAATCATCGAGAGTGCAGTTGATAACTATCAATAATTAGTTTTATTATAAAATTAAACTATGGAACGATATACCATAAAAAGTGCATATTCATAACAGACATTTGTCTGTGCAGTAATGACATTGATTACCAGTTTCATTATTTTAATCGACCAACGCGGTCTTAAATTTATTGAAATCTACTCGAGGTTGCTCAGGATTGAATAAATTTGAATTAAGACTGTTTTAAAACTGAAATTAAAAGGGATTTTCTTTTATCATCAAGAAATGCGACTAAAACAACATTGGACATCATTAAAACGTTCTTTGCGGATAAATCACATTTGCAAGAAGAGAGTCCAGCCTTGGGATATGGAAATGTCAGCTTGAGCTAAATCAAATTGTCCACATATCAACATTTTATTTCACTCCTATTACTTCTTTTTAGGGATCAATCAATATCATCACCACCACCAACGGATTGTTCGCCATCAACTCGAATCAATCTCCCCGCTGTAGATGATCTGGCCTTCGAAGGAACATTTCGTAAAGCTATTGGGCCTGTTCTCGCACTTAGTCAGTTGTTTGGAGTGATGCCGGTGATTGGTGTGACTAGTGGTTCAGTGTCTGATCTTCATTTCAAATGGAAAAGCTTTCGCACGTTTTACAGTTTGATTGTAGCTGTGATTCTTTCAACTTTTACTGTATCACTCTTCTGGACATTTGATAGCTCTAATGGCATACGTTCTTCCACAATCGGTTCGTGTTATAGAATCAATCTCGTACTGAATCACATTAATTCGATTAAAATTGAGAAATAGTAATTTTTTCTACCTTCTCACACATTTTTTTTTTAGCATCGATTCTATTCTTCGTCACAAATACCGTTCAGTTCGTTGGCTTTTTTAGTTTGGCAATGCAATGGCCTGATTTAATGAGATTTTGGGACAAAATTGAACAGAATTTGCCCAAATTTCGAAATCATCGAGAGAAACGAATGTTTGTGTTTAAAATCCGAATGATTGGATTCAGTGTTTTGTTCTTGGGACTAGGTAAGTATGATCAGTAGCCAAAATCCACTGCGCAGACACTTGTCATTTTTGGTTTTTGTGCGCACCGATTTAACCGATTTTGAGTACGGGTCCCAGAATAATGCCAAATGGTTTTGGTTTCAGTCGATCATCTACTCAACATTTGCAGATTCAACATTCTTCAAAGTACGAAGGAAGTTCTTCAACAAGGATACTCAGTCACAGTAAAGGAACCAATTCTTCTTTGGGGAGTTGTCATTTTACTTAGATTTACATCGATGAGTGCAACCTATGTGTGGAACTTTTTCGACGTTTTCGTCATAATCGTCAGTATTGGATTGTCTACAAACTTCAAGCTATTCAATGACGAAATGAATCGGACAAATATTCAGGTAAAACATTCATTCATATTGGAAATTTGACATTTCTTTAAAGAGATTCACTCATGGATTCACTGCTGGCGGTTTACTTTTCAGAATATGTCTGAAGAGTTCTGGATTAAAATGAGAGCACAATATGGGAGATCGTGTCGTTTGGTTGCTGAAGTTGATAAAAAACTGTCGCATATGATTTTGCTCTCTTTTTTCAATAATTTGTGTGTCATTTGTAAACAATTGTATTTGAGTTTCCGGTAATTTTAGTTTTATGTAACTCAATTAATCCTGGATATATCCCTAGTGAAATAGCTTTTCTCGCAATTCCAGACCATTCCCCACACCTTTCCATATGGTTTATTTCTGGTTCTCCCTCATATTTGTCGTCATGCGAACATTTGTCCTCTTGCTTTTGGCATCGCGTATCAATGACGAATCGAAGAGTCCAGCCAATTATTTAAGCAACTTACCACTTCACTGCTGGAACACAGAATTGAAACGAATTTTAAGTGCGACTGCATTGGAAGATGTCGCATTATCTGGAATGAAGCAATTTTTTTTAACTCGAAAGCTTGTGTTGAGAATGGCCGGAACAGTCGTTACATACGTTATAGTTCTGATTCAGTATCAAGCAGATCTAACCTAGAATCTTAAAGCTTTATCGTTTATATTATTTCTAAGAGCCATGAAGCAAAACAATATTTTTGGAATTGCACAAAAAAGATTCTTCAACAAGCATACGCAATCATATTAAATGCACCAATGCATCTGGTTATTCATTGTGGGTTTTCCATTTTGATTAAATTTATAATGTTGAGTGCAACTTTTGTGTGGATTTTTTTGATGTTATCATTGTGGTTGTCACTGACAACTTGTCAGTATTTGATTATCTAAATATTTCAAGGTGTTCAATAAACAAGTGAATCAAACTAAAATAATATTAGAGATCGTTTGATTTGTCCACTGAATTTGATGAAAAACATTCCCATGTGTTGCTTTGTCCGCGAGACTCTACTGTAGAGTCTCTACAATCAGGAGGTTCCATCTTTTATCATTTATTCATCTGAATTACAATTGGGAATGCCTGATCGATTTTTTTTTCAATTTCCAAAAATACCTTTTTTCCAATTCAATGCGAAGAAATTCGAATATTTTGTGTCCATGCAACCCGTTCTGCATGTAAATAACGTAAAATATACGACGCAGAACAAGTGTTTCAATTCATTTCCATCGAATTTGGCAGTTGTTGTGCTTGCAAACACACAAAATTATAAATGTATACCAAATGTCAATCGAAAGCATTTGTACGGACTCGCTTTACTTATCTACTGAATTGTATGAATGAACTCGCAGGGATTCGCAGAACATGCATTAAATTTGATGCATCAATCAATGGATTTGCAATAGATTTGTGTGATTCGTTTGACACATAAGCCCCTAGACCAACAGTCAAATCAAGGTGAAAAGTCTGATTCATGTCTGTTTTGAATTTAAAAAAAAAATGCATCCAACATTATTAGGACACGTCATATTCCACAAATCAACTGATTGTTTGTTTGAAAGGACTTGACCCCTCGTAATGGACTATTCTCCATCATTATCACGTACATAAAAGTGGACAACTGGAATTTTCCAATGGCTGCAACATGATAAATCAAATGCAGTGTAATAAAGTTTCCGTAAATGGAATGAAATAAGCGGATAAATGTCTGTGCAATGTGCAATACTTAAATTGATAACCAGTTTCATTGTATTAACCGGTCGACACGGTCTTCACTTTCTTTTGGATGAAATTAAAACAAATTAAAATTATTTGAACATCTCCAACAGAGGCTTGAATCTCTAGAAATATCATTGTCTGAATAAATTTTACAAGCGTGAAAGAAATGGAAAAAATTAAAATGCTACTAAAACAACATTGGACATCATTAAAACGTTCTTTGCGTAAAAATCTCATTTGCAAGAAGAGAGTCCAGCCTTGGGATATGGAAATGTCAGCTTGAGCTAAATCAAATTGTCCACATATCAACATTTTATTTCACTCCGTTTACTCCTTTTTTAGGGATCAATCACTATCATCACCACCACCAACGGATTGCTCGCCATCAACTCAAATCAATCTCCCCGCTGTAGATGAAAATCTGGCCTTCGAAGGAACATTTCGTAAAGCTATTGGGCCTGTTCTCGTACTCGGTCAGTTGTTTGGAGTGATGCCGGTGATTGGTGTGACTGGTGGTTCAGTGTCTGATCTTCATTTCAAATGGAAAAGCTTTCGCACGTTTTACAGTTTGATTGCAGCTGTGTTTCTTTCAATTTATATTGTGCCATTCTCATGGACAAATCTATCGAACTTGTTCAATCTCGGTTTGTAATAGAATTATGCTTTTCCTAAGTCGAACTCATTCGCTTAATTTGGTTTATTTTCAGCATCGACTCTGTTCTACGCCATCAATATTGTTCAGTTCGTTAGCTTTTTTATTTTAGCAATGCAATGGCCTGATTTAATGAGATTTTGGGAAAAAATTGAACAGAATTTGCCCGAATTTCGAAATCGTCGAGAGAAACGAATGTTTGTGTTGAAAATTCGAATGATTGCATTCAGTGTTTTGTTCTTGGGACTAGGTAGGTCTTTATCAGTAGCCAAGATTGTTCACAATATTTCCACAGCACAGAAAACAACGATAAAGAATCACAGCCACGTTTTGGAATATGCAAAATGCATGTTTTATTAATCCCAAAACATGACCGGTGTTTGCCATTTTTGTTGTCTGTGTGCACCCGAATAAAGCGAAGCCTGCGGACCTTCAAATAATACCAAACATCCATGGTTTCAGTCGAACATCTACTCAGCAATAGTAGATTCAACGTTCTCAATCTCACCAAGAAAGTTCTTCAACAAAATTACTCAGTCACAGCAAATGATCCAATTCTTCTGTGGGGCGCTTATATTTTTTTTAAATTCACAACGATAAGTTTGGCTTTTGTGTGGAATTTTTTCGACGTTTTCATGATGATCGTCAGTATTGGATTGTCTACAAACTTCAAACTGTTCAATGACGAAATGAATCGGACAAATATTCAGGTAAAACCTTCATTCATAGTGGAAATTTGACATTTCTTTAAAGAGATTCACTCATGGATTCACTGCTGGCTGTTTACTTTTCAGAATATGTCTGAAGAGTTCTGGATTAAAATGAGAGGACAATATGGGAGATCGTGTGGTTTGGTTGCTGAAGTTGATAAAAAACTTTCGCATATGATTTTGCTCTCTTTTTTCAATAATTCGTGTGTCATTTGCAAACAATTGTATTTGAGTTTCCGGTAAATTTAGTTTTGAATAACTCAATTAATCCTGGATATCCTTAGTGAAATAGCTTTTCTCGCAATTGCAGACCATTTCCCACACCTTTTCATATGGTTTATTTCTGGTTCTCCCTCATATTTGTCGTCATGCGGACATTTGTCCTCTTGCTTTTGGCATCCCGTATCAATGATGAATCGAAGAAGCCAGCCAATTATTTAAGCAATTTACCACTTCAATGCTGGAACACAGAATTGAAACGAATTTTAAGTGCGACTGCTTTGGAAGATGTCGCATTATCTGGAATGAAGCAATTTTTTTTAACTCGAAAGCTTGTGTTGAGAATGGCCGGAACAGTCGTTACATACGTTATAGTTCTGTTTCAGTATCAAGCAGATCTCACCTAGAATCTTAAGGTTTTTTTCGTTGCTTAATAATTATTATTCCACTTTTAAGCGCTATGCTTGATTTTGTTTATTTAGATACTCGGTTCTAGTTGTTGTCATCGTTTGTACATTGGCACGACAACTCTCGAGCAGAGTGTCAAACCATTTCAACAGTTCACCAATTTTCATATGAAAGATGTATTTTTTGGGGTTAGAGCAGACATTAAAACAACCAACTTTGCTGGAATTAGCAAAACAAAATGTCCGGAATTATGGAAATTACAACGAAATGGCCAGTTTTTCAACCGATCATCCAATGAAAAAAAAAAACTCTACCCAAATAGAGACACACGGAATCCGGGGCTTTGCTTCTACTGAACCCGGCTATCAATTCTATTTTAAAATGATCACCTCTTACATCATGTCCCGAATATTGTTGCATAGTGTTATTTATCAATGTTGAATAAAAGTCCATTTTTAAAAGCTCTAATTAAAATTGTCAAGTGCCTTTTAGTATGTTGCTTTTAAGGTTTTTATATCGATCAGTATTGCAATATCAAACAAAAACCTTTTTATTTTATCATTTTTCATTTTTAACAACAGATTTTACATGTGATCTTGAACGACGCTTGAGTTCCAAGTGAATGCCCTTTTCTGGAACCAGACTGAATACTGAGTTTCGTAGTTTGACTGGAATTTGAGTCTTCTCGTTTGGTTCGAAGGAAAAATTCAATACCAAATAATATACAATTGCTTTGATTTCCATCAACGCAAAACGTGAGGCTGCAAATCAAAACCAAATTTCATCTGAAAATAAAATTATTTTTTTTAAAATGACAAATCATAACCTACCAATACAACCTCTTGGTCCCATTCCAAAGGGTAGATATGTGCCGGGAATAATGTTGATTTTATTTTCGTCACTAAAACGTTCTGGATCGAATTTCTCTGGTTCTGGAAAATATTTCGAATCATGATGAATCCCATAAATCGGAAAAATCACCGATGTTCCTTTGTCAATTCTGTATTTAAAATTGTTTCCATCGATGTACTCGTAGTCTTTGATACAAACACGATTTGATTCAACGACTGGTGGCCACTTTCGAAGTGTTTCACAAACTACTTGATCCATGTAATTCATTTTCTGTAGGGCATCGTAGGTTACGGATTTTCCGTTGAGTTGTTTCTCCACCTCAACAATTTCCTCGTACAATTTTTGTTGAATTCGTGGATTGACTGTAAGTTCATATGAGAGAAACGATAGTGATGTTGAAGATGTTTCGAAGCCAGCCAAATAAAATGTAAAGCATTGAGAAACGATTTCAACGTCATTCCATGCACGATTCGTGCTCAATTTAGCCATTTCGGGTTCTTCGAACGTGGCATATCCCTCTTTTTCCTCATTTTTTTCGCTCGGTTGATATTTAAATGTACCTTCACGGATTTGCATCATTATATTTATCATATCTGGTCGATGGATGTTGTTCTTCTTGCGTATTTCCATCGTATCCAAAATTGTGCTGGTAAATGATTTTGCAATTGGAGCATCGATAAAACTTATTCGTAATGCTCGTGCAACAGCTGGTAATTTACTGAAAAACATTTTCAGCATTGTTGTTATGCCAGTGAGATTCACCATTGTTACAGCGTTCACATAAAATTCATTATTCGGATCGTTAAATGAATTGTTTTTTAAACCAAATGCACATGATGCAATCACATCATTTGTGTACCGTGAAAAGAAATCCTTCATTTCAATATTGACTTTTTCTCCACTTTCAATCCGTTTCAAAAAATGTTCCACCACACCATTAACACATTGAGTCACCAGTTCGAACATTTGTCGCATTTTGCTGCCAGTGAATGCTGGACTTAATGTGGCTCGCATGTGACGCCATTTCTCACCTTTCATCATCATCAACATATTTCCAAACAATTGATCAGTATCCTCATCAATCAGTTTAAGACGATGATCAAAATGATCGAAATCCTTAATTGTAATTTGTTTAATTGCTTCTATATCACGGCATATGTATTGTGGCATACGCAAATCAAAATGACCAACAATCCTATGAACAAAAATCAAACAATTCCATTCTGTACACTTCAAATCCATCTGAGTTAGCTGTGAATTGAATGCACTTACGATTCATCAGGGAATGCTTGATACAATTTTTGATTAAAATCAGCTGCCGCATACCGCCTCAAATACAAAGCACCAGTATTTCCAGCCAAAAAATGTGGTTTAATGAATTTTATGTTGCGTTTTTCGAAGAAATCATTATTAAGCGTTGCCCATTTATAGAATGCAAATAGAATAAGTGCAATGGCAGCGAACAACAGCAGCTCACTCAGCATTTTAATCTGAAATTAAATTTAATGATTTTTTTACACTTATCGATGACGTACACTGGAGCCCTTATATCTGATGGACTGACACTTTGGCTAAGACCAATAATCAAAATATTACAATCAGCTACAGAAACGGGATTTATATAATGGCCATCAGTCTAACACATTGAAATTTTATTATTGAAAAGGCGTGATTTGTACACTTTTAGGGAAATCGGAGTTGCATTCCCTTGTGGAAATCGGTGGAAATGAATCAAACGTTTGACAGACAACTGCCAGACACTCAATTTAGCGACTAAACAACGCCTAACAATTGGCTGATATTCATCGGACCATTTTATTTTTACAAGGGTTGTCAATGTTTATCGTGACAATTGGAACAACATCTAACTGGTTTCATTGGAGTCGTGAAGATCATCAACACGTTCTTTTAAATATCATTTCATCTTTTTACACAATCACATTTGATATCATCATGATATCGTGCACGATAAATAAATAACAATTAATTTTTTTTTATAAATAAAACAAGTTTCGTCATTTCACCGATTAGCAATTAATGTATTCACGAAAAGAGAAAACGTTTTAAAACGCAACCAAAAAGTTGTATTAAACCATTAAATCACTTCCTGATTAAAAGTTAGAAGTGCACAACAAAAACATCAAACACCTTTATCGAAGATGATGTTATGTCTTTTAATTGTGATGCGCTAGCGAGCCAACTTGAGCCAAATGGACTTCAGGTTAGGATTTAGCTGGTGAGTTTTCGACGGGATACGATTATGGTTTTTTCTGCCAAATTATTGTCCAAATTTTGCTGAGTAATGAAATTAACCGTATTTGGGGTGAACCAGCTCGAGCTCAAACTTTTACCGGATGAAATAGACGATCAAAATTCGTTTGCATTTAGATTCGAGTTGCACTCCATCTTGAAAAGCCTATTTCAAAACTATTTGCTTGTTTGCAGTTATAAAGGCGGACAAATAATGTTGTTTTGAAAAAAAAATGTTGATTAAAATCAAAAGCAACCAAATTAAAATGGAAGCTCAATTAATATCGGATCCATGTGTGTTTTTAATGAAAAACGCCAACTTTCTGCATAAGGACACGTCATATTCTAATGCAGTCACCAAAAATGAATTGATTTTATTATACTTTCACGTACATAAAAGTGGACAACTGGAATTTTCCAATGGTTACAATATGATAGATCAAATGCAGTGTAATAAAGCTTTCGTAAATGGAATGAAATAAGCGGATAAATGTCTGTGCAATGTGCAATACTTAAATTGATAACCAGTTTCATTGTATTAACCGGTCGACGCGGTCTTCACTTTCTTTCGGATGAAATTAAAACAAATTAAAATTATTTGAACATCTCCAACAGAGGCTTGAAGCTGTGAAAAATTATTGTCTGAAAAAATTAAAATGCGACTAAAACAACATTGGAAATCATTAAAACGCTCTTTGCGTAAAAATCACATTTGCAAGAAGAGAGTCCAGCCTTGGGATTTGGAAATGTCAGCTTGAGCTAAATCAAATTGTCCACATTTCAACATTTTATTTCACTCCTATTACTTCTTTTTAGGGATCAATCACTATCATCACCACCACCAACGGATTGCTCGCCATCAACTCGAATCAATCTCCCCGCTGTAGATGAAAATCTGGCCTTCGAAGGAACATTTCGTAAAGCTATTGGGCCTGTTCTCGCACTCGGACAGTTATTTGGAGTGATGCCGGTGATTGGTGTGACTGGTAATTCAGTGTCTGATCTTCATTTCAGATGGAAAAGCTTTCGCACGTTTCATAGTTTGGTTGTAGCTGTGTTTCTTTCAATTTATACTGTGTCATGGACAGAGCTATCAAACGTCATACGATTGTTCAATCTCGGTTTGTAATAGAATTGAGCTTTTCCTAAGTCGAACTAATTCGCTTAATTTAGTTTATTTTCAGTATCGATTCTATTTTTCGCCACAAATACCGTTCAGTTCGTTAGCTTTTTTATTTTAGCAATGCAATGGCCTGATTTAATGAGATTTTGGGAAAAAATTGAACAGAATTTGCCCGAATTCCGAAATCGTCGAGAGAAACGAATGTTTGTGTTGAAAATTCGAATGATTGCATTCAGTGTTTTGTTCTTGGGACTAGGTAGGTCTTTATCAGTAGCCAAGATTGTGTACAATATTTCCACTGCACAGAAACCAAAAATGAAGAATTGCAGTATGCATGTTTTGGAATATGCAAAATGCATGTTTAATTTATCCCAAAACATGCCATTTTTGTTGTCTGTGTGCACTCGAATAAAGTGGGGTTTGTGGACCTTCAATTTGAAGGCTTCAAATAATACCGAACATCAATGGTTTTAGTCGAACATCTGCTCAGCAATAGTAGATACAACGTTCTCAATCAAAGCAAGGCATTTTTTCAACAAAGATTCTCAGTCACAGTAAATGAACCAATTCTTCTCTGGGGCGCTTTTGTATTTGTAAAATTTACATCGATGATCACAACCTTCGTGTGGAATTTTTTCGACGTTTTCATGATGATCGTCAGTATTGGATTGTCTACAAACTTCAAACTGTTTAATGACGAAATGAATCGGACAAATATTCAGGTAAAACATTCATTCATATTGGAAATTTGACATTTCTTTAAACAGATTCACTCATGGATTCACTGCTGGCGGTTTACTTTTCAGAATATGTCTGAAGAGTTCTGGATTAAAATGAGAGGACAATATGGGAGATCGTGTGGTTTGGTTGCTGAAGTTGATAAAAAACTTTCGCATATGATTTTGCTATCTTTTTTCACTAATTTGTTTATAATTTGTAAGCAATTGTATTTGTGTTTCCGGTAATTTTACTTTTGAATAACTCAATTAATTCTAGATGTCATGAAATAACTTTTCCCCCAATTCCAGGCCATTTTCTACACCTGTTCATATGGTTTATTTCTGGTTCTCCCTCATATTTGTCGTCATGCGAATGTTTGTCCTCTTGCTCTTGGCATCGCGTATCAATGACGAATCAAAGAGTCCAGCCAATTATTTAAGCAATTTACCACTTCACTGCTGGAACACAGAATTGAAACGAATTTTAAGTGCGACCGCTTTGGAAGATGTCGCATTATCTGGAATGAAGCAATTTTTTCTAACTCGAAAGCTTGTGTTGAGCATGGTCGGAACAGTCGTTACATATGTTATAGTTCTGTTTCAGTATCAATTGGAGCTCACCTCTTCTCATTAAAATCTTAAGATTTTATCATTGCATATTTATTCTACTCTTAAGAGTCATGCAAGAAGCTAAACACAGTATTGTTATTAATATTATGCACATTGCACATAGTATTAAAAGAGCTGTAAATTTCACAGTATACGTTCTCGCATAAATTCAATGGCGCACAAACTGCTTGTACTTTCTATGTGCGCATTGTTTTTCTTTGTGGATTTTCTAATGTTAATTAAATCTATAATGATGACTGATGCAACATTTGTGTGGATTTTTTTTTCGAGGTCGTCATTATGTTTGTCAGTATGTGTGGCATACTTGGAAGATTGGAGGAGATTACTCAATAAACAAGTGAATCAAGCCAACATTTTATTGCAGATGGTTTGATTTGCTTACTGAATTTGACAAAAAAACGTTTCCTATAATTTGTAATTGTACTTCTCATCCCTCCTCAGTAAAAAAGCGAATACTCGGACAGTTTTCAATACATTTGAACTAGCATTGCATCAATAATTGACAAACAGATATATAAACACATCGCCGAATTTAGCTCCGATCAACGTGTGATTTTCATTTTGAAACCCTCCGATCATGAATGTGTTGGGGGTTTTGTTTCATAGAGTTTTCAGTTGAGAATTACAAAAAAAAGTTCCTGAACCTTTCGTCCAATCCCTCAATGAACCAAATGCATGCGAAATGAAATGTGTACTTTTTTCATACATTTTGTTTTCAAATTGAACGAAAAATTACCAATTTACGTGCCAAACTCATTTTCAATACATAAAGTAGACATTTTTCCATAAAATGTGTACAAAATGTGCACTAAGTGTGTTGGGTATCTACCACACTTTGCAATACAACACTCATTGGGCAGCATATTACAATATCAACTGCTCATATTTTTCCTGATTGTGAAAAAAAGAATTTCGGGAGACTCCACAATTAGAAGATTTCAATATAATTTGTAATGCCTTATCATGTGCATGATCAATGTGTTTTTTTTTTCAATTTCGTCTCAACAAATATCATTAATAATAATAGAGTAGAGAAATATTGTTGTTTTTTAAAAAAAAATGTCGATTCGAAAATCAACAGCAGCCAAATCAAAACGAAAGCTCAATCAATATCTGATTCATGTCGGTTTTGAATAAAAAACGCACACTTGCTGGGGAAGGACACGTCATATTCTAATGCTGCAACCAAATGAACTTATTGACTCATTTGAAAATTGTTGATTACTTGCAAGTAGATTATTATTTTCCATCATTATCACGTACATAAAAGTGGACAACTGGAATTTTCCAATGGCTGCAACATGATAAATCAAATGCAGTGTAGTAAAGCATTGTCTGTGCATTGTTCAATACTAAAATTGACAACCAGTTTCATTGTATTAACCGGTCGACACGGTCTTCACTTTCTTCCGGATGAAATTAAAACAAATTAAAATTATTTGAACATCTCCAACAGAGGCTTGAAGCTGTGAAAAATTATTGTCTGAAAAAATTAAAATGCGACTAAAACAACATTGGAAATCATTAAAACGCTCTTTGCGTAAAAATCTCATTTGCAAGAAGAGAGTCCAGCCTTGGGATATGGAAATGTCAGCTTGAGCTAAATCAACTTGTCCACATTTCAACATTTTATTTCACTTTTTTACTCCTTTTTAGGGATCAATCACTATCATCACCACCACCAACGGATTGCTCGCCATCAACTCGAATCAATCTCCCCGCTGTAGATGAAAATCTGGCCTTCGAAGGAACATTTCGTAAAGCTATTGGGCCTGTTCTCGCACTCGGACAGTTATTTGGAGTGATGCCGGTGATTGGTGTGACTGGTAATTCAGTGTCTGATCTTCATTTCAAATGGAAAAGCTTTCGCACGTTTCATAGTTTGATTGTAGCTGTGTTTCTTTCAATTTATACTGTGTCATGGACAAAGCTATCGAACATCATACGATTGTTCAATCTCGGTTTGTAATAGAATTAAGTTATTCCTAAGTCGAACTAATTCGCTAAATTTGTTTTATTTTCAGCATCGATTCTATTCATCGTCACAAATACCGTTCAGTTCGTTAGCTTTTTTATTTTAGCAATGCAATGGCCTGATTTAATGAGATTTTGGGAAAAAATTGAACAGAATTTGCCAACATTTCGCAGTCATCGAGAGAAACGAATGTTTGTGTTGAAAATTCGAATGATTGCATTCAGTGTTTTGTTCTTGGGACTAGGTAGGTCTTTATCAGTAGCCAAGATTGTGTACAATATTTCCACTGCACAGAAACCAAAAATGAAGAATTGCAGTATGCATGTTTTGGAATATGCAAAATGCATGTTTTATTTATCCCAAAACATGACCGCTGTTGTCATCATTTTTGTTGTCTGTGTGCACCCGAATAAAGCGACGCCTGCGGACCTTCAAATAATACCGAACATCCATGGTTTCAGTCGAACATATGCTCTGCAATAGTAGATTCAACGTTCTCAATGAAACGAGGAAATTTTTTCAACAAAGATACTCAGTCACACTAAATGAACCAATTCTCCTCGGGGGCGCTTATATTATTTTAAAATTTACATCGATAAGTATGGCTTTTGTGTGGAATTTTTTCGACGTTTTCATGATGATCGTCAGTATTGGATTGTCAACACACTTCAAACTGTTCAATGACGAAATGAATCGGACAAATATTCAGGTAAAACCTTCATTCATATTGGAAATTTGACATTTCTTTAAACAGATTCACTCATGGATTCACTGCTGGCTGTTTACTTTTCAGAATATGTCTGAAGAGTTCTGGATTAAAATGAGAGTACAATATGGGAGATCGTGTGATTTGCTTGCTGAAGTTGATAAAAAACTTTCGCATATGATTTTGCTCTCTTTTTTCACTAATTTGTTTATAATTTGTAAGCAATTGTATTTGTGTTTCCGGTAATTTTACTTTTGAATAACTCAATTAATTCTAGATGTCATGAAATAACTTTTCTCCCAATTCCAGGCCATTTTCTACACCTTTTCATATGGTTTATTTCTGGTTTTCTCTCATATTTGTCGTCATGCGAATGTTTGTCCTCTTGCTCTTGGCATCCCGTATCAATGATGAATCGAAGAAGCCAGCCAATTATTTAAGCAACTTACCACTTCACTGCTGGAACACAGAATTGAAACGAATTTTAAGTGCGACTGCTTTGGAAGATGTTGCGTTATCTGGAATGAAGCAATTTTTTCTAACTCGAAAGCTTGTGTTGAGCATGGCCGGAACAGTCGTTACATACGTTATAGTTCTGTTTCAGTATCAAGCAGATCTCACTTAGGATCCTAAGGCTTTATCTTTTTGTTTTATTTCTAAGAGCCATGCATGGCAAAACAATATTGTTAATGAAAACAGTTGTTGATATCATCTGTTTTGAAATCGCACGAAAAAGATTCTTCAACAAGCATACGCAATCATATTAAATGCACCAATGCACCTAGTTATTCTTTGCGGGTTTTCCATTTTGATTAAGTCTACAATGATGACTGATGAGTGCAACTTTTGTGTGGATTTTTTTTGATGTTGTCATTGTGGTTGCCACTGACAACTTGTCAGTATTTGATCATCTAAATTGTTCAAGGTGTTCAATAAACAAGTGAATCAAGCTAAAATAATATTAGAGATCGTTTGATTTGCTGACTGAATTTGATGACAAACATTCCCGTGTATTGTTTCGTCCGCGAGACTTTACAATCAGGAGGTTCCATCTGTTATCATTTATTCATCTAAATTGTAATTTGAAATGCCTGATCGATTTTTTTTTTAATTTTCTAATACTTTGTGTGTTAAGTCCACGCGAGTACCTTTTTTCCAATTCAATGCAAAGAAATCCGAATATTTTGTGTCCATGCAACCCGTTCTGCATGTAAATAACGTAAAATATACGCCACAGAACAAGTGTTTCAATTCATTTCAAGCGAATTTGGCAGTTTTTGTGCTTGCAAACACACAAAATTATAAATGTATACCAAATGTCAATCGAAAGCACAAAGCTTTATCATTATTCATCATCGCATTATCGCTTTACTTACCTACTGAATTGTATGAATCAATTCGCAGGGAATAGCAGAAAATGCATTTAAATTTATGCATTAATCCAATAGTGGTTCGTTTGACACATAAGCCCCTAGACCAGCAGTCAAATCAAAGTGAAAGCTTGATAAAAGTCTGATTCATGTCTGTTTTGAATTTAAAAAATGCATCCAGCCTGATTAGGACACGTCATATTCCACAAATCAACTGTTTGTTTGTTTGAAAGGACTTCCCCTCTTAATGGACTATTCTCCATCATTATCACGTCAGGTAAAAGTAAACAACTGCAATTTTCGAATGGAGGTGAGTCTATAACAACAATAATTTGAAAGTGTGAAACACAGTAGATTGTCAAGTTCCAAGTGAGCAGAGCTGTAGGCTATAAGCTGTAGAAGAGAGAAATAAAGGGGCTACTCTATGATTTTTCGCATTTTTGAATAAAAATCATATCAACTGAATGTATTCTTTAGTCTTCTGCTATACTTTATCAATCTCAATACAATCTTAGATCGAAACAAATTGATTTTTCAAACTACACGTAGCACTTCAACATTTAAAAACAAATATACTTTTTAAAGTAAATAGTTGAAAACGATAATCTTTTAACCCTATTTTCGAGGTCATTGCTGTGTGAGTATGTTGCACGTTTATATTATCATTATATTGTTAAATCAAGTGTTTCTCTATCAAACCCGAAATGTCCGATCTTCACTTTGATAGCTTTTGCACATTTCACAGTGTGACTGTAGCTATGATTTCGATGGCTTTCTGATTTTACCTTATATTTATCGTCATGTAAATATTTGTCCTCTTGCTTTTGGTATCAACAAAGATACAAATCACATTTAACGCATGTTTTTTCTGTGTGTTGGTATTGGATTGTCTACACCCTCCACTCAATAACCAAAAGAATGCAACATAATAATATTGGAGTTTGAATTTTTAACAACAGACAAATAAACACATTTGAGATGACAAAAGTACACAGTCTTTTGAAAAAATAAAATAATGAATGGCTCGCGTGGGCAGAGTAACATTTTTAATTATGTGTGTGTCTTGTGGGTTTTAGAATAGATGCAATCGCAGTGGACTGCTGCTTCCTCTGTGATTGCATGTGAAAAAATGTATTCTTTTTAAAGTCCACTGTTGAAAATGATAATCTTTTAACCCCATTTTCGACATCATCGCTTTGTATGTTTATCATCATTAATTTGTTGAACTATGCAACTACTCTATCAATGTCACGACATATTGGTCATACAAATATTAAAAACATAAACAGAAGAATACTCTGAACAAACAACATTTTTTTCAATTGCCTCCTCTTGGCTGAGAGACCGCATGACTTCTTCATTTTTACCGAACTGACGTTATTTCGGAGAGAAATCTATCACCGAACATCATAAACACGCGATATGTTTCGATATGTTCACTCAACAGTGGAATATTCCTTGTAAGTAGTACACATCACTGTGGGATAGAGACTGCAAATGAAGTTTTCTCTGTGTACAGCATTCGCTTATCATTGTATTTTTCTTGCTCTCGAAAAATTGAAATGATTCCGATGGGGCACTATTTCGTATTTCATCAAAATTTGCAGTAAACAAGCAAACGGTGGACAACCCATATGGAACAGGGCCCTGGTGATGTCAACATTTTTTATTGTTATTTTTTATTCATTTTTATATGCTTATCTCGAATATAAATTGATTTTGGCTCATTGAAACAAAGTTCTAGATTCAGTTAGCAGTTTTCCACCATGAAGTGCGTATTAATAACGGGAATATTATTCGTATTTTCTAGTTTTATTTGCAGTGTGCCTCTTGAGAACTTTGAACCAGCTCGAGCAGTTCAAATTGTTAGGCCAGATAACCACACTTACCACTTGGAATTGGACAATTTAAAAACAATTCTTGAAGCTGATGATATTAAAGACCGTCACGTTGTAGTGGTTTCCATCGCTGGAGCTTTTCGAAAAGGAAAGAGTTTCCTTCTCAATTTTTTCATTCGATATTTGAATGCAGAGGTATTTAAATCCGAGCAAATATTTTGATTTTAGGAGTTTCTGTTTGACATCAAAGTGTAAGTTTCCTTTTAAACGTTTCAATCATTTAGTACAAGAAACATGACATAAACGACTGGATAGGGGAAGAATCGAATGCAAGCGACCTAGTGGGATTCAAATGGCGTGGTGGTCGAAAGCCAGAAACGATCGGCATCTGGATGTGGTCAGAGGTGTTCACGCATGATTTCGAAAATGGTGAAAAGGTGGCCATCATTTTGCTTGACACACAGGGACTGTTCGACAGCCGAAGTAGTGTTGAAGATTGTACAGTGACATTCGCTTTAAGCATGTTGCTTTCATCGGTTCAATGCTACAACGTAAAGGAAAATATTCAAGAAGACGACTTAAATCATCTACAATTCTTCACTAAATATGCACAAATGGTGCAACAGGAATCGAATGAAAAGCCATTCCAAAATTTACTGTTCATTGTTCGTGATTATCCGTTTGCTGATGAAACTGGTTATGGATGGAATGGAACAAAAGTGATTGAGGAAATTCTGTCAGAAAGTGACGATCAAACACCAGAAATGCGTGACCTTCGCAAAGATATTCGATCAAGTTTCGATGAAATTGGCGCTTATTTGATGCCTCATCCAGGCCTTGCTGTAGCACGGCAGACCAAATTTACTGGTACTCTGCAACAAATTGACCCTGAGTTTCTACAGCATGTAAAAGAATTGGTTCCATCTCTATTTGCGCCCGAAAATTTGCTTGTGAAAAAAGTGAACGGTGAAAAGTTACGTGCTCGTGACTTAGTGCAATATCTACAAAGTTATATCGAAATTTTCGATAATAACACGTTACCCAAACCAACAACTGTTTATAACGTATGTTGGACTTTGTTAAATATGTTGAATAACTTGGATTTTGATTCACCCGATTGTATATTGTCTTATGAATTTTACTATCATTGAAAACAGGGCACTCTTGAGACTTTCTACGTTATATTTTCCAAGGATTGCGTAGAAAACTACATGACTTTGATGTGGAAATCGATGAATGAAGTTCAATCATTTTACAGTCAAATTGAGCTTGAGGACATTCATGATAATGCTAAAAATAACTCACTTAGAAAGGTTTAATGATATATACGATATTCTATTAGAAGGAACAAGTGAATGAAAATGTAATGTGTTATTGTTTAACATCTCTTTTCATCGAATTCCATTTAAAATAGTTCGAAATGCAAAAGAAACTTGGAGGAAAGGATCTAATAGCATCTAAAAAAGTTCAAATTGAAAACGCCATACAGGAACAATTTCAAAATTTCGTGAAGGAAAATGACGAAAAAAGAAAAACTGCATTCGCTGTAAGTAGACAACATTGATTATGATTATCAATATTATCACTCTGGTCAACATTTGAACCCGATCAGAGATTCGAGGCTAAAACAATACATTTTCTGAGCACATTTCATGTACGGAAAAGTAATAATTTGTTCAAAACGGCAATGAAAGCGGTAGGAAGGTGGAATTGAAGTCGAAACATAAAACAAAAACTCAAAATCAATTAAATTTTTTCTTTTCCCTCATTCGAAAATGATTTGGAACTGTTTTAGAAATGAATAAAATATATTGACAATGATTTCGCTTCGTATTTCCAAATTTGAATGGAATCGGATAACAATGTGTGTCTCGTATGGCTTTTATTGAATTTACCTTTGCTTTATTTGACATTTACATTCAACTTTTATAAAAATGCATCATTTTCTTGTTGTTTTATCAGTACATGGAAAATTTAGTCGACCAAGCTGCATCAAAGGTCGATATGTATATGGATGCAAAAGTGAATGGTGCGAAATCATATTTGAGCCCTGCAGATTTTCAAAACAGTTTTGAGATAGCAGAAGAAATTAGTTTGCATGAGGTGTGTATTATTAAACGTATTTCATATGATCATATTTCAACATTCTCTACTTTTCATAGTTTAATTCAAAAGCTAGTGCTTTTCACGATGATAACAATCCAATAAACGCGCATCACATTTCCAATTTATATAACCGTTTGAAACAACTGAGAACAAAATGGTGGGATAGAAATGCAACAAGGAAAGATCAATACATTAAACAGGAGTCTGCCAAAGGCGGTATTGCTGCTCTGGTCGGCGCAATCATCGGTGGAATAGTCGGTGGTCCACCTGGTGCTTTAGCCGGTGCTGCAATCGGAGCAGCTGGAAGTGGTACAGTATCTGTAGCCAACAGTTAAAATCTTGTAAATATTGGTGATTTCAACATTTGTTTAATATCAATCCAGACAATTCGGCTTAACGCTTGTCTCAAACAATAAATTATTTAAATTTGAATAAAAATATTTAGAATCAAAAAGTATGATCAGAGTTTTACTATTGCTTATGAAATATAGTATCGGAAACAAAAAATGTTTTTCCAAATTGGTACATAATACGCAAGTACTTTAAAGAATATGAAAATTTCACCTTATCTGGAATGAAGTACATTTTTCTAACGAAAGCTTGTGTTGAGCGTGGCCGGAACAATCGTTACATACATAAACAACATCAGTATAATTTCATGTGAAAGTCAGGCTACGATCTAAACAATCAACTATCTACTCATCAAGCAAATGCTCAAACATTTAAGTTTAAGTTCAATTCATAGATGGAACTAGTCATCGCAATTGTGTGCAGAGATCGAGTCCAATATAACACAAATCATCTATTCTTAGCTAAGCAAATTGTTAAGATTCATTGCATTCACGATTCGATTTCTGGTTTTTCGATGGTCGTTGACAAATATCATTTGATTTATTTGCGAACACTTGCAAAGAATTCAACTGTGATTCATCATTGATTTTTAATGAGCGAGCAATATTTTTGCTCTCATATGCAATCTCTTATGGGTTACAGATTAGTTGCAAGCACAGAGTAACCAGTAGATGTGAATTCTTGAAAACGATAATCTTTTGACCCTAATCTGAAAAATCATTTGCAGGGTTTTCAAATGAAATTTGTAGTGAAATGTCGTTACACCACAAAATTGTATGTGGATCTGAAAAAATGGTGGTGCTAAATATACTTTTTTGTTCTTATTTTCAAATGAACGTAAAATCTTGTGGTGAAACGACATTTCACTGCAAATTTGTTCTGAACACCCTACAAATATTTTTCTCAGAGTATTTTTGACCTCATTGCTTTGTATACTGCACATTTATCATCATTAATTTGTTGAACTATGCGTTTCTCTATCAATTTCACCACATATATATGGTCATACAAATATTCAAAATATAAACAGAGAAATATTCTGAAATGTTTACATCAGATTTGTTTGATTTCAATTCAGTTGCCGGCGTTGCTGATAAGAACATTTCTGTTCGAATACACTTTGTAACAATTATTGATAACGTGGCTATAAATATTTGAAGGGTTAGTCGGGGCAATTCAGGAAGAACACCTACCACCTTTCAAAATCCCATTGTCAGAATAAAACAGATTGTGTTTGAATACAATTTCCACTCTAAATTGATGTTTTTTGCAGTAATTTAAAATGATCAATTGTAAAAATGATGATCAACAATAATTTTTTTTTCAATGTTCACCATTTGTGCACGATTTAGTGGAATGTGTTTGAAATAGAATACTTTCTGATCCAAAATGCTCATACTAACAAATAGGAAGCTTGCTGTTAATGCAAAGTGCTCTTTTGTTTTATTCAAGGGGGAAATCACTCAAAAAAAACTAATAGACCGAAAAAAAGTAATACTTTTTAAACTAATAGCACATTTTGAAGGGAAACTAATAGCAGAAAAAGCGGTAATAGCAAAAGTAATAGCTGAAGTGAAATTCTCTCTGGTCTTAATCCACAGATTGTAAACACTTTTGACGTTTACATTGAATACATAACAGGCAAACTGAATTGCTAATGTAGACATTCTCACTCAATCCGACTCAATGCTAGCTGTCAGTGTGATTGTTTCTCTTACACTTAGCCTGTTTTACATAGATGGTGTCTCGTAGTATCTGTGCAGCTGTGAACGCCTTTTGGTGTAAATGACTCCACATTTTGTATAGGTGTGCATAAGTGGCGACATCCAAGCTACGATGGGAAACTGCTTATGTTTGCAATGCAGTGATTCTGTGCACAAACCGTGGTTGGTGCATTAGAAATCAATGCTTCATCTCCATTCATAGCCAATTTTCCATTAAACCTAAGATGACGTTTTCGCATGGCTTTGACAGCTCTTATTGGCCTCTGGTTAATAGTACACATCACTGTGGCACAGCGACTGCAAATGAAGTTTTCTCTGTGTAGAACATTCGCTTATCATTGTATTTTTCTTGCTCTCGAAAAATTGAGATGAATCCGAAAGGGAACTATTTCGTATTTCATCCAAATTTGCAGTAAACAAGCAAACAGCGGACAACCCATATGGAACAGGGCCCTGGTGATTTCAACATATTTTATTGGTATTTTTTATTCATTTTTATATGCTTATCTCGAATATAAATTGATTTTGGCTCATTGAAGCACAGTTCCAGATTCAGTTAGCAGTTTTCCACCATGAAGTGCGCAATAATAACGGGAATATTATTCGTATTTTCTAGTTTTGTTTGCAGTGTGCCTCTTGAGAACTTTGAACCAGCCCGAGCTGTTCAAATTGTGAGGCCAGATAACCACACTCATCACTTGGAATTGGACGATCTAAAAAAAATTCTTGAAGCTGATAATATTAAAGACCGTCACGTTGTAGTGGTTTCTATCGCTGGAGCTTTTCGAAAAGGAAAGAGTTTCCTTCTCAATTTTTTTCTTCGATATTTGAATGCAGAGGTATTTAAATTCGACCTAATATTTAGATTTTAAGAGTTTCTGTTTGACATCAAAGTGTAAGTTTCCTTTTAAACGTTTCAATCATTTAGTACAAGAAACATGACATAAACGACTGGATAGGGGAAGAATCGAATGCAAGCGACCTAGTGGGATTCAAATGGCGTGGTGGTCGAAAGCCAGAAACGATCGGCATTTGGATGTGGTCAGAGGTGTTCACGTATGATTTCGAAAATGGTGAAAAGGTGGCCATCATTTTACTTGACACGCAGGGACTGTTCGACAGCCAAAGTAGCGTTGAAGATTCTACTGTGACATTCGCTCTAAGTATGTTGCTTTCATCGGTTCAGTGCTACAATGTGATGGCAAATATTCAAGAAGACGACTTAAATCATCTTCGATTCTTCACCAAATATGCACAAATGGTGCAACAAGAATCGAATGAAAAGCCATTCCAAAATTTACTGTTCATTGTTCGTGATTATCCGTTTGCTGATGAAACTGGTTATGGATGGAATGGAACAAAAGTGATTGATGAAATTCTGTCGGAAAATGACGCTCAAACGCCCGAAATGCGCGACCTGCGCAAAGATATTCGATCGAGTTTCGAAAAAATAAACGCTTATTTGATGCCTCATCCAGGCTTGGCTGTAACACAGCAGAGCAGTTTTACTGGGAGTCTGCAACAAATTGAACCAAAATTTCTACAGCATGTCAAAGAATTGGTTCCATCTCTATTCGCGCCTGAACATTTGGTCATGAAAAAAGTGAACGGTGAAAAGTTACGTGCTCGTGACTTAGTGCAGTATCTACAACGTTATATAGACTTGTTCAATAATAGCACATTGCCCAAACCAAGTGATGTTTATAGTGTATGTTGGACTTTGTTAAATACGTAATTTACTTCGATTCGGGTTATCTCAATTTTGACTAATGAATTTTATTATCATCAAAAACAGGGTACTCTTGACACTTTCTACGTTATACTCGCTAAGGATTGTGTGAATAACTATGTTACTTTGATGCGGAAATCGTTGAACGAAAAACAATCGTACAGCAATGCTGAGCTTAAGAGAATCCATGATAATGCTAAAAATAGCTCACTTACAATGGTTTGATGATAAAATACTTCCGCTTTTTATATTAGGAGGAACAAGTGAATGAAAATATAATGCGTTATTGTTTAACATTCTTTTTCATTGAATTCTTTTTAAAATAGTTCGAAATGCGAAAGAAACTTGTAGGAAAGGGGCTAATAGAATCTAAAAAGGTTCAAATTGAAAACGACATACAGGAACAATATCAAAATTTCGTGAAGGAAAATAACGAAAAGCGAAAAACCGCATTAGCTGTAAGTAGATACAATAAAACAATAGAAGGCTTCAACTTGGCTTTATTTTACGTTCACACTCAGAAACATTCAACTTTTGAAAAGCAAAAAATGTATCATGTTCTCTTGTTATTTTATCAGGAAATGGAACATTTCATGGAAAATATAGTTAACGAAACTGCAGCAAAGGTCGATGAGTACATGGATTCAAAAGTAAATGAGGTGAATGATACGATCTTCTATTTGAGCACTGAAGATTTTCAAAAAAGATTTGAGAGAGCAGAAGAAATTGGTTGGAAGGAGGTGTGTTATTAAGTTATTATTTATTAAACGGATTTCATAAAGATTTCAACGCGTTCTACATTTTATAGTTTAATTCAGAAGTTAGTACCCTAACTGGTGATAACAATGCATTGGTCATGCATTACGTTTCCGAATTAAATAAACGATTGAAAAAACTGAGAACAAAATGGTGGGATGAAAATAGCACCAAGGCAAAAGATTACTATAGCCAGGAAACTGCAAAATTGGTCGGACTTACTCTGGCCGGTGCAGTAATAGGTGCTGTTGGCCTTGGTCCAACTGGTGCTTTAGCTGGTGCTGCAATCGGAGCAGCTGGAAGTGGTTTATCTACTGCAGTCAGCAATTTTTTATAACATTTAATATTTGGTGCCGTGTTTTAATACATTCCATTTAAATTTAGTCCAAAGAAATATAATTCATACCAAACTTGTGTCAGTTTGAACAATTAAATGGGTTTTTATTTCATTTGCCTCCTCTTGGCTGAGAGACCGCATGACTTCTTCATTTTTGCCGAACTGACGTTATTTCGGAGAGAAATCTATCACCGAACATCATAAACACGTGATATGTTTCGATGTGTTCACTCAACAGTGAAATTTGCCTTGTTAATAGTACACATCACTTGGGCATAGCGACTGCAAATGAAGTTTTCTCTGTGTACAGCATTCGCTTATCATTGCTTTTTTATTGCTCTAGAAAAATTGATATCAACCCGAATTTGCAGTGAATAAGCAAACGGTGGACAACTTATATGAAACAGGGCCCTGGTGATTTCAATATATTTTATTGTTACTTTTCCGCACATGAAATGTGCTCACGGAAAGTATTGGTTTTGCCTCAAAAATTCAATTCAACCGCGCTTGAGCAAATAATTACCGATCGGGCTCAAATTGTGACCAGAGTCTAAGTCATACCTTCTGACAAGGTCACATAGGTCACAGATTACTCCCCGATACCGTCAATCGCATGCGTCGCAAGCTGAAAGGAGTGAGCGGGATACGATAGCGACGCATGTTCAACTGCCGTATTCCACTGACTTCGTTCAGCTTGCGGCGCATGTGATTTACGCACCCATACACTTCGATTTGCCGTATGCTAATGCATACGTTCCGCTAGTAGTATTTATCGGATAATATCTATTCGTATTACATTCCTTGCCACATAGCTTGAGTAAATGATTACCGATCGGGCTCAAATTTTGACCAGAATCTCAGTTCACCATGGCAACAAATCTGTCGTAGCACTACTTTGATTTGAATACTCGGTTCTGGTACCTCTGGTGCAAAATGGCGTCGTTGTCGTCGTCGTTGAAGTCTGTAGGTTAGCACTATAACTCTCGAACGGAGAATCAAATCCAATAGTGTCAAAGGCAAATTTGTTCAGTGTTATTACCGGATGTTTCGTATTGAAATTGAGCCATATCGCTCAGTAAATACAAAGGGTATTATTTTATTCTCCCAGAGGGCTAATTTCTGCATTTTTTATCCTTGGAGGAATATCGGGAGAATAATGCGGTTTGACATCAGTCAAAATATATTGACATTTCAAAAATATGGGGGAAAAAAGGAGTAGAATATTCTCCCATGAAGAATATATGGAAAAATTCGCCCTCTGGGAGAATAAAATCGTACTCTTCGTAGTTACTGAGCGGTGTAGCCGTACCAGAGATATGTGCATTCAAGTGCACGTGAGTCGGGTTTTCAGTACATTTTTACACAAAAACTGATTTTCGCATTTTTGACTCTCCTGGCCGTATTTTTCAATGAAAATTCATGTAGTTTGCGTCATTTGAAAGCTATTTAGGTCCTCTTGATGTTTTACATTTGGAATGTATCATTATGCCGCGAAATCATGGTATGAACAGTTGTGAAAATGTACAAAATTCTTAGAAAATCGAATTGTGATATGAATATATCTCAAAAAGGAGTCTCAGACTGAAGAAGTGAAAATGGAAAATTTATTTTATTTTGTCACAGGAGGTTTTGTGTTAAAATTGAGCCATATTGCAATATCAATTTCATAGCGACGTACATTAAAGTGCACATACCGTGTCCAAATAGAGTGCATTGTATAAGAAAAGAATATTTTCCGCGTTTTCATGGCAGAACCAATACTTTCTCTCTTGACTGGTCGATGAATTAAATTGTACAAGAGAAAAATCAAATTTTATATCAATGCGGAAAAGTCAGGATTACGAATGTAATTGAATTATTTGTTATTCATTATTTATATGCTTATCTCGAATATAAATTGATTTTGGCTCATTGAAACACAGTTCCAGATTCAGTTAGCAGTTTTCCACCATGAAGTGCGCAATAATAACGGGAATATTATTCGTATTTTCTAGTTTTGTTTGCAGTGTGCCTCTCAGGAACATTGAACCAGCCCGAGCTGTTCAAATTGTGAGGCCAGATAACCACACTCATCACTTGGAATTGGACGATCTAAAAACAATTCTTGAAGCTGATGATATTAAAGACCGTCACGTTGTAGTGGTTTCCATCGCTGGAGCTTTTCGAAAAGGAAAGAGTTTCCTTCTCAATTTTTTCATTCGATATTTGAATGCAGAGGTATTTAAATTCGACCTAATATTTAGATTTTAAGAGTTTCTGTTTGACATCAAAGTGTAAGTTTCCTTTTAAACGTTTCAATCATTTAGTACAAGAAACATGATATAAGTGACTGGCTAGAGGAAGAATCGAATGCAAGCGGCCTGGTGGGATTCAAATGGCGTGGTGGTCGAAAGCCAGAAACGATCGGCATTTGGATGTGGTCAGAGGTGTTCACGCATGATTTCGAAAATGGTGAAAAGGTGGCCATCATTTTGCTTGACACGCAGGGACTGTTCGACAGCCAAAGTAGTGTTGAAGATTCTACTGTGACATTCGCTCTAAGTATGTTGCTTTCATCGGTTCAGTGCTACAATGTGATGGCAAATATTCAAGAAGACGACTTAAATCATCTTCGATTCTTCACCAAATATGCACAAATGGTGCAACAAGAATCGAATGAAAAGCCATTCCAAAATTTACTGTTCATTGTTCGTGATTATCCGTTTGCTGATGAAACTGGTTATGGATGGAATGGAACAAAAGTGATTGATGAAATTCTGTCGGAAAATGACGCTCAAACGCCCGAAATGCGTGACCTACGCAAAGATATTCGATCGAGTTTCGAAGAAATTAATGCTTATTTGATGCCTCATCCAGGCTTGGCTGTAACACAGCAGAGCAGTTTTACTGGGAGTCTGCAACAAATTGAACCAAAGTTTCTACAGCATGTCAAAGAATTGGTTCCATCTCTATTCGCGCCTGAACATTTGGTCATGAAAAAATTGAACGGTGAAAAGTTACGTGCTCGTGACTTAGTGCAGTATCTACAACGTTATATAGACTTGTTCAATAATAGCACATTGCCCAAACCAAGTGATGTTTATAGTGTATGTTGGACTTTGTTAAATACGTAATTTACTTCGATTCGGGTTATCTCAATTTTGACTAATGAATTTTATTATCATCAAAAACAGGGTACTCTTGACACTTTCTACGTTATACTCGCTAAGGATTGTGTGAATAACTATGTTACTTTGATGCGGAACTCATTGAACGGAAAACAATCTTATAGCAATGCTGAGCTTAAGAGAATCCATGATGATGCTAAAAATAGCTCACTTACAATGGTTTGATGATAAAATACTTCCGCTTTTTATATTAGGAGGAACAAGTGAATGAAAATATAATGCGTTATTGTTTAACATTCTTTTTCATTGAATTCTTTTTAAAATAGTTCGAAATGCGAAAGAAACTTGTAGGAAAGGGGCTAATAGAATCTAAAAAGGTTCAAATTGAAAACGACATACAGGAACAATATCAAAATTTCGTGAAGGAAAATAACGAAAAGCGAAAAACCGCATTAGCTGTAAGTAGATACAATAAAACAATAGAAGGCTTCAAGTTGGCTTTATTTTACGTTCACACTCAGAAACATTCAACTTTGAAAAAAAAAATGTTTCATTTTCTTGTTATTTTATCAGGAATTGGAACATTTCATGGAAAATTTAGTTAACGAAACTGCAGCCAAGGTCAATAAGTACATGTATTCAAAAGTAAATGTGGAGAATGACTTGAGCCTATCAGGTAGTGTCAACATATATTTTTGAGTAAAGTTGTGCACTCTATGGAATGAAGAGCTTTCCGTATACATTTCAATGGTCTTAATTTGATCTTAAGTTGTAATGAGAAACTTTCAAAGTTTATCATTCATATTTATATGAAACATTATTTGGTTTGAGCATATTTTCAAAGGATGTCACTTTACGCAGTACTTTGACAGATTTACATTGTTTTATATAGACAGTGGTATTCTCGGGACCGTATCATATTTGAACACTGAAAATTTTCAACGCGCTTTTGAGATGGCAAAAGAAATTGGTTGGAAGGAGGTGTGTTATTAAGTTATAATTATTAAACGGATTTCATAAAGATTTCAACGCGTTCTACATTTTATAGTTTAATTCAAAAGTTAGTACCCTAACTGGTGATAACAATGCATTGGTCATGCATTACGTTTCCAAATTGAATAAACGATTGAAACAACTGAGAAAAAGATGGTGGGATCAAAATAACGCCAAGGCATATGAATTCTACAGAGCGGAGGTTGCAGAAACCATTGATGGTGCTATGACCGGCGCAATAGTAGGTGCAGTTGGCGGTAATTCTGCAGCCGGTGCCACATTCGGAGCTGTTACAAGTGGTTTATTTTCTGTAACCAAAATTTTGTTATATAACATTTAATATGTGGTCTTGTGTTTTAATACATTCTAAAGAAATATAATTGATACCAAAATTGTGTCAGTTTGAACAATTAAATGGGTTTTTATTTCGTTCGATACTCAAATTAGTAGATCAATAATAATAGAAAATTTATCACTTGTCTGGAATGATTCAATCAGGCTTATAAATGTCCAGTGTTATTCCACCTCGTCACAATGAAATCAAAATTCCTTTTTTTCAAAGCTGACCCTTTAAAGGGTCACGATTCAGTGAAAAAAACTTGAAATGTAATACTTTCTGATTCAAAATGCTTATATTAACAAAATAGAAACCTTGTTGTAAGTATACATCCAAAGTAATCTTGTGTTTTATTCAATTTTGGCATTTGTTATTTCAAGTTCTGATGATTTTTTCACTTCATTACTTTGAAGCTGAACATTTTTGTGGTCCAATGATTTTTTTCATTTGCCTCCTCTTGGCTGAGAGACCGCATGACTTCTTCATTTTTGCCGAACTGACGTTATCTCGGAATGAAATCTATCACCGAACATCATAAACACGAACATCATGTTTCGATGTGTTCACTCAACAATGAAATTTGCCTTGTTAATAGTACATATCACTGTGGCATAGCGACTGCAAATGAAGTTTTCTCTGTGTACAGCATTCGCTTATCATTGCTTTTTTATTATTCTAGAAAAATTGAGATGGATCCGACCTCATTGCTTTGCAGTGGCAGATTATCATACAAATTTGAACAACAATGCAGTAGGGCCGGGCCACCTTCAGGGGGGCGCTGGGCCATAAAAAATGATACTAGATAGAATTTACTTTGCACCGAAAAAAGACTCCCCCCCCGGGCATCACTTTTGGTTTGTGTCTACCCAGAAACCCATTTTTTCCGTTGGATAGAATCGATTTTTGGAAGTACGAATTTTTGACAAATATTTCAATTAAGGGCCTCCAAAAATAGTTCGCAATAGGGCCCAGCAAACCCTTAATCCGCCACTGTTGCTTTGTACATTGCACATTTATTATCATTTATTTGTTTCAACTATGTATTTCTCTATCAATTTCACCACATATTGGTCATACAAATATTCAAAATATAAACAGAGAAATATTCTGAAATGTTTACATCAGATTTGTTTGATTTCAATTCAGTTGCCGGCGTTGCTGATAAGAACATTTCTGTTCGAATACACTTTGTAACAATTATTGATAACGTGAGCTAAAAATATTTGAAGGGTTAGTCGGGGCAATTCAGGAAGAACACCTACCACCTTTCAAAATCCCATTGTCAGAATAAAACAGATTGTGTTTGAATACAATTTCCACTCTAAATTGATGTTTTTTGCAGTAATTTAAAATGATCAATTGTAAAAATGATGATCAACAATCATTTTTTTTCAATGTTCACCATTTGTGCACGATTTAGTGAAATATGTTTGAAATAGAATACTTTCTGATCCAAAATGCTCATACTAACAAATAGGAAGCTTGCTGTTAATGCAAAGTGCTCTTTTGTTTTATGCAATTCCTCTGGGTTCCTGGTTTTATTCCACAGATTGGAAGCACTTTTGACCTTAGCATTGAATACCAGGCGAATTGCAATCTTGGCCACATACGAAACGCCTCCTATCGTATCGATTCTTAGATTAATGAAATGCCATTCAATGTCATTGAAAAAGCGCTAACCTCTTTTAGACATTTGATGTCTCGGCCTAGTACAAAAAATGATACGATATGTGATGTTTGAATTCTATGTTGTTTCGATGCCAAACGGTGTTTTACATTTGTAGTTTCGAGTTCTGATGATTTTTTCCCTTTATTACTTTGAAGCTGAACATTTGTGTGGTCCAATGATTTTTTTCATTTGCCTCCTCTTGGCTGAGAGACCGCATGACTTCTTCATTTTTGCCGAACTGACGTTATCTCGAATAGAAATCTATCACCAAACATCATAAACAAGTGATATGTTTCGATGTGTTCACTCAACAGTGAAATTTGCCTTGTTAATAGTACACATCACTTGGGCATAGTGACTGCAAATGAAGTTTTCTCTGTGTACAGCATTCGCTTATCATTGTATTTTTATTGCTCTAGAAAAATTGAGATGAATCCGAAGGGGAACTATTTCGTATTTCATCAAAATTTGCAGTAAACAAGCAAACAGTGAACAACTTATATGAAACAGGGTCCTGGTGATGTCAACATATTTTATTGGTATTTTTTATTCATTTTTATATGCTTATCTCGAATATAAATTGATTTTGGCTCATTGAAACAAAGTTCTAGATTCAGTTAGCAGTTTTCCACCATGAAGTGCGTAATAATAACGGGAATATTATTCGTATTTTCTAGTTTTGTTTGCAGTGTGCATCTCGAAAACGTTGAACCAGCTCGAGCTGTTCAAATTGTTAGGCCAGATAACCACACTCATCACTTGGAATTGGACGATCTAAAAAAAATTCTTGAAGCTGATAATATTAAAGACCGTCACGTTGTAGTGGTTTCCATCGCTGGAGCTTTTCGAAAAGGAAAGAGTTTCCTTCTCAATTTTTTTCTTCGATATTTGAATGCAGAGGTATTTAAATTCCGAGCAAATAATTTGATTTTAAGAGTTTCTGTTTGATATCAAAATGTAAATTTCCATTTAAACGTTTCAATCATTTAGTACAAGAAACATGATTTAAGCGACTGGATCGGGGAAGAATCGAATGTAAGCGGCCTGGTGGGATTCAAATGGCGTGGTGGTCGAAAGCCAGAAACGATCGGCATCTGGATGTGGTCAGAGGTGTTCACGCATGATTTCGAAAATGGTGAAAAGGTGGCCATCATTTTGCTTGACACGCAGGGACTGTTCGACAGCCAAAGTAGCGTTGAAGATTCTACTGTGACATTCGCTCTAAGTATGTTGCTTTCATCGGTTCAGTGCTACAATGTGATGGCAAATATTCAAGAAGACGACTTAAATCATCTTCGATTCTTCACCAAATATGCACAAATGGTGCAACAAGAATCGAATGAAAAGCCATTCCAAAATTTACTGTTCATTGTTCGTGATTATCCGTTTGCTGATGAAACTGGTTATGGATGGAATGGAACAAAAGTGATTGATGAAATTCTGTCGGAAAATGACGCTCAAACGCCCGAAATGCGCGACCTACGCAAAGATATTCGATCGAGTTTCGAAGAAATTAATGCTTATTTGATGCCACATCCAGGCTTGGCTGTAACACAGCAGAGAAGTTTTACTGGGAGTCTGCAACAAATTGAACCAAAGTTTCTACAGCATGTCAAAGAATTGGTTCCATCTCTATTCGCGCCTGAACATTTGGTCATGAAAAAAGTGAACGGTGAAAAGTTACGTGCTCGTGACTTAGTGCAGTATCTACAACGTTATATAGACTTGTTCAATAATGGCACATTGCCCAAACCAAGTGATGTTTATAGTGTATGTTGAACTTTGATAAATACTTTAATTTACTTCGATTCGATTAATCTCAATTTCGACTAATGAATTTTATTATCATCAAAAACAGGGCACTCTTGACACTTTCTACGTTATACTTTCTAAGGATTGTGTGAATAACTATGTTACTTTGATGCGGAAATCGTTGAACGAAAAACAATCGTACAGCAATGCCGAGCTTAAGAGAATCCATGATAATGCTAAAAATAGCTCACTTACAATGGTTTGATGATAAAATATTTCCGTTTTTTATATAAAAAGGAACAAGTTTAACATTCGTTTTCATTGAATTCCATTTGAAATAGTTCGAAAGGCGGAAGAAACTTGTAGGAAAGGGGCTAATAGAATCCAAAAAGATTCAAATTGAAAACGCCATACAGGAACAATATCAAAATTTCGCGAAGGAAAATAACGAAAAGCGAAAAACCGCATTAGCTGTGAGTAGAAACAATAAAACTACAATAGAAGGCTTCAACTTGACTTTATTTTACGTTCACACTCAGAAACATTCAACTTTTGAAAAACAAAAAATGTATCATAAGAGAATATTTGTTATTTTATCAGGAATTGGAACATTTCATGGAAAGATTAGTTAATGAAACTGCAGCCAAGGTCGATAAGTACATGGATTCAAAAGTGAATAAGTCGAATTTCACGCTCACATATTTGAGCACTAAAGATCTTCAACACTATTTTGAGAGAGCAGAAGAATTTGGTTGGAATGAGGTGTGTTATTAAGTTATTATTTATTAAACGGATTTCATAAGGATTTCAACGTTCTCTACATTTTACAGTTTAATTCAAAAGTTAGTACCCTAACTGGTGATAACACTGTAATGGTCATGCATTACGTTTCCAAATTAAATAAACGTTTGAAAACACTAAGAACAAAATGGTGGAATGAAAATGATTCCCTGGCAAGTACATACTATAAACAGGAGTCTGCAAGAAGTTTTGTAATTGCTACGCTGGGCGTAATAGTCGGTGGATTTTACTATGGTCCGACTGGTGCTTTAGCCGGTGCCGCAATCGGAGGAGCGGCAAGTGGTGTATATTCTGTAGTCAACAATGTTTACATGTAATATGTGGTCTTGTGTTTTAATTTAGTCCAAAGAAATATTATTGGTAATACCAAATTGAAAAATTAAAACAATGTGACAATGTTTGAATTTGAAAATGGGTTTTTATTTCGGTTCGATACTCAAATTAATGAATGATAAATTTAAAATGTGTTTTATCATTTGTCTTGAATGGATACAATGAGGCCTTAAAATGTTCAGTGTTATTCCACCTCGTCACAGTGTACTGGATGCTTCAGAGGTATCATCGATTTTTTATCAACATCGCGGGGCATTGCTTTTCTCATATCTGCAATACAAATGCAACGGATTATTGGACAAATGTCAAATCAAGGGGCTGTAGAGATTGTAATGTTGGTACTTTAGTAAGTACTACTTACCATATGCATCTTCATCAACATCGCCTGGACCAGCATAATATTCGATTACCGTACGATAAACAATGTAGCCCAGATTTTTATACATATTGATGGCTATTTTATTGCTAACTCGAACAAAAAGATCCACAAAGTAAGTTTGCTTCCTGAAATGGACAACGGGTTCGTTTAGTAAGGACCCCAAATGGTTTGCCATGAAAATAAAATTATAGCGTGCAATGTGCCATAGAAGTTGTGTCTAGTGTGAAATTAACACTCACTTTTCCGAAACATTTTCCAAGAAATTCATGAGAGTGGCCGCAAGACCCAATCGTCGATAGTCTGGTGACACTGTCAATGCTGTTACATGCCCATGCCAGTTTTCACCATGGCCTTCAGCTTTTCCCATTACTGTTGAGATTAAAAAAAACATTCATTTCAGTTAGACCACATACCAAAATTGTCTATTTCAATTCGAATTTCTCTCATTTCTCTAAGCTATTTCACTTCAAATGATTCGTAGGATTTATAAAACATCAATTTGATGCATTCCCTGAGACGAATGTCAATAGAAAACTCGCAATAAAACTTCGAAATTTAAATATGTTTCAACGATTTCAACTCACTATATCCCATTATTTCACCGCTGGGTGATTCAGCCACTTGAAAATATTCCGGCCAATGTGCCAAATATTGCATATAAAATGACAATCCATAGGTTTCAGTCAAAGGATCCAAGTTGCTGCAAATATCCAAAATAATTTAGTTTCAATTGAACAAGTGTAAAAAAAAGTAACAAGTCCAAAATTTGCATAATGAACAAACAAAAAACACCATCAAATAAATACGAACACATTGTTGAATTTAAACATGTCTTGGCAGGTAAATGGTCTTAACGTAGTCATTTTTGTTGAATGTGTGATAAAATGTTTTAAAAGAAAAAAATGTACAGACTTTTTTTTGAAGAAGAAAAAAAAACACCTTTTGAAATGAAATAAAAGTAAATGGGTTCAAACACACATTGCTTGAAGTTTTCCGATTAATTGACATTTGTTTTGCGGCAAAAACAGAATGTGCTGAATGAGCGAAGCCTTGCGGTCAAATTGTGAAACAAATTTTAATGTCAACGGTTTCGGCTTGGCTATGTTCATGTTGTTCGTTCGGTACGCTTTTGCATTTGACGTTGTACTGTCGTCGGCTATGGATAATGGCGTAGAGCCAGTTGCCCATAAGTCAGACCGGCTTTGATATATTTCAAAACGAACACTGAACTGATGTATGTGAGCGCGCTACAACCTCGTCACACGCACACCAACCAATTGCAATACACACACAAACACACACACGCCTCATGTACAACAAACACACAACACCGAGAATATTATATGCAGCAGTTCATTGTTGAGTTCGACTGAACGGCTGTATATGTCTTTCTGCTGAACGAGAGCAGAGCATATTGTGTGTGCGTCGATTCAACTCAATTTCTCTCTGTACAATTTTTTTATTCAGTGTGTTTTTTTTTCATGGGCACAATTTCAATTGCTTAAAATTCTGGAAAATAAATTGTTTTAAAAGTGTAAAATTCAAATAGAATCAGTAAAATTGTGTTGAAATATCAAAGTGAATAAACTAATGTCAAAGGTATTTTAAATGCGACAGAAATAATAAAAAAAAAGAAAAAAAAACAACAGAGAAAAAAATTTCGACGAAAAAAATAATTTGTAATCGTTTATCAAAAGACTCATGTAACAACAACAACGACGACATCAAAAACAAGCTCAACATTTATTCGATGGATTGAAGCAAAATGTGAGTGCTGCATTAAATTTAGTTTGTGTGCATAACAATTGCATTTATGTGATACAAATTATTATGCATAACATTTAATAATTGAAATTGTTGCGTTTTTTTTTTCTGTTCGATTTGTTCGATTTTTTTGTTTGGATTTCGTCATTCCCGTGGAACAATTTTACATATGCAATGCAATGTAAAATTTGTGGAGATAATTCATTTCAATTCTTCCATTCAACATATTGTTTTTTTGTTCGGTGTGTATTGAAGAAAAATTGTTTCAATTGGAGTGCAAACAGCAGTGACTTAAATGAACTAGATATTATGAGATTATGATTAGCATTTTTTTGTTTTTTTCTCTTGTCCCCCCGCGAACACGAGAAGAATTATTTCATGTAATTGGATAGTAAGGAAATTTATCGATCGCAATAAATGTGTGTGTACGTTTCTTTGTTGTTGTTGTTGTTGTTGTTGTTGTTGTTGTTATAAAGTTTAATTACAACAGCAAATTTTCAGTCAATACGAATGCATTCCGCTGGCGTATCAATGTCACATGGTGCATTTTCCTTTTGGGCTCCTTATTTCAAAATAACTGTTCCATGTCTTTGAAATGGGAAAATAAAAGCGCTGTTTTGTATGCAAGCAGCGCAGCAAACTCTCTCTAGCTGGGCCATAAGCTTGATTTAGCTTCGGCGGAGCTACACACATCGACCGTTTGATTTGAGCGTTATTGGTGTACCAATTCTAGCGGTCTCTGTACCTGTGCCAAGCGATGCGTTTTCTTTTTTTTTTTCTCTCTCTCTTCTGTTTTGGGTGATTTAAATCGAAAAGTCATTCGCACGAATTGCAGTGCACATTCACCCTTTTAGCGAGAACGCGTTTTTTTCGTCGTCGTTTTCTTCTTCTTTTTCTTTGCTCTCGCATTGGTGACTCTTGCATACACACATTTTTGTTGTTGTTGTTGTTGTTATTTCTCCAATGAGATTGATATCCGTTGCATACGCACGCATATTTCTTTGCTCTCTTTTTAACACCAAAGAGAATGTTGAGATGCGACAGTGAGACTTCCATTTTATTGTTTCCTTTTCGTCGCTTCACTGAATCAATTCGTATGAACTAACTTTCAAAGCGAACATATAAATTAGTATTGCGATCACATTCACAACTCATACATTGAGACGACCGTATGCACACATGCACACATACACACCAACAGTGGCTGGAGTGAGTATATACATTGCTTGTGCTCGCTTACTTTTTCCCTCTCATTTTCTCTCGCTCTCTCTCTTCCTATCTCAATACAACACGCTACATACAAGACAAACACACAACAACAATCAAAGCCAAAATGCCCATATTTGTTGGGCGCACAGTAACACACCGATACATCGTCTGGTATCCACCAAAAAAAAAACTGATGCTAATGTAGTGGTTTACCACTTCGGTAAACATCGGATTTTTATTGAGATATGCCGAATGTGAGCCGAATCAACGCCACAGCGACGTTGATTGCGTTGTTCCTATACTGTTGTTGTGCTGTGAATATGCGAAAGCATAATGCCACCGAATGAGTGGAAACAAATAACTGAAATTGAAATAAAAATACAAAATATATTACATATTAAAACACATCGGAACGCTAAATGTTCAAAGAGAGTGAGTGAAAAAAGGAGCGAAAGTGAACGAGAGAGAGAGAGAGAGACACATACACGTCGAGAAACAGAAAAAAGAACGAACCGAACATTCATATTTCGTGTATCGAGTCATTTCTTTTCGGGGCTTCGTTTTGTGTTTGAAGTGTCATAGTCATAGCAGCCAGTTTAATAACACCAGCAACACAAGCATTAAGAATACGAAGAAAATGAACAGCAGCAACAGCAACAGCAACAGCAACAGCAGCAGCGGTGGCAGCGACGGCAGCTGTCGTACAAAGAGAGCTCGCGTTCAAATTCGTCTCTTTTGATGTGTGTCTTTCTTCTTCATAATTCTTAATTTTATGTTTCGTCTCCATCTCAAACTCGTCTCTGTGTGTCTTGTGTTCATGTTCATCGTCCTCGTTTTCGTTGGATTGTTCCTTTTTCGTTCGCAATTCTTTTTTTTTTATCCATAATTGTAGTCTTCATGCATATTTACTATATAATTCGTTTTTTGAGGAGTTTTTTTTTTCGCGCGCGCGATTCAAGTTTTTTTTTTCGTTCGTTCGTTGTTTTATTACATTCGAATAAAGCGAAAAAACGAAACAGAAACCATATATTATGACAAAACGTAACGCTTACACGAGTAATATAGTGAGTTCACTCTACATACATATCACCCATAAACACATAAATTCGTTTTATGTTTTAACACACAGCAGTAGCAGCAGCAGCAGCAGTGTGTCCACAACACAAACATACGCATACACATTCAATTCCGTGGCTGTCGCGCACACACATTCAACTGTCACATACTTCATCAGAAAATTGAGAGCGTTACATTCGGTTACGGGGCCGCTTTGATTGTATTAATGGCAATACTTGAGTCGTGTTTGAGTCGTTAAGTCAATGTGAAAAATGTGTATAGCGATGGAAGAGAAACGAACACCGAATGGACAACACGAACGAAACGAAACGAAATGAACAGAAATGATTTTGCACTGTGTGTGCCTCGTCTCTCTCTCTCTCTCTCTGCCTTGCTCTCTCTCTCTATCCGTCCGCTGTACACTGTGAGTGTGCAGTGTGAGTTCATACTAATAAATTTTTTCTTCTTCTTCTTCTGTGTTTGTCGGTCGTATGTGTATTGGAGGAATGAATTCATGTGTTTTCTCTCGGTGCGTTTCTCTATGGTCTCACTCTGAAAGAGTTGAGTGTGAAAACGGGAAAATCTTCAGTCGAACAATTCGGTGTGTAATAATTTTTGCGCGCGGGACCAAAATAATCGAACAATTCTTCAATAGAGTATTTTTTTGTGAAATCCGTTTCAAATTATATCGGGACAGTTGTTTCGCATTCATTATATGTGTATATTGAATTTGGTTTTTTTGGTTCATTCTGTTTTTTTTTTTTTTTGACAGATCGACGGGAGAGTGAGAGCTGAACAGTAAAAAATTGCAAATGGCTGATTTCATTACATGGTTTATAAAGCTGAGCGTATGAATAATAGTGAAACCAGTGAAACAAAAAAACGAAAAAAAAACTCGCCACCACATCGCGTTGATTGAAATTAAATCAAAATCAACCAGCAGCCAAACGGAACCAACCATTTTTATCGATTCAATTGTCATTTTAATTTTTTATCGATTTTGTTTCCATTTTTTTTACAATACAAAAATTCGTTCATTTCATTTGACAACAAAAACAAAATTTGTGCAAAGTGAATAAATTTTTTTTTGATTTTTTTTTTTAAGAAAAAAGAGAATGAACTTACAATTCGTGCAATTGTTGTGAACTTTTTTAATTTAATATTCAAAATTGGTGTTTTTTTGATCATAAAATAAATGGAAAACGCTAAAACAACGTGAGAAAAAATAACGAAAGTGAATAAAATTCGGAATGAAATGAGAGCAAGTAAATTGATGTGCGAAGAGAAATAAAATTTGCATGAAAAACAACCGATTGAAAATTGTGTGAATTTTAAAAGTGAACAAACCATAAGAATACATAAGAAATACTGGTGTGAAAATCAATTTTTGTTAGTTTAAAATGCAGCCTCATGTCCGTGAAAACGTGGTCATATTGATCCAAAATGCATTGTGTGTGCTCGCATTGTTGATGTTGTTTGATTGAAAAAGAAAAATTGTTCGATTTGAAGCCACCTTGAAATATTGCAATTTCAATCGAAAAGTAGAATGGTAGATCCGCATCAAGTGTTGATTGATAATTATAATGGGAATAGTTCGTCGCAAATGATTGACACACCAAATGTACCAGCCAATTTGATACCGATGAATGAATCTGACACAATAAAGTATTCAACACAACAAACAACGGTGCCGCAGCAACGGAACGACGATATTAACGTGAATTGTGAATTGTTAAATGCGAATGCCATTGATGTGAATAGTGTTTGTGAAAATAGACAAAATGTGCTTGGAACGGGCAGCGAATCGGGTGAAATAATGTGCGGTCCTGCGCCACGTAATTCCACCAATTCAACCATACAAACGTGTGATAAAAGTAGCAGTGGAAATGCAAATGCATATTTAGTGACACAGAATGGCGCAAATAGTAGTTCAGTGACACCAATCAATCATTTTACCGCAATCAATGACATTGAACCGTTAAATGTGAATGCAATCAACGATCAACGTGTAATTGTGCATAATAATAAACAAATAAACGAATCGAATGATTCGGACGAGAGCCAAACACTATCATCGACATCCATCAATTCAGCTGACATCGTATCGCAAAGGAGTTCAGCTGAATTTTCAACCAACACAAATTACATCGCTGCCGCCAACGCCGCCACCGCCGCCGCCGCTGCTGTTTTGTTTGGAGAAACGAATCATTTAACAAATAAAATGGACTCACGAAAAGTTGAACCATTACGAATAAATATCAATCGTGACCCAATTAAAACCAAAATTAAATTAGGTCCGACCGGTGAACGTCAAACAATGTCACCGAAATCATCAACATCGAGTACGGCTGCTGGCCTCGATGAGTGTGATGATGTCAGCGAGGTGCCACATGAAAATCAGCAAATTTATCCGAAAATCATCATAAAACCGATCGTTAAACCAACTATGGAAACGGAACTGCATCACAATCATAGTGCTGGTTCACATGTGCCGTCGTCGTCATCGTCATCGTCATCATCACACGAAGCAATACCAAAATTGAAAATTAAAAAAGTCGATTCGAATAATAGCAACAGCAATATGTCACCATTGCCACAGCATTCGGCTGCGTTGAATAGTGACGATGTCACTGGCAATTACCAAACTCATGTACTGTCTGAATCGAGTCCCAGTGTGCCTAAGTAAGTAAACCCCCATTCTAGCTCAATCTAGCAATATAGCTCAATCCAAACTCAAATTCCCATTGATACTGAAAATAACTAACACTTTCAAAACATTTTCTTTTTATTTCTCATGCACACAGGTTAGCTACAGTTCGTAGTTCAACAACAAATTTATCGATCGGTTCGAATAGTTATGATGACGGCAATTGTACAACATCAAATGAAGTAGTTCCCAAATTGACGATCAAATTTGAAAATCATAGTCAACACAGAGCGGCCAGCGATTCACCAATCAGTTTGGTATCAGCGGCTGGTGTAAAATTAACATTAAAACCAATTGCCGAGCCGCCAATTCCAAAATTCACCATCACCAATGCGTTCAACGAAACGGCCAAAGTGGTGATGCTAAACAATAGCGAACAAACAGATGAATCAAGTGATGAATTACCGTCACAGCCGCCATCAAGTCAACCGTCACCAAATGACAAAGCTTCATCACGAACGGAATACGCAACGCATGCAATAACATCAACATCGTCATCGTATTCGGGCGCAAATGCTGAGGATAATCTGTCAACATGCAGCTCAGGCTCATCGTCCAGCTACAGCAGTAACTCAAGTGTTACAAATCCCAACAATGATATTAAACTCATTATAAAGGTAAACGTTAATTTTATGCACAATTCTTTTAGTCCTCAATTTGACTAATCGTTTTGATTTATTTTGGTTAACATTTTAGGCAACATCAACCGGTAGCTGTGTTGTAAGTTCAAATCCGGCGTCGGTCGTCCGGAATTCACCGTCATCGGGAAAATCGGCGAACAATACAAAAGTAACGAGTAGCAAAAGTGGTGAACAGTCAAAATTGAATAATATCACGTCAAATGTGGTGACATCATCGACAGTGAACTCAAGTGATTCAATTCCAAAACTCAATATTAAACTATCGAATACGGATTATCCGCAAGTGATTCACAATGACATCGACGCAACCGAATCGACGCGAACAGAAATTGGTCGCACCGAATCACCATTGCCAAAATTGACCATCCGAATGGGAAATGCGCACGACGATAATAACATTGTTATACCAAAGGTAACGATCAAACCCGTTGTCAATCCGAACGAACATTCAGATTCGCAAGCCGCTGAAGCGCAATTACTAACACCAAAAATCATATTGAAATCAATACCAAAACCAATTGAAAAGCCTCTAGAGATAATAACGGCGGGACAGGGAAGCCCATTCCGTAATGCCGAAAATGAAAGTCAACAATCGCCTCGAATTATCTTAAAGATAAATAAAAATACAACGTCACAAACGAAAGAATCATCAACCCTAACATCAACAACAATAATCGCTGAAGAGCCATCACATGCGTCGCATGCCACCGAATCGCTGTTGCCTGCCAAACAAAATGAATTGAAACGGCCGAATCATGAATCGGAACATTTGGCAAAAAAACCAAAACTCAACGATGATGTTGTGCAATTGCTTAGCTCCGATTCCGAACCGGACGATGTTGAACAACAGCCAACCACAAACAATAATCACTGTGATTCGAATCAAAATGCTGCTGCTGCTGCGGCGGCGGCGCCATCGATTAATGTGAGAAAAGAACCGATTGAAACAGCCAGCATTGTTGCCACCAATTCACCGCTGTCATTTGACACAAATTCTGGACTCCGTTCGATTTTATCACGACCACAAATGAAAATTCAATCGCAACCATTGCAACACTTTTTACAAACTCTACCTCCATTTAAGAGTACCAGTGATAATAGCCCGAAAACAAATGATGTCATTGATTTGTGTCATGACAGCAATGATCATGTTATGGATGCATCGCACGATGCAGAAATGCCATCGAATGATGTGACCGAAACAAAAACACAAACGGAAACCGTTGACACAACAAAAAATCCACACAACAAACAACGAAATGCGGCGGAACAAAGTAAAAAATCCAGCCATTGGCAATATTTTTACAGTGAAAGTGAAAAACAACAAATTGAGCAGATACATCCACTGCTGCAGCAAAATATTGAACGTGCAAATGTATTGGCGGCCATGATGGAAGCGGCCAATCAACAAGAACGCTCAACCAATGGCAGCAATAATAATAATACAGCTAAAGATGATGGCTTTGGTCAAACAACCAGCAGCAATAGTCTGCTAATCGAACATGAAGGCTCTAGTTCGGATTGTATTGTAATCGAAGATACAGCATCTGAACCATTTCCAAGTGAATATGCGAGCGGTGAAAATTCAGCCGAACAAAATGGACGGAAAAAAGATTCGGTGGATCGTGATTCGGGTGTTGATGTTTCAAATTCGATAAAATCGATAAATGAAGAAGAAACAACGCCAGTGGTTAAGCGTCCGAGGGGACGACCGCGCAAAGGCACCACACCAAACACCGCTGTCAAGTGAGTTAACGTCTTTCTTTTTTTTTTTTTAGTTCAAATCTATCGAATTTATTCTACTTAAACTAATGAATACTTGAAATAATTTGTATGATTACAGAAAACCAGTGAAAACACCAGGGGGAAAGCGTAAATTTGCCGCAGTTGTAATGTCACCATCAAATATTGTGGCAACTGAAAATAGTGCAGAGAATACATTTTCAGTGGAATTGCTTACAACGCCACTCATCCTGCCCGATGCACCGGTTGATGACTTAACATTAGCCGAGGCACCGAAAAGCGATGATCCCCTCGAAAGTACAATCACTACAGTTCAATCGACTACAGTTTTAACCACACCTGATCTAGACTCTGGTGCAACAATAATCACACCAACCACAACACCAATTGCAATCGAACCGTGTGAAAATAGTGTCAGTGAATCACCGAATCAATTCATTCCAACGCCAGAATCGCAAACACCAGACGCCGCCGCCACCGCCATCGCTGATTCCAGCACAGCAATGGATATTACACCAACCGAATTGATTGCTACACCATTATCTGGAAATTCGATGCTAATTAAAACGCCTGGATTAATATCACCAACAACACCGAGCGTACCAAAAGAGCGTAAACGACGAATTATTATCGATGATGATGATGAATCACCCACATTCAATCCATTACGTAGTAATAAAAAGATACGCGGCAAAAATCGACGCAATCGTCACATATTGAAAAAGCAGCAAAAAGCTCAACTCTTATCAGCCGCATCGTTCAATAAACCAAATGAAACGGCTGTATTTACATCACCTGAAGCAATTGTAAGTGCATTTTGTTTTTGTTTTTTTTTTCTATTGCAATCTTTTGAAAAGAGAAAGAGAGTAAACACACACACACCAAAAAAAAAATCCGAATGTTTATGTCCTTGTCAATGATTATCTGCACCCTGCGTCGCTGTTCGCGTGTGTCCAAAAAAAAAATGTATTGCCATTTGTTTTTCGTCTTTTTCCCTTTCACATTGTTGTTGCTCGTTGTTTTTGTCTCTCTCTCTCTCTCTGTCGCTTCTTTTCTTGCATTCAACGGTTTATGAATGAATCAGCCAAACCAAAATGCTTTTTATTTATACGAATCGTGTTTTCGGTTGGTTAGTTGATTTTGCCTCGCGCTACACACGGAACACATGTTTCAGGCGAAACCGAGTCTCTGGATGCGATTGTCTTGGTGAACGAGTGAATGATTGCGTGCATGTGTGTGTGTGTGTGTTGTTGTGTGTATGAAGAGTTTGTAAGTCGCGTAAACGCGCCTCTATTCAACATACATACCGCTTGCTAACGATGACAGGCACCACGTCTGCACGTGTGTGGATTGGTTGCCAGTATGTGTGTCAGCCACAGAGTTGTTGTGCGCTTCTTTTTTTTGTATGAAACACATTGCTACTACTCTTTTTTTTGCGCTAAGAGTAACTGTGTCATATGAGAGTCGAATCAACGTAAAAAGCCGCTTCGTCTCTGATAATGTTTATTTATCTCTGTAAGAATTCATTGAACGCCAACTCTCACTCTCTTCCACTCGCGTTCTCTCTCTCTCTTTCGTTCGGTTATATTTCTCTGTTTGAGGCTTGAACTCTGACAAACGCGTGCAATCTTCAATCACACTCTCAGCACTCGCACATTCAATACGGGATCAACGAAATACGGTTTTTCCTAATCCAACATATGGAATTTGCTCAGATTTAATTTAAATTACGCAGAACATTTGAAAATAAATTTTCACTTTAAAAAGCATGCGCAACACACAATTCAATTGGAGGAAAAAAAAATGTGATATGGGAAAATATGAGGACCATCACATCACACCAGAGCTAAGCTTGAGTTGGAACGATGTACATGTAAATTTGTGTACTTTTACATCGTTAATCACTTTTCGATAATGCACTCGCTGTACATTGATTTTTTTTTTGTCTACTAAATTATCGAAGTTAACACTAGAGTTAACAATCGTCGGGAATCCCAAGTTGGGATGTGGTCAGTGTGCGGTGCATTTGACATAGGTCAGGTGTGATAAGACTAGATTGCATTCCATTGAATAGTATTTGCTATTGACTCGCACTTAATGTTCAAGAGAATACTCGTTCATATGAATACTAGGAGCTTGTATGTTTAACGAATCCCATAAACTCATTGATTTTAATGTCACATGAGTTCACGCATATGTTACGGTATCAAAATAGATGATTTTCTTTTGCATTTATGGAAACTATTCGAACATAAGGACTTGCAGAGTGCTCACGATTTTCGGTTAAATCATATAATCTAACATTTCTAGCGAGTTTTGAAAAACACTTGGACCCAAAAGCACACTGGCTACAAATGACGGATAAAAATATTCCTCATTGAATAGTCACAAATCACATCAATTTATCGAACTGGCGAATTTTCATCAAAGACCTTAGATCATCCTCATGTGCAATAATTTCAAGAAGACTTTAGCTTTAATATATTGATTTCTGATGTTTTTTTTTCTATTTTTTCCAATTCTAGGATCGACGAAAACTCCTTGCAAAAGACACACCAACTGCAGGACTTCAAGTGTTCGAAGAGGATACCCGAATGAGTGCTGACTCACTATTTGCAACACCCACAATAAGGTAAGAATCATGTTCCCGATTGAAGATGTGAATCTATTCCATCGAGACTGTCGATATCCTACAGGGAAGACACATATGATATAAACTTATTAGCCTTAGAACCCGGTTGATAAGCGAGAAGTACCTTGAAATAATCGAAACAATGCATTGTTAAACATTTTCACAATTTTAGGGGCTCCTTTATAACCAAACTTCAAGTTTTGAAACTTGTTTATAAACTTTTAGCTAATTGTTGTTTCTTTGTTTAAATTTTCAGAACGACGGAATTCCTTCAAAATGATGAATCACAAAGTTCACTTCATAGTAGTACTAGTGCAACTGTTGAAAATTCAGCAAAGAAAATACGGTCAAAAATCGAAGTGGTTGATCCTGAAGGGTGAGTATTCGAAGACTTTTAAAGTTTAATGTGTTCGCAATCGATATTTTTCGGACTCTCATCGATTGCTATAAAATTTTGGATTTTGGATCTATGCGCCTTGGGCCAAAAGGAAGCAAAATGGTTTTGGTGGAATCGAACTACTCAAACTTGAACAATTTCTGGCTCAGTATTTACCCCAGTACCCAGCCCAGAACCAACATTTCATGGCAAAGTCCGAAAAATGCCCAAAAAAGACCACATTGTGAACACAAAGCCAAATAAACAAGCAAATTTTTGAATTTAACAAATGTCTAATTGCAATTCCCCCAACAGACGGACAGAATTCACGGTCGATATGATAGCTGAATACGATTGGCCACCGCCAAAAGGTTGTTGTCCATCTAGAAATCGTGATACATTCATGATTCAGGAGCAAATTGCTGAATATTTGGGTGTAAAAAGTTTCAAACGAAAATATCCAGATTTGCCACGTCGCATGGTTGAAATGGAGGAGCGTAATTATCTGATGGAAAAGGGTTTGGTGTCGGAAAAGATGTGTGACCTTGGATTAACAGCGGTGCTGGCTAGTGATATTCTCGATATTATGAATAATGATTTCTTTGAAAAGTATGAAGAGTATCGACGATATTTGCGTGAAAAGCAAATACGAGATTTGGCCGCACGACAAAAGCAGCTACAGGCTGGTGTTCTGGGTAAAAGTTTGAGTGCGCGTGAAAATGCAATGCGTGCTGCATCCATGTGGAATGCAGACTTCAATCGATCGTAAGTGTATTTCAGTCAATCTATATTTCAGAAAAAATTCAATTAATTTCGAAACACAACCACAAAAATAAAAATCCACTTTCTGGCAATTTCTCAACATTTAGACGAATCGAAAGTCGACGCGAATGTCTCGATCTACAGAATTTTGTCATTCAAACACCCGACTTTTATCGAAGACAACACAACCGTCCCGCAACAAAAGCATCTGACTATCCGGTGGCATTGGTGCCGGGCCAATTCCAAGAGTATTATCGCAAATACAATCCTGCTGAGCTATTGTAAGTATTCCGTCTACGAATTTGAAATTGTTATTTTTTTTTCATTTTCATCAAATTTGCAAAGTTTTGACCTGGAATCTAACCTGATTTGATTGCTTATTTCAGATGCTATCCAATAAACACGGTATTGGCCGAACCATATCAATTGGATCGAAAACTACGTGAATATTATAATAAAGTACGACGATCGCATTATAATAGCGATGATGAGAGTGGTGATGATAGTGACAGTGACAGCTCATCGGATAGTGACAGTGATGATTCCGATAGCTCAGATGTAAGACAATTCATACATTGATTTGTTTTTTCGATTTTTTAATTTGAAATTTGTTACATTTTTATTCAGGATTCGAGTAGTTCAAGTGATGAATCAACTGATGTTGAAACCGTACCTGCAGCAAATCGAGAAGCAGACAACACAAATGATGTTAAACCACCGATTGAAATTCAAAAACCAGTGCCGAAACTCGATAAAAGTGAACGAGATAAATGTCAAATTTGTAGTGGACCAGAGCGTTGCAATGCCCAAAACAAACCAGAGATATTTATTAGCTGTACCACATGCACACGAAATGGTTAGTTTGAATGCTTTATTGTTGTAGTTGTGACAGTTGTCAAATGAGGCGATTGAATAATAATGAATTCTCTTGTTTCGTTTCATTCCATTTATAGCACATCCAACATGCTTGAAAATGTCCGCACGAATGGTGCGCCGCATCAATGAGTATGCTTGGCAATGTAAAAAATGTAAAAATTGCATTAAATGTCGACGCAGTGACAATGAAGACAAGATGCTATTTTGTGATCAATGTGATCGAAGCTATCATATCTATTGCATCGGTTTGAGGAAAATTCCGAATGGTAAATGCTTTGATACTTTTGAACTAATTCGTCGTCACCGTTGAAAATTCTGATTGCATGTATGGAAGTCTTAATAGATTTATTGAAACAAAAAAAACTCTTAAAACAGATCTTTTGAATTTTGAAAATCGCGAAAAAACACCCATAAAAATGCACTCAAAATTCGATTTTTCTGTTTCGATTGACTCTATTAATATATCCATGGATGCGATTAGAATTCTATACCCTGGTGACCAGTGTTATCAATTTGAAGTAATTTAATTTCAATTTTCATTGTTTTATTCATTTAATCTTAGGCAAATGGCATTGTGCAGTGTGTACAGTTTGTACACTTTGTGGGGCTCGTCGTCCCGAAGGTCATAATAATCCGAATTTGACAATCCAACAAAAGCAAAAGTTATTGGCCGTTGCCAAATGGACACATGAGTATCAAGAGAATCCCGCAACCGGTGAACAGGAGCACGTGTCAATGCTGTGTACTTCGTGCATGGCTATAAAACACAGTGCAGCAAAAAGTGTTTACTTCAATTGAAAGGAGACTGTGTCTATTTCATCACACACACACACGTCCGCAGCACATGTGCAATCGAGCCGAATGACACATCAGTAATATTGACGAACCATCAATTCAAAAGCATCGGCAATATTCAATGGGAGTGAGCCAAACTCGGCCAACAATATTGCTTCTGTTTCTCAGAAGATTCATCTGGCAAACACCTATTCTATGAAACTGTGCAAATGAAAAAAATGTGAAGTAAAAACAAACAAAAAAACAAATTGAGTGAATTTGTAAAATGAAAATATGTCAATAATTGAACGTTAACACTGGAATCGTATCGAAGTAATTTCACAAAAACGCAACACTGCTACGGAATGTAAATTTTTGGTGTAATGTTTTTATGTTGTTTAGCTCATTTTTTTTTTGTCAAGTGACACTTGAATTTCCGAAGAGCAATTGGAAATTGTCGAAAATTTATCGTTAAGCATTCAGTGTATAGGTATTTATTTGTTCAACACTAATTTCTTTTTTTTTAGTTATTTCACTTTTTTATATAAGTATTTTTTTTTTTCGATGAAAACAAAAAATCGTAAGTGAAAAGTTGTGTCGCGGCATACACACCACAACAAAAATGGTCTAAAAACGTTCTTAAAATGGGTGTTTTTTTCGTACGTTTAAAAAATGTTTGTTTTAGCACCATCACAATGCAAAATGCAATTGATCGGAAACAAAATGAACAAGAATGTTCAATAAAATCGGTTAAATTATGCGAATAGACAAAGAAAAGTACATAAATTAAAGGGGGAGTCAACATACAATAAACGGAAATGGCAAATGGCATTTGTCAAATTGACAAACAAACAAATCGGAAAAAAACAAAACATTTCGATTAATTGGAATTCTGGCATTCAAAAGTCACTAAAACTCGTTAGAAAATGTGCAACACTTGGCTGCAAAAACTGAAAAACTATTTATCTACTTTTAAAAAATTACAAAAATAATGATGCTATATTTTAAATTATGCACTGTAAATTGATATCTGCAACAACAATAACATCCACACACACTTACACACACAAACACAATCGCACCCACTCAAAACATGCAAGACACATAAACACACATGATATTTTAATTTTGTTTGCAAAATAATAAAATGAACAATTTTTCATAAATTCTTCTTAATTATAAGTTTAAATTCTTAGAATCGTCATTTTGTGCGGCTGTGTGCTCAGCTGCCAAATCGATGCTGTATTAGCCTCAAATCATAGGGTTTCATCAAAAACATTTACAAAATGTAACACAAAAAAAAGCACATAAACACACGAGTATGGCTTCTCTCTTGATTGACATTTCTTTTCGCAATTTTCAATCTTTTTTTTAAAATCAAACAAAAAACTTCAAACCAAACACCTTCGCCCCCTCTCTACCCTCGACTCATCTCGATGAACTTAACTAATTCAATGAATTTGCACATCACAAATAAAACACTTAAATTGGTAGAAAATTTCTGAAATAATTGTCATTTTTTCGAAAATTTGTTGAAACCAAACAAACTCACCACCAAACAACAGAGCAAGTGACAAAATTAACACTGAATTTAATGCATTGATAAACCCACAACCTAAAAACTCACACATAAATTACAAACTACACCCAAAGATACACAAAACGTTTTGAACACGTTCAGAAGCAGCTCATTACCTGCCTTTTATCTGAATTGAAATCGCCTGATACACACAGCAAATTCCAACATGGGCTGCCCTCCCCAAAAAACCGCATACACTTTGGAAAAGAAAACGCAATAAAATTGCATTCAATTTGCCACAGGCTACTTGTGCGTGAAGAGAAATCGAAACAGATACAAATTTAAAGTTTTAAAAACAAACATTGAACACACACCTTTAAACTACAAATACAAATAATGTGAATATCCATCATCAATGGATATGAGATTCAAAAATTGACCGTCAAAATAAAATGGAAGCATCGATAAAAAACATGGAATTATGGAACCAGGTTGATTCAGTGATTTCAAAGTGTGCTTTCAAGGCAAATCCATTTTATGTAAACCGAAATAAAAACAAACAAAAACAAACCGTTATAGTTATAAATGGCAAAGCACAAAACCCATCTCAAATTGATCTAATTTTAAGAAAAAACATTTCGTTTGATTTTTTTTTCTTTTTTTTTGTGTACATAATATGGCCAATGCATTGCCATTACTTAAATCGTTGTGGACGCAAAATTAACATTTTAAACGGAAAATTGTTTGCATTTTGGCTACAAAAGCGGTTGAAAATGTAGAATGTTGAGAATATTAATATGTTTCTCTTTTAGCTGAATGAATTCGCTTCAACTCTACGAATATTAATTATATCTAAACGAAATTGCAAACAGTTACATTGGCTATTTAACAAATAGGTTTACACACAATTTACTTGCTTTATGTAAAAAAAAAAAAATAAAAGAAGAAAATTTCTTTAGATTAAATACGAAAAATGACATTGCCCTAAACAATACACCCAGCAAACTTTCTGAAAGTTTAAAAGAAAAAATCCGTTTCACATTGACACATAATGCACATTCAGTGAGCTAACAAATAAATTAAATTAATTTAATTAATAAACAAAACACACACACACACACATTTACAATCTAGTGTATATTTCAATATAAAATATGTGAAGATAAACAAAACAATTTAGTATAAAGAGAGCTATAAATGTCTTACTGTTAATGATTAGTTTAGATTTAAGAGCGTAATTTTAAATGAATGGAACTAACGGGGTCGCAATTACATAAAATGAAGAAAGAAAAAAAAACAAACACACAAAAATCTCTGTACATTTTACACGTCGATTTATTAACAAAATCACATACAAAAATACATTTGTTTTCTTTTTGGTTACTGAGAAATAGCATGAACTGGGCTAGCTCAACCGAGTCCACATCAATGGAATCAAAAGTTAAGCAATTGCTTGCATACACTTTGATTTGAATCGATTCGCTTTTGGTGTTTTTTCAGTATACAATTGTTCTGTTCTGAATCCGGTTTGAATTTGAATTCTAAACACTGTATTTGTACATTTTTAATCACAGAAATTTCTCTCTTTTTTTGCATACTGAAGCATTCGAGCTGATGTTAGCAATTTATTTTGAGTTTTGAGTTCTCTACATTTTTTATTCGACGAAAATGGATTTTTTTTTTTTTTTTTTATTTTGGTTTATAGAATTATTGCGACACAAATGCTCGAAACAAAATTATTATTAAGGAACGATACGGAAACAAAACAGATGATGTGTATACACAATTATAATTGTGAACATACAGAAATAAAATGAATGCATGAACATTTCTAAGCGAACAAAATTAAATGAAGGTAAAAACATTTATGAAAAAACAAACAAACAAACAAACAAATACTATTCACTTTATGATAATCCGTTTATTTTTCTAAGTTACAGAACAATTTGTTTACAATATTAATGAATAGCTATTTTTAATTATTATATCATTTTGTCTTTTATAAAAATCAAATTAAATCAAAACAAAACAAAACAAACAAACAAAAAATAGACAAAATTACTTTGAATGTACCGAGCGAGTTGATTTTATTTCTTCTTTTGGTCAATTTTAATCATTGGCTTAGCTGTATAGCAACACTGTGACACATTTTCAAAAAAAATTCTGATTCTTTAATTCATTTTTGCAATGAGAGCATGTAAAGTATACTGGCAGATGAAAATTCAGAAAATTCAATCTACGGTCACACCAGTTTTGCGGTTTGTATATAGCCTAATAAGATTTTAAAAAAAAAACCTCTGAACGATAAACAGAGTGGCGCACAAAAAGATCCTGCCCACAAAATGACTGATATCACATTTTACGTGCTCTAGTGATTTATATACTCTAAGAAAAATCCAACTAATTGTTGAAGCCATGTTTCATACCAAAGAATAAATGGGCTTACATGCGTAAGGCTTACTTTTCCGCACTTTTAACCATCAAGTGATTTATAAAATTAGTTTCAATGTGAAAGCAAACATAGTGAAATTACAAGAAAACGTCATCCAATCGGCCTCAAATTTCATTTAGACCATTTTTTCTACAAAATAAGCAATTTATATGGGTTCGGAGCAGTGAGTTAAAAATCAGTGGTTGCACCTATTTTCTGAATCCAATCTATTGTATGACCACAAATATGGAATTATTTTATTTATGAATCTCAGAACCAGTATAGTTTGTCTCAGAAAAGTCAAATGGTACCGTGAAAGACATTTTCTAGGCTTATTTGTGGTACTTTCTATATAAAAATTGGATTTTCAAGCAAAAAGCCACATTCACTTGAGCCGAACGTGAGCAACGACTACTATGATATTGCTCAAAATTGAATGGAATCTTTGTGCTATGAAGTTCAAACCTTTAGTAATAGTGGTCCAGGAGTCAAAGATTAGATTTGAGCGCAAATTGATTAACAATTTTGCGTATGGCGTACACCGTACAAATTTTATGAATTTCGTCTATTTTAGCTTCAAATATGAGAAATTTCACATCAAATATGGAATGATTGTATTTAGGAATCTCAGAACTAATATAGTTTGGCTCAGGAAAGTCATATGGGCTCTCGAAAAACAATCAGTAGGCTTAATTGTGGTAATTTCGTTCAAAAAAAGGCATTTTTAGGGCAATAAACGTATATTCACTTGAGAGCATGGTGCGCCAAAGCGGCTATACCAATATTACTCAAAATTTAATGGGATCTAAGTCTAATAATTTCCAAACAATGGTGAAAATTTGAAATCGATCGGTGGAGTCGTTTTTGAGCTATCGTGGTAACATAAAACGTGACAGCGGACGGCGGACAAACCAAAATACTGGTATGAACAAATCTAGACTTTATTTTTACAAAACTAGATGCAATTCACAAATGCTCGGAGTATACAGACTATTTTCGTTCGGGAAAAGTGGTTGAACTATTTGAACAGCGTTGGACCAAAAATATCACGGAGAACGGAAGTTCTCCCAGTGGCGCACCAAAAAATACACTTTTGAGTGCAACACTATATATACGCGAGTTTTCGGATTCTGTGTTGCCGACCGATGACATTCGTGGAATAGGCATTGGCGTGTAGCTTGAGACCAAACTAAACGAAAACCGTCGTCAAAATGAATTTTTGTGGAACCAAAAAAAATTTCGCTTGGGGGACGTATGGGGGTGTTTTTTTCAGATTATATAGCATACCTCCCGGGGGGTAACTTTGACCACTGTCGTTGAGTGACCAATCGATAGTACTCTTCAATACCTTTCCAACGAGTGCTCAACCATCAAAATCGGTTGACCCGTTCAAAAGTTGTGTATGTTTTCCCGGAAAGGGGGGTTTTCCCTGAAAATTGGGTTTGGTATGTTTGTTTGTGTATGTGTGTGTGACTTTGTAGTTTGTCTCGATTTCTGTGATGTATAACATTATTTTTAGGGAGTCTGGGGGGCAGTTCAAAACCGTCGAGAACGGCCGAATTTCTTTACATATAAGAAAATAAGCAGGGGGAGAGTGTTCAAAATATTTCAACAACCTTTCCATGGTGGCATCAATTGAAATTCGAACTAGTGTGCGCCAGTGCAAGTCCCGAACGAAAACGTGAATTGTATCACGGCAGAAAATAAACCATGGAAAGGTTGTTGAATTATTTGAAAAGCATTAAACCAAAAATATATAATTCAACAGCGCCACGTAAAATGTGATATCAGTCATTTTGAGGGCAGGATATTTGGGTGCGCCACTCTGTTTATACCTCGTTCAGAGGTTTTTTCATCTTATAAATAAAATACAAGCTATTTTTCGTTCAGTTGATAGAAAGTGGAAAGCTTTATTTCTTGTTATTAATTTTTTTGTTTAAAGAAAATCTCATACATGATGGATACAAGGGAATTGATTCACTTTGTTTGGATCACTTGGTTTCAATCTGGAAATATGCGTGACTGCTTCAAAGACCCAAACCCTTCTCGATGCCTCCTAAGGGATTGCTTTTTTGTTTGTTGCAACCCAATAAACCATCTAGTACACCGGATAGTAATTTCGACACAGACTTTAAGAGTGACTGCAAACGTCCTCCCAAAGATTTAACAATTTGTTTTAGACTTATGTTGCCACATAAAAATTGCTTTTTCTCTGCTTCAGTATGTTCAAGCAATTCTAAACATTTTGAGCGTAATGGTGACTCTGGTCCAAGGGAATGGATTATTGACTTCAATTTTTGGATCAGATTGTTCAGAACTGTTTCGCACGATTTCTTATCACCAGTTTCTCCAGCTTTTTTTAATTTGATATCACACTGGGACAATAACTTATGCAATTGTTTGTTTGGATCTTCTTGATATTGTTGGTCTTGAACTGAATGAGTGAAAATTTACAAATGTTATTAACCTTCAAATAAAAGGAGCTTGAAATTGATTTCGGGCTTCGAAATTAACCTACCGGTATCAGACTGGGTATTGTCATCGTTAGTGACAACGCGAGTGACACCGTCACCTTCACCTTCACCGTCACCGCCAAAGCCGGCATCCCCTTCGGCATTCCCTAAGGCCACACAACCAATGATAAACAGGATAGCAATGGACGACTTCATTTTTGGGTCTGGAAAACAAATATGTGTTAATAAGCGGATGACTCTACCTCTACCTAGCTCGTTGCAAATGGGTTTTGTACTCACAGTTGCTTTAAATTAAAAGATTTGCCTGTACAAAATTGTAATTTAACTTGGTGAACCAATGTTCGAATCCAAACTGAATATCTCGAAGGAGCGATCGCCTTTTATACGTAAATTTTGTAACTTGTATCATGAATTTATCATTTGCAGACATTTTTATCTTTTCTATTAAGCGATTTGACTCCGAACCCCAAGCTACTTTCATCTCTAATCAAACCATCGTCATTTTATGATTTGTTGACTTTCGACCTTCCTTTGATAACACAGTGGAACACATTTTCTCGGGGGTGAACCGGACCAATATAAAATGAAAGTACTATTATATAGTAGTAAAACCCCAAAGGGATTTTTCGAGATTGGCTCGAATAAATTTTTTTCATTATCACACACATATCACACACATTTTCGCTTTCAGCACGATTTTTCAAAAAATGTACCGCTCTTTGGAGGCCTTTATTTCGTGAACGGCTTGGAATTTTCCTTTACAATCTGAAGCAAAGTTGTAGCTCTGAATATACTGAACAACTTTGCTGAACACTATGATACCAAAAAGTCACATCTAAAACCACAAATATAGTTAAATGTTCAAAAAATGCCACTTTTTTACCCCTTTGTTCACACACAACAATATTTCATAAACGGTACTAGATTCGATTTTACTATTCAGAGGAAAGTTATAGATCTTGACGTGGTAAACCATTTCTGTGCAGGAGTCGACCCAAAAAATTACTCCCAGAGGGTCAAAACTTATCCCGAATATTACCATTTTTGGGGGTATTTTTCGCTCCCCAGGGATGATTTTTTGAGGTCGACCCCTTGGAAGATATTTTTTGTCATGTCAAGATCTACAACTTTGCTGAAGACAGAATAGTCATATCTCCCACCGTTTCGCCAACATGTTTTTTTTTCATCGGATGAGTTAATTCGGTTTGATTGGATAATAAATTATTTTCAAAATTTTCGAATTTATTCATCCGATTTTTTTTTTCGAATCGAAATTTGTTATTTTATCATGGATGAGAAAATTCTTTTTTTTGGGATAAGAAAATTCCGGATGAGATCATACACCGTACCGTTTGGGAGATATGATTGAATTTGGGAGATATGGTTCTTAATAGATGCATCTTTGGGGTTTTACTACTATATAATAGTACTTTCATTTTATATTGGTCCGGTTCACCCCCGAGACCATCACTCGAAAAATGTTCCACAGTGTAATAGAAAATAATATTGAGACTTGCATACAATTTTGTGTAAACATTGAGATTTTCATTGAAGCAAGTTGATAAAACGCAGGTAATAATTTTAATGCTGGTGACTTAAATGATGCAATACTGAAAATAAACCAAGATTTAGAAAGAATACACCAATGGCTAAATAAAAACAAACTAGCACTTAATGTAAAAAAAAAACTAAATGGATGGCAATTCAACCGAATAGAAATAGAAACAATACAATGAACAAAGTATACGTAAATCGAAATGAGATTGAAAAAGTAAATGATATAAAATACTTGGGTATCCAAATTGATGATGAACTAAATGTTTACCAACAAATTGAGTCTGTTGCTAGTAAAGCAGCAATGAAAATAAATTTGCTAAAAAGGATATCAAAAAAATTAACGTTTTACACAAAAAAAATGTTTATAATACACTTGTATCGCCAAATTTTGACTATTGCTCTACATTTTATTTAAATTGTTCAAAAGGACACATTGATCAGCTACAAAAATTACTAAATAGAGCAATGGAATTACACTGAAATGTGACCGCTTAACACATAGAGTTGATATGTTGAATACCCCAAATTGGCTTAGCGTAGACCAAAGAATAAAATATAACACGCACATACATGAGTGAAAATGTAACTATTACAAATGAAATACATGAAAGAAATATAAGAAATAAAAATAACTATTGACTACCAATTGCAAGAACGAAACAAGTAAAAAAGAATATATTTTATACCGGATTAAAAATGTTCAATGAATTACCACAGAATGTGAAAGAAATCGATACGCCAAACAGCTTCAAGAATATTTGTTTTAAATACGTTAGAGAGAAATTCGAAATTATATGATAGCTCCCAAAATTATTACCTATTCACACTAAATAAATTCAGTAGTATGTAAGTTTTTGTAAAAAGAAAAGCAAAAAAGGCTCCTAATAAAATAATAAAATACATGCGTCACAGCTACAGACATCAGACACGTTGTAAAATGATAATTATTATCGAAGGAAGGTCACAAGTTAACAAATCATAAAATGACGATGGTTTGATTAGAGATGAAAGTAGCTTGGGGTTCGGAGTCAAATCGCTTAATAGAAAAGATAAAAATGTCTGCAAATGATAAATTCATGATACAAGTTACAAAATTTACGTATAAAAGGCGATCGCTCCTTCGAGATATTCAGTTTGGATTCGAACATTGGTTCACCAAGTTAAATTACAATTTTGTACAGGCAAATCTTTTAATTTAAAGCAACTGTGAGTACAAAACCCATTTGCAACGAGCTAGGTAGAGGTAGAGTCATCCGCTTATTAACACATATTTGTTTTCCAGACCCAAAAATGAAGTCGTCCATTGCTATCCTGTTTATCATTGGTTGTGTGGCCTTAGGGAATGCCGAAGGGGATGCCGGCTTTGGCGGTTACGGTGAAGGTGAAGGTGACGGTGTCACTCGCGTTGTCACTAACGATGACAATACCCAGTCTGATACCGGTAGGTTAATTTCGAAGCCCGAAATCAATTTCAAGCTCCTTTTATTTGAAGGTTAATAACATTTGTAAATTTTCACTCATTCAGTTCAAGACCAACAATATCAAGAAGATCCAAACAAACAATTGCATAAGTTATTGTCCCAGTGTGATATCAAATTAAAAAAAGCTGGAGAAACTGGTGATAAGAAATCGTGCGAAACAGTTCTGAACAATCTGATCCAAAAATTGAAGTCAATAATCCATTCCCTTGGACCAGAGTCACCATTACGCTCAAAATGTTTAGAATTGCTTGAACATACTGAAGCAGAGAAAAAGCAATTTTTATGTGGCAACATAAGTCTAAAACAAATTGTTAAATCTTTGGGAGGACGTTTGCAGTCACTCTTAAAGTCTGTGTCGAAATTACTATCCGGTGTACTAGATGGTTTATTGGGTTGCAACAAACAAAAAAGCAATCCCTTAGGAGGCATCGAGAAGGGTTTGGGTCTTTGAAGCAGTCACGCATATTTCCAGAGTGAAACCAAGTGATCCAAACAAAGTGAATCAATTCCCTTGTATCCATCATGTATGAGATTTTCTTTAAACAAAAAAATTAATAACAAGAAATAAAGCTTTCCACTTTCTATCAACTGAACGAAAAATAGCTTGTATTTTATTTATAAGATGAAAAAACCTCTTCACATCAATTAATATCGTCGAGAAGCGAACTGAACAGAGTGAAAACGATCGCAATAGAGTTTCTATCGCAAGAGCGTTAGAAACATTAATATAATGCAATGTCTTCTCATTTGGTGCACATTTTTATAAATTTTTATTCCAGAAATATGCGATTGGTCACTAAATAGAAATATGATAGGTGAATTCTAATGGTAAGCGCTGGTAAGGATAATTATTTCAACTTGTGGCAATTACTAAATTTAATCTATAATATAAATGGGCTTACATGTATTAAGTTAGTGAAATTACAAGAAAACGTCATCCAATTCTCCTCGAATTCGGCGTAGACTCTTTTTTCTACAAAATAAGCACTTTATATGGGTTCGTGAGTCATTATAGCAGTGAGACTGATTTTTATCAGTGATTCCACCTATTATTTGAATCTAATCTATCGTATGACCACAAATATGGAATGACTGTGTTTAAGAATCTCAGAACCAGTATAATTTGTCTCAGAAAAACCAAGTGGGCTCGCGTAAAACATTTGGTAGGCTTATTTGTGGCACTTTCATATACAAATTGCATGTTTAGGCCAAAAACTTCATATTTACTTGAGAACACGGCGCGCCAAAATTGCTCAAAAATTGATAGGATCTTCGTTTAATAATTTCCAAAAATTTATGAATTATTAAAAATTGGAAACCGATCGGTGTCGGCGTTTTCAAACAAGTTTTGAACTTTTTATCTACGAGTCCGAGCGATTTGTGTCATATACCATCGGAAAGGTCTTAGGGCAAAAATTAGGGCAAAAAAAGTATAGACACTCGAAATTTTACCAACCACAAGTGGAGATATCGCGGTGGGAAAATTCCGGCCAATAAAATAGGTTCAATATTTTGAACTATAGGGGCAGTTTACGCCTCGGCGACAAAAACAAAAACCTCACCACGACAACAAATTTCAAAATGAGTTTTTGACTCACTGGTTAGTCTAATCAACTTGCAGTCAAGGAATAAAATATTCTTCTCGCCAAGATATACTTAGCTAGAAACCTTAGTGATACCCCAAAATTTGTTTCTAGCTAAGTATATCTCGGCGAGAAGAATATTTCATTCCTTGACTGCAAGTTGATTAGACCAACCAGTGAGCCAAAAACTCATTTTGAAATTGTTTATCGTGGTGAGATTTTTGTTTTTGTCGCCGAGGCGTAAACTGCCCCATATATAATATGATTCTACGCGTCAATAAAAATCCAACGACACCCCCAACCAATAAAATCGGATCATACGTTAAAAAGTTATGGACATTAGAAATTTATTCGTGGCACCTCCATTTAACAATTTATAATTTTTTGGGTATGTGTGTATGTTCGTACCTTCACTCGATTTTTTTCAAACTTTCAGGGATTGTAGTACATGAAAAACTAAGCAACTTTTGTTCTGGCCGTGGTCGGCCTCTAAAAACCAAAAAGAGTCCACCACGGCCACATCCACTGTGGCCGAACCATTTGACATTTCTCAGAGATACACATATCGTTGGAAAGGTATTGAGATAAGCTTTCAATTGACACCCATTTGATTTCTAAATTTTTCAGTTGGAGGCCACCTTTTTGACACTTTTTTTCCACTTTTTGGCCATTTGCTCAAAAATGGCCCAAGACTTTTGGTTCATATTTTCAGGGTTATTGGCCCTAGCCTTGGTCTAAAATAAGCCATATCGCATATATCCCACAAAATTCGTTTTTTCGAAATATTGGCACAATTCTTCAAAAGTCACCAAGTTCAACAGCGAAAAATGATTTTTTTCGCACATATGCACCCTAATTTCGGGGATCGAATACTTATAATGATATTTAAATTGATTTTTACAGCAAATTAAAGAAAGCCACATTAAATTCTCATCCAAAGTAATCAGTATTTCCAAAAAAATTTCACTCGTACAATGCAAAATAATAGCAAAAATTCAAAAATGCAAGACATTCATTGACAATATTCAGTGGCGAATGAAATGGTGCGTCGATTTACTGAAAATTTGCCTGTTCTCTTGGCATTGATTACAGCGAACGAAATTAATCACGATTTGTTGGGCCCATTGTCGGATATTGGCATTGAGATATCAAGTGAAGCAGAACTAAAAATAGCTAAAGGATACCTCGAGAACAAAATGAAAGAAATCACAGGAAAACTATTACTCGAAATGCTAATGCCAGCGAAAGAAGCCTTTCCAAATGTTTTTCGGCTTTTTTGTGCTGTTGGTACTTTTGGCTGCAGGGTAGCAGTTTATGAATCGTCTTTTTCATGCTCAGCACGAATCAATATTCTGAAGCGTATTTCAATGACTGGCAAACGACTTCGCAATTTGTCAATGTTAGCATCAGGTCTACGGTGTACTTTGAGTTACACATAAATAGCGCAGCCAAAATGTATATAATTTATATTAAACATGGTAGCGGTAAGAGTCGGAACTAAACTGTTTGTTCATAATACGTCGCGTGGATGGTTGGCACATGAAAAAGATGTTTTGAATGAGATTAGCGACGAGGGAATCATGATAAAGTTCCATAAATCTAGTCGACGTGCCATGTTCTGATTGCTTGTATGAATAAGAAAAAACAATCATATTTGGTCATTAAAATGCGTATTTTACTTTTCCGCACACCACGTGATGCGCAAAAGTATTGTGATTGGCCAAAATTTTGGAAACCATAGAAATGAGTTTTCTATAAGTTCGGAGCCCACAGGAATGCGGTGGAACCGTTTTTAGCGCATGTTGATATGGGGCTGTGGCACGTTGTCCTTTGTCCTTTGTCCGCCGTTCTTTGTCCGTTGTCACGTTTTTTGTTACCACGATAGCTCAAAAATGACTCCACCGATCGATTTCAAATTTTCACCATTGTTTGGAAATTATTAGACTTAGATCCCATTAAATTTTGAGCAATATTGGTATAGCCGCTTTGGCGCACCATGCTCTCAAGTGAATATACGTTCATTGCCCTAGAAATGCCATTTTTGAGCGAAATTACCACAAATAAGCCTACTGAATGTTTTTCGCGAGCCCATATGACTTTTCTGGGCCAAACTATATTAGTTCTGAGATTCCTAAATACAATCATCGCATATTTGATGTGAAATTTCTCAAATTTGCAGCCAAAATAGACGAAATTCATAAAATTTGTACGGTGTACGCCATACGCAAAATTGTTAATCAATTTGCGCTCAAATGCAATCTTTGACTCGTGGACCACTATTAAAAATGGTTTGGACTTCATAGCACTAAGATTCCATCAAATTTTGAGCAGTATTGTAGTAGTCGTTGGGGCGCATGGCCGACTAAAGCGAATGTGGCTGTTTTACTTGAAAATTCAATTTAATATTAAAAAAGTACCGCAAATATGCGTACTAAATGTATTCCGCGGATCCATTTGACTTCTCTGGGACAAACTATAATGGTTTTGAGATTTATAAATACAATCATTTCATATTTGTAGTCATACAATAGATTGGATGCAGCTAATAGGTGCAACAACTTATTTTTTACTCACTGCTCTGAACCCATATAAACTGCTTATTTTGTGGAAAAAAGGGTCTAGATAGAATTTGAGAACGATTGGATGCGGTTTTCTTGTAATTTCACTATGTATACATTCACATTAAAACTGATTTTACAAATCACTTGATGGTTAAAAGTGCGGAACAGTAAGCCTTACGCATGTAAGCCCATTTATATACAGGGTGTTTCAGAATTAAGTACAGATATTTTTTCCACAGATTCTCGACATCAAGCCGAGAAATATATCCCATGAAACCCATGGGCGCAAATGAAAATGAACCAATTTTTTTTGCATTTTTAAATTTTTTTTCGATAAACAAGTGTTCACTTTTGAGGCTCTCCTGGTCATATCGTTTTTTAGAATTGCATGGAACCGGATTCATTCGAAAGATATTGAAGCCTACTTGGCTTTTAGCAAAACATATGAGGCAAAAAATTTGATTTTCATAGAGAAAATTTGGAAATTATAAAAAAACATTAATTGTAATTTTACTCGAAAAAACGTGTTATTAACCTCAATATTTTTTTTCAAAATCAAAAAATTCAAATAATTTTTTACCAACATGGAAATTTTGAGCACCCTAGCTCATGTTTTTTTTATGGAAATTTGGACTTTTGTAAGGTTCGTCAGTGAAATCTGATTTTTTTTTTAAATTTCATCTTCATTTTCAATGCCATAACTTCAAAACCACTGAGAATATTGCTGTGATGTCTTCAGCAAAGTTGGAGCTCTACTCAATGCCAACAATTTCGCTGAAGACACTTACCCAAAAAGACTGCATTTTGTAGCTCAAAATTGACAAAGTGTCGAAAAAAAACATTTTTTTTACTTTTTGACCTAAACCATCAAAACCGTCAAAAATTTAGCAAAAATGATCATAATTACCATTCTCCTTAACATGCGCACAACATTTGCGCCCATGGGTTTCATGGGATATATTTCTCGGCTTGATGTCGAGAATCTGTGGAAAAAATATCTGTACTTAATTCTGAAACACCCTGTATACTGTGGTAGTTTGTTATGAAATTTTAACTGGACACGAACATGAAAGAAGGTATTTGTTTGAGTAACCAACATTCGCCGGCATTCGTAAACATTCGCGAATATAAGGCGAGTTTGTGTATTTTTTTTATACCAAAAAGTACGCATTCGTGAGAGATAAATGCCCCTAGACTTGGAACCAGCCTAATTAGCTCCAAAGAAAGTTGAAATAAACAGCAGACGTTCTTTTATACGTATTGTTATGTATTTATTGGAACCCATTTATTTTCGTCTTTTTTTCAGGAACAGATTATAGGCTATTTTATTATGTTATTGGAAAAAAAAATGAAAACATCAAATGTCCAATTATTATATTTCGTTCTCTTTCTATTCATTTAACATCATATTTTCTTTAACATTCATCACATTTATAGACAACAAATAATTCTTCTTCTTATTTATCTTTTTTTTTTTCTTTAAATTTAAACATAAAAAGCAGTAACAGAACAGAAATTAATGTACAGAATGAATAATAATTAGAGGAGCGTTTAGAAGTCCATTATATGTCATGATTTTCGTGGTGGCGTTGGTGGTGGCCTCGTTACTTTGGGAATGTTCTCATACACTGTGATAGAACAAAGAGAGAAGATTAAATTTGTTTGTGTTTTTTGTTCATAAAAATTAATTTCTATGTCATTTGAATGCAATAGTCTTGCTCTTTTGATGGAAAAATGAAAAAAAAAATCAAGTTATTGTTGACAAAAAGAAGCATCTAGCAAAATGGAAACTTACGCGTCGGTGAGGTGACATCATTTGCTCGTAGTGGAGTTATTTGCGCTTCAGATGTTGATCTATCCGTAAAAAATAAGATTCAATATTAAATGACGGGATGAAATTTCAAAATTGCACATCGCACACACACATCAAATCATCATGTCATTTACCTCGTTTTCTTTTGATTGATGGTGTCATTTTTATTGATGCACAAATTTGACATTGAAGCTGGCAACGGTGATCGCTGTAGTTCATTTAAATCACCCGAATATCTACACCAGAGGAAACAAAAAACAAAAATTGAATAGAAAAAAAAGAAACCCATTGAATTTCAGTCGCTCACTAAATTCGTGCACATCATTTAATTGTCTAGTTATTGATTGCTTTTGTCTGGTGTGCCATAAAAGGAACGGTTTGATTTTAGCTTCAGCTTGAAAAGAACAAAAATTCGTTTCGATTTTCAAATAAATATCATCAAGTTTGTTTACTAATCGTGCAGATAACTGACGCACGCTTAGCCACTTTGGCGCTACAAGACTCTTATGTGTGTGTCTGATTCTGCTGTTGATTGGACAGGGGGTGAAAGACTAAGCAAATATACATTGCAGGGTCAACACATGGAAGTTGGAAGGATCATCAAATATTTATTTAAAAAAAAAATTTGCGATTTTTGCTGCATTGTTTTGGATTTCCTCAAAATATAATAGTTTTATCTCAAGAATGACCATATTTTCATGATAATCAAACAATAAATCAATTGGATTAAATGGAGTTGTTTCAACAGATTAGATATTTTAAATCGACCTCATCACAATATACACACAGGTACAAATTGACCATAATTGGTATCGAAGTGCGAAACGTACTTACACACATCAATCATTTGGTATGCGCATGTGGTCGTGATCCTATTTATGGAAACTGGATTTTGTTTTTGTTGTTTAGTTAAACGTTAGATCAAACACACTCACACTCGCATCATGTGAATTTGTGCAATGCTTACGGTTCAAAAGAAGTCATAATTTTTTTTTTTTTTTCAAATACTTATATTATTTATGGAATTCAGCATTCGAATACTGTGGAATTGAAACTAAAGCGTAATTCACTTTGAGAGAAAAACGAAATGACATAATCCAATGGATAAACTTGATGCCTGAATTAATGTCAATTCATTAACAAAATTGATCAATGTATCAGAGATTTACTTCAGCAGACTCGGATTAAAAGAGCAACAATTTGGATTGGATGAAGACGTATTTTTGGAGTGTGCGAGTGAAAGACAAATGTGTGACGCTAGAAGTGGCGGCATCTTTTTGCAACCAGCCAGAATTGTTCATGTTTTTTTTTCTCTTTTAAATCATAATAAAGTAGTTTTGTTCTTCATTTTATTTCATTTGCAGCTGTTTTTGCATTTCAGAAAATGCTCAAAACTAAATGAATTTTATTGGATATTCGATGGTTTTTAAGCTGCAATTTCCAAATTATATGCTTCCTTTGAAAGCTTATTTAATTTATAAATTAACATTAAAATAAAACATAAATCATTTAAAACTAAAAACAAGTATACAATTAAAACAGGAACTGCTACATCAACTAGACTCTCGAGATGTGTTGACAATGTTGTATTTATTCGATTTGCGAAACGGAATCGATGGTGTTTTCTTTTGGAGGGCGGCATGCACCAGGTCGATGACAAAATATGTTTTGCAGATGCAATCAAAACCAAATAAATACCAAAACAAACAGAAAAAAACACACCACTCAAACATAAACCTCATCAACGTACTTAATATTCGAATATTCTCGGCCAACTTGAAGACTCTGTTGTTCGGCTCGCATTCGATGAAACAATGTTTGGATGTAATGTTGTACGGCATAATAAACAAATTTGTATTGAGCTTCGGTTTGTACCATTCCGGAGCGTTGCGATCGAACCATTTGAATTGTTCGTTGAATGTCGATTTCGGTGTCAAGCCCATTGCGATCAATTGTATCCAAAATCATATCGATCACGATGAATGTCCCGGTTCGACCAATACCAGCCGAACAATGTACACAAATTGGACCCTAAAATACAGAAACAAACAATGAACATTTGTGTTGACCAAACACCGGAACTCTGTTGCATTCGAACAGTGCAAAATAGCTTACCGGACTAATTCCATCTGATCGGATTTGCTCTTGACGAGCATTTACATCGTGCAAAAAGTTCAACACACAGCCTGGATCCGATGGTACACCTGAAATCATACAAATTCCACATTAGAGGGAGAGCATATATTGAGTTACCGATGAACACGGAAGGTTTTGTTCATCTTGATTTGTGAGGCAGGGGGTCATTAGTTCACTTACCATGGTCTGGCCACACTTGAAAATGGTACTGATATATGTGACGTTCGTCTTTATTTTTCCATGAAAATAAAAATTCGCGTAATGTATAGTCACTGGTTGAGCTTTCGGTTAAGCAGGTAACTTTGGCATGGCCCCATTCCTTGGTTTGTCCCTGATCCGGCCAATATCGTGCACATTTCGTTTTGCCACGCTCTAATTCTTTGGTAGTCATCACAATAACACGAGTGTTCTCCTGCCATATCATATTCCAGAAGTCGATTATCGTGTTTGGTAAACAACCCTGGGTTGCAATATACGTTTTGCACAATTCTTTGTCATCTTTTTTGATTGGTAGCATTGAACCACGTGATGTTATCGATTCACTTCGTTTGTGTTTGCTCTGGAAATGGGAATATATACAAAAGGGAAAAATCCAATTAATTTGTCATCACTCGTGAAAATCCGTGTAAATTCGTTGAAAGTAGTGGAATTGCAACGCATGCCGGATTTCTCTTCCCATCGGCAGCATCGGATTAATTTAAGCTACACAGAACATGGTGGAAATGAGATTTACATGACATTTAAAACAGTTTTGAGCCGGTATTACTTGAATTTCAATTGAGATTTTTTTTTTATAAAATGAAGCAACTTCTACGGTTTTGTCTGTCAACAAATTGCATCGAGTTTCATCATTCACTTCCATGGCTTATAACGCAGCAATGGCGTGAGCTTATTCAAAGTCGACTTAACTTTAAATCTCACATGAGACAAGACTCTTATTGCCAAACAGAATGTGCTATGTATGAAAACTAACGCGAAAAGAGACTTTTTATGGTGAGGAAGAGAAAATAGTCATGTGGCATACCAAAACAACGACAAATGGAAAAACTGCATTGAAAACGACAGCGCTACTGTTAACCACACACTGAAAAACACATATATAATTTTGAGATTTCTTTTTAAAAAAAAAACCAACCTCAGTTTTCTTCCCACAGTTCGGGCAATTGCCATTCAATGGAATTATAGCCGATTTCATAGCGCATTGAACACATGTTTTATTCAGTAGTTGACAATTTTGGCAATTCTTTTGCTGTTGGGCAAATGTGCAGGCCGCACACAGTGACGCACTTAGATTTTCCGTTGACGATGAATTCATATCACATTGATCCGCTTCGGATGGTTGTCGTATATAATTGGCGTTTATGTATTCAGCACCGATTTGTGTTGTATCTACGTCGAGCAATTTGACACGGGTGTGATCGACTTTGGAGCGCAACAGAGAGAAAAAGAAAGAAAATGATTAAAATAAATGAATATTAAATTTGATTCGCGCCAAATTGAGGCCTTAAATCACATCATAATGATGAACAATTGTTGTTGTTCACTTACATGGTAAAATATTTTTGTAACGATTTTTATTGCGATTCTCAATGCGATGTCCTTCACGTCGTGAAAATGTGTGCCTACACTCTTGTTGCTGCAATGATTCAAACTCTTCCCAAAATCCGCCCTGAACAAATTGAATTGGAAAAATAAAAAAAAAAATTATGCAAAATCAAATAAAACGAATGAGCTTAGCCAACAAAATGAAAAAAACTCCATATTTTTCATCGAAAATCAATATTACCTTTCCATAGCAATGTTGGCCATTCTCCTTTTGTAGTTGTTCGACGCGTGCATTGATGCCAGCCGCTGTAATTCGTGTTGCATTGAACGGTTGTCGCAAATGAACAACAGTTCCGCACGTTTCAACCATTGGATTCCGTTTATAATGTTCGATGAGTTCGCAAAGTGTTGGAAATTTTTCACCACCGCCAACATCATATTTATTATCTTGCCATCGAATCATTACGTGTGTTACTTTGTCGTCCGTTCGAACCGATAGTACAAAATCACCGGGTTTACTTTGTGATTCACGCACTAAAAATGATCCGTTTTTTCCACGTTCAAGAATTAATTTTTCTGCTTCTTTGCCCGACAAATTCCCATGAAACCATCTGTAAATGATGAACGAAATGAACGGTTTTTTGTTGTTGTTGATTAAAATCGAATGAAATTGAAATGTGCAATTCGCACAATTAGAACTATCGTAACTATTTATTTAAAAAGTGTTGTAATAAAAGAGTAATTAAACAACTGCTTTGCTGAACTAGCACTGACTAACTGAATTCCAGATTGAACAAACAGTGCATGTTCAGCCTGAAATATTCTTGACTTCACAAAACATCATCCCCACCACTTGCTTCACCAGGCAATTTTAAATAGCATCAGATGATCAATCTAATCAAAATGTGAGTCGGACTGAATGCAATATGTATATCATTAATTATTTGTGTAATTATTCAAACATTTGAAACTTGACGGCTGTGTGAGAGTGTTCGTGTGTGTGTGTGTGCACGTGAATAGGCATCTCAGAAGTGATTTATGCTATTCGATTAGCTGACTAATTTGTTTACGCAAAACACCAACACCAACGTATCTAAGCTCTATCCATATAGAAAAAAAATTGACAACATAAAGGTGTCAATTCTGATGGTTGCTTGTAAATAAATAAATATTGATTTGAAGCGCCAATACAATTGGCTCGCAAATGATGGCGACACCGTGTGTTAAAAACGCTTCCCTAAACAAAACTTCCATTCAAAACACACACAAAAACGCATGTTAACCGATTTAATTGAGCTACTTGTTTTTCTCTTGAAAACTGAGAAAAAAAAACCTATAAATTTATTAGAAAAACAAAATGTCCAAAGCATAAACTCCGGAAGTTAAACTGCGGTTAGCGATCAGGCTGAAATCATCTCAACCCACACTCAAAAAAACGATAATAAACATTCTGGATTGGTGTTTGTTTGTTTGTTTTTTCTAAGCTCGCTCGGCTAAATAAATTTCGATCGAGCTATTGTGATTCATAACTGGTGAATGAATCGGTTTTGTGAATTGAGTTTCAATCGATTGAAAAAGAGAAAGATTTCATTGACTTCAACATCATCATTGAAGTAGGTGTTTACTTTTAATTAGATTTTATGGAATGACAAATCGACTTAAAATGGCGAAGAGATGAAGTGTATTTACAAATGCGATGGTGTTTATATGTTTATTAAACATTAGCCCAAAACCGATGGCATCTATTACGTTAAATGAACTCGATTGCACTCGGTCATTTTTCACACAAAAACATATTTCTCTCATTGAATGCAATGTGTGTTTTAATTTGGAATTCAACGTTGCGAACGGCCAATCGCAATAGCAAATGTGAATTTATACAAAGCATTTTTGCTTAGGACAAAATGATTGCCAACACCAAAATGAGAAAAATTTACCAAAATTGGTAAATTCATTGCGATTTGAACAAGTATAACGCATCGATGAAGCGGTTTAAAGTGTTCGTCGTAATTTCTACCTTTTATTTTCTTTTCTCGCAAATTTAATTCACAGCAACGTTAATAGATCCGTATTCGGGTGTTTTGAATGGTCTTTATTGATCGTTCAAATTTCTTAACTGTAGAAAGTGGTTTGGTGCATGCGATTGATTTCATTGAATTCAATGAATTCAATTGAAAAGAATTTGTTTGTTGTTGTTGCTGTTTTTCCTATTGTGCACACACAGCCAATAAAAACCGTTGCACAAATTAAACCAAAAGCAGCAGGAAGAAACTGATTTATTTTTCTCATCACATCGCAGCTGTTTATCAGCTTTATCAATTTAGTGTGCAGTTTTGTTTTTGTTTCATTTGATTTTGTCAGTTGTAAATGCAATAGAGTGAAATCACGTTTAAAATTTCAACACGAAATCTGGAAATTTACCGTTTTTACGTTGAAATAAGCAAATTGAAACGTGCATGTTTCGTGCTTAGCTTGGTGTTGTTGTTTTGGATTTTCATTTTAGCTCAAAATTTAATCAATTCTATCACAAATCGTCGAACATAAAATTGGTAGCATGTAAACGGATCCAAATTTGTCTAATTAATAATTCATTTAACGATTCAATTATCGTGACGCAGGTTTTTTTTGTGTGTTCATGTTACGGCACAATAAAATCGACGACTGGCCAATACTCGGGCAAATCAAGACGAAAAGATAATAATAAATTCAAAACAGTTAGATTTGTGCATAATTAAAAATTCCGCATTTGCAAAAAAAACAACAACAACAACAAAAGCTTCAACTACAATTGATTATTTATAGATATTGAGAATTGATGTTTGGTTTCTCATCGCGTCTAGACTTTAGCAAAGTATTCATGGGTTTTTAAAATGAAAAGAATTAGCATTTTGCTACTGCTGCATAACTGTAATTGTTGCAGGGAAAGTGCACACTGGGCGCACACTGGGCACCCACCGGGCACCTTGTCGATCAAAATCCATCATTTAATTCTCACAGCGTAAATCCCCAGAACAAATCGGACAAATCGATTAAATGGTGTTTTTTTGTTTTGTTTCGTTCTCACCGCAAAATTAATTCAAACAAAGCGGTCTTTTAGCCGCGACAGCACGACTCATGTATTTTAATCGTGACGAGTTTTTAATGTAATTTATGCTCTACTATTTTCTACTTTACACTGTTTTTTTTGTTTGGTTTTGTTCACCCGATAACAAATGTTCAACATTAAGTTTGGTGCATTTTGTATAGAGTCGCCGAATGTTCTCATCGACATGCAATCTCATGCAGCCATGAGCCATTAATTCAAATCGATTTTTTTGTTGTTCGTTCAGTTTGAACTAATTTACGTTAAATATATGGGAAATTGGCACGAAATGTGTCGTACGAGAAAATTGTACAATTTCATGAGCATTTAAAATGTTTTATGGACTTAAAGGGAGTTGACTATAGGTTCATGTAAAATCATTTAAATCAGAAACGTTTGAATCGCCAAAACGATAGCGCATGAACTATTTAGGCGTTTATCATTCAAGTGCTTGCTCAAACACAGATAAGAACTCAATGCCGATTACAATAATTGCTTTTGTATTATACAAAACAATGCCAGTGAATTGAGCTGAATGAAGTGGAAAATGTGAAAAACTTCGTTTCAACCATGTTTGAAATGCTATTTCGATAGTTTCAAAGAATTCCGAATTTTCACAAAGCTTTCTGGAAAAAGCAATGGATTTATGTAATGTTTGAATTGTTGAAGATATTGATTAGCATTCTCGATGCTTCGATAGAATTTCTCTATTATGATCTACTCGATAGCCTTGTAAATTGCAATGGGAGTTGCAATGGAAGTTTCAGAAGAATCTAGTTTCAAAGGAATTTATTTCGTCAAAAGTAAAACATTTTTTGTTTTGTTGGTTCGATGGAAATTCTAAACTATTTCAAAAGCATGTTCTTGCTCTATTTCCCCCATCAATTTTAATTGAAACTGAATCCGAAACTTTTGAAAGCCCCTCAAATGAGCGAAGACTTCGCTGCACAGTTGATTCAAAGTTCAAACTAACTAAAACACAAGAACTTTCTTAAGAAACTAAAATTCCTTCTCTTTCATAGTTTGAGTTGCGAATTCTCGAGCGCTTATGCAAAAAAACATATATAATTCACATTGATATGATGAAATTCGCGTGTAATTTTGCATCTTAAACAGATCATTTCAATAAATTCACAGTGAATAATGATTTTTTTTTTTCAAATCACCCGATTGAGGTGTGAAATGCAAAAATTAATCGACAATTTTGTGCTACAAAGCGATTTTGTCGCTTCACATCACTCGTTTTTGAATCTAATATATTCGATGTGGAATTGTGAATTTGCGAATTCATAAAATGACCGATATGTAATTTACCAAATTGGAATAAATTTACAATTTACATGAAATCACTGTTCAATGTTAAATAACTAGGTAACAGATAGCGGCAAAAATATTTGTCAAAATAATTGAATTGATTGCAAATATTTGTGCAGAACGCTCGCGCTCGCGCGCAAAAAAACACAACAATTTGCAAGGAACACACACAAAAAACCGCATAATGTGCATTTATAATTGCTGGAATAGCGCGGCAACGCTTTGATACAGAATTCCACGCTATTGCGTCGCAGCATTTTTTGTTGGTGTTCATATTTGCTCATTACGTTTCTAGAATGTCAATAACAAAATGTGTAAATCATTTACACCAAAAATGTGTCGGAAGACCGCTATTTTTGGGTGTTGATTAGCGAATTTTGTCGATACATTTCGGACAAGTCGAACTCTTTCAATATCCACGAAGCTTTCAAACCTGTCATCCTGTCAATCCCTTCGCACCCAAGTTTTGTTGTCCAACAAAGGCTCCAGAGCTTTAAATTTTTAATATCAAAATTCATGAAACAGCAAAATGATGTGCGCAAAAAAAAACCATCGAAGTAATCCTCCTCAAATGGAAATGTGCCAACAAGGCAGAAAAAATCTAACGAGAAAAAAAAAACGCTTATGTTTGCATGGCTGGCGCTATTGATCTAATTGAATGAAAAAAGGCGATAATTCATCAAAATCAATACATGTATTTTCGACCTCTGTACGATTTTCCCGCTAATTGCTTTATTCATTAACACTGCCACATATAGTTGTCGTCTACCCTGAGTGGAAGCAAAAAATGTTGTGCACTTTTTCTCGTTTCGCCCCTCGACACATATCACGGTTCAGTGTAAAATATGGCTTATAACAATTGCCAATTGTCAATTGCGATAAGAAGATTTTGATCTTAAAAAAAGGAAAACGAGTCTTCGAATCGTGCATTTCATTGCGATTAAAATAGCTTCCTTTGAATGCATTAAAATAAATTGTTCTTTTTTTTGTATTGTGCATTGCAAACAAGAACCGTAGTTTTATCCGAAAATAGAATGAGGACTTTGGAAAAAGAGAAACAAGAAATTAACTTAATGAGATTTATTCCAGTTCCAATGTAAAAAAAAAGGTTGAGTTTTTGTTGTTGTTGCTATTGTTTGTTGTCAGTACTGTTGATTGACATGAATTTTATTGAGCGTTAAAACCGCAACTTGTAAGACTTTGAAATCGATCGAAATGCATGTAAAATTGTCAGTTTTACTGACAGCCATCAAGACTGCCATGCATTCGACCGTTTTATTTATAATGCGAATGAAGTAATCACAGACAATTGTCATGCGAAAGTCACTATTTTTTCGGTCGAAAATGAATTTGATGGAACGTTTTATGGACAAATGAAGTTTTTTACGGTGGTGACGTCTTCGATGATGTGACTGGTCGCACGCAGATGACTCATATCAAACTAAAACAGTGTTTGAATCCCCCCTTAGAGTCGTTAAGAACGTCATTTCTTCATGAATATTCCAAAGAAATAATAAAAAGGTAAAAATTCTCGCAAAAAAACGCTAAATTTTGCCTAAAAAGGGCCATTCAATGAAATGGAATTCATTAACATCTTAGCCTGATTGAAACTGAACCACAAAATTCAATAGTGGATTTTGATATTTTATGGTCAATTAAACAAAATATTTACGAAACATTTAATGGCTGTAAAATGTTCATATTCGCTTGCAGCATGAAATATGAAATGGAAAATGTTTGCTGTAACAACAACAATAACAACAAAAGCACGTGTGTGAGTGACACACATCAAACGTTGTTATTTCGGTTTATCAATAAAATGTGTTTGTCCACTAAATGTCGATAAGGTGTTTGTTTGACAACAATTGAAGTGGACGAGTGTCCATTGAACGTGCTTTCGTTGACGCCAGTGAAATTCAATGACAATGAAACCAAGTTGCACGGCGATCGATCGCAATTTCATTGACACAAAATCGTCATTTTTTCGGGCTTGAATTTTAAACACGCAACCGCATGCCATGTAGAAACCAGAAGTAAATACGATGAAAATAACCAAAGGAAACAAAAAAAAACAACAACAAAGAAAACCCATTAATATTTCAACTGCGAAACATCACCATATATATCGATAGAGTCGGCTGATTGTGTTTTCGCAGACGCAAACTACGCACACAACACCAAATGCTTATTTAAATGAGTGTTCAACTTTGGTGTCGGAAGATTCATGCGGCTCGATTCATTATTTTATCGGTGTGAATTCATGGAAATGGCGCGACTCTCTTTCTCACACACACAACGTCTGGTCGTTTTTTTGTTCTTCTTCAGAATACTTTAGTTTAAAATTTATGTGAAATTCAACATGTTACTGTGGATGTCGAAGAAAGACACACACCGCACAAATTGAAACCGAAATGCGCAATTAAAAATGTTCGAACATTTTGGAACATGTACGTTCGCTATTTAAAAGGTAAAATATGTGTTGTGATTGAGAATTGTGATGTAAACAAAATGAATGCATGTTTTTTGTTGTTGTTGTTGTTGAAATAGTTGATATGAAGCAAAAACAAAATGAAAATTTTACTAACGGATAGCAAAAGAGGGTATTTCTGAGCTTCGCAATGGCTGCTGATAGGATGATTTGTGAGCTGGGCGCAAAATCATCGATTAGCGAACTTTTACGGCTGCCATTGATTGATAAATCAATGTCCATGGTATTAATGGTGTCCGGATCGACATTGTCCACATCGTAACCATCATCGTATAGCAATTGTGTGCCATGCTTTGATGTTCGTCGTGACGGTGAATACTGGTGTTGTTGGGCTTTTTTCGATTTCTGTTGCAAATAGTTGACCGTTCCAATTGTGTTGGTAATTTTTGTTATGTACTTTGAAAACATCATAACTGTCTTTTTATTGTTCTTTGTGTTTCTGTTTTCGTCACTCTTTAGATATTTGTGTTTAAATGATAAATTTCTTTTTTTTTTATATTAAATAACTTGAATTGCGTTTAATTTGTTCGAAATACGGTTCGTTTACTTAAACTCACGTACACTTCTCAGTGATTATAACTAAATTGTTCGATTTGCTTGAATTGTTCGACTTGGAAAATTGTGTCTCACTTTGTTTTGTCGATTGTGATTCAGAATATTGTTCATATACGGCTGTGAATAAGACTTTTTTTTTGTTGGTTGGTTCTTTTTCGTTGTTGTGTGTTGTGTGTCGTTGACTGATCTTGGACTTTGTATACACACGAAATTTCTCAGAAGAAAAAAAAAACTGCATTCACACCGCTCGATTTATCGCAACAAATGTATGCGTTATATGGATTCTGTTCTACTTCTTTTTTGGTTTCTTTACTGATTCAGATTTGGATGATTCGGCTTTCTTTGCCTTTGCTTGTTCTTCCAAATTGAGAATGGCTTCAACGATATGCTCAAAGAAAAATGCTCCAGACATTTTTGACCACTTTTAATTGATAAAATATTTGTCAAAATTTAAAATTGACGATTTTCTTGAACTCGCGTTTTAACTCTTGTATTTCCGTCGTGAATGACGTGTTTTTTACTCTCTCTTGTTATTCGTTTTGATTTTAAAACAAATATTCGTTTATTAAATTTCACTCGAAGTGACTTTATTTCGATTAAGATTTTCCGTTGTTTTTTTTTTTAATTTTTTCGGCAACTTTTTAACAATTGTTGCAGATTTGCTGAATTTCTTTCACTTTAATTTTTTTTTTAATTGACCAAACAAAATTCTGTATTGATTGAATCTAGTTTTTGTTCATTTTACTCTTGTTGTGGATTCGTCTTTTCTCGTTTAGGACTCTTTTTGTGTGATTTGTTAAACTTTTGTTGAAAGTTGTTAAAATGACGCGTGTGCGCTAAACGCAACGAGACGATCTCTTGATTGAGGAATATCAGTCAGAACTAAAGCAGTTTGGCGACATTTCTGCCTATTATATTGCGACCTGTCGGCCAGAACATATGCAAGCCACACATTCATTCGCCACGCTCACTCTATTGTCGATCCGTAAACGTGCGGAATCACACACTCATCTTACGTACGTGTTCGTACGGCATGGTTTGACGGTGGTGACGATGAAAACGAACGACCGAACGACGGCCACACAATTTCGTTGGAATTCGATACATTCGATATCGGTGGGTCTGTGTCACTGTGTTGCCATTCCGTACATCAGGGGGCTGACGATCGTTCCGGACAAAACGTACGTATGTTTATAATATATATGATCCACTCAAGCGATGCGCCCGAGTATGGCAATCATCACATGCTCAACGATAAAAAAATTTGTTACTCGCAAATTTAAAAGCGAAACTACAAAAAAAAAAAACAAAACAAACACGCAACAACACAATCAGTAAAACCGCATAATAAACAAGAAATGAATTTTAAACTAGTCGTTACCATAAGATGGTATGGGTGTGCGAGTGAGTGAGCGCGCGCCCAACTCTGTGTAATCTTTTCTGTTTTCGAAGCGTTTTTGCACGATGGTGCACGTATCAGCGCGGAATTTGAATATTTGCTTAGGGTTTTTGTTTTGTTTTGGTTGTCGCGTTTGCGGTGTGCGTGTGATAAACAATAATGTTACCGGTCATAAATTTTCTTGTTTTCAATCAATTCCATATAGTGTTGTGAATTGTGCGCTCACTGAAATCACGCGCATCCGCGCACACACACACACACACCCATCGGAAAGACATAGCTCAGCTACGTGGCTTCTACTCCTCACCTGAGCTTTATAATCTTATTATAAATATATATGCATATCGAAAATTAGCAGGCTGTAAACAATCCCTCTGCGATGCGGAATGGAAAATTCTAATTTATTCGGTGTTTCGACTCACTGGGTGTCAATTGACACGGACGGACAATATAGACGATGTCTTGTGACTGGCATGTGTGACTTCTGTGTGATTGCCTGTAAGGCTCATTAGCCAGAACTGTCGAAATGATTGTGTGTATTTATTTGTATTGTCCATCGCAATTGGCCACCAGCCGCCCCAAATGTTTACTCATCTAAATGTGTCGATGACCAAATTTCCATCATTTTAATTAAATTTCAGTCGCCATAGGCCTTAAAATACATTTTCATGCCAAATTTGTTTATATTCTACACAATTATGCTTTTATTTTGTTTTGTATAAATCTGGAATTTCAACGATTTCTTTTATTTTGTTTGAAATAAACAAGCAAATAGACTGAGATTTTAAATTGCGGCCGATGAATTTGGTTTTTTGTTGTTGTTGTTGTTCATTTGCCACATTGCAAATGTGGAATGTGATAAGCAAATGTTATTTGTTCGGCTTTTATGGAATACCATCGAAATCGATTTGAAAAGAACAGAAAACAGAGAAGAAAGAAATAATAATTAATGGAAACACACAAAAAAAACACACTCACAGAATAAACCTGGTCGCATATTTCAGGTGATTTTATTTGAGAAAAAAAAAATGGCAATTTCTGAATAAATGGACGCAATTGAATCAAAGTCAATTTTCTTGTTGCTGTTGCTCTGAGCTGATTTATTAAATCACTTCAAAGTGGCAGTGCTGCTGTGGCATCAGACAAAAAGGTGACATAAAAATTTCAATTCCTTTCATTCAGATTGAAATGAAACCAAACTCAATTGAATTGCCAGCCGACAACTTCGTCGCAACGCATTCTCTTCATTCCATAGTGCGATGACAAGGCTCACTTTAAAGGGTTTTTTTTTCTGGCAGAGAATGTTGGAGAGGGACGGATAGATACAGATGTATATTTCCATCTCTTTTTGTTCTGTGTTCACATCTACAAAAAACCCTACAAAGTGAGCCTTGTCATCGCAGTGTGCTTCATTCGTTTGTTGTTGTTGTTGTTGTTGTTGTTTCTGTTTCACACCATTTCAAGTTGAAACATACGAATGCAAATCCATTTTGATGTGTTTTATTTTTATTCATCGAAGCCGGTTTTTTTTTCTTCAATGACTTGACAAAAACACATTGGAATAAATCCAGAAATGATCTTAAGCGTACAGCCACAAAATTTATTGTAGATTGTTGCAAAAGCAGAAACAGCAATAAAAGAAATACAACAAAAACAACAACAACAAAAATACAAATGGAATGCACTTGGAGTGAGTTGAGGCCTTTGTGAGCTTCTTACGTCGGTTTGCCATCAATCTTTTTGTTGACCAATTGCCAAGAGTTCAAGTTGAAGATCACGGTCGCTAGTATCGATACCATATCAAACAATTTGCCATTCAATCTTCTTCTGCTCCAACTATTTCGGTTATCTTGCAGTTGGACAGAGATAGTCAGAGACCTTGACACAGAAGTGATCAAAACTCACACATCCACTTAAAAAAAAAAGAACATAAAATTGTGGCAAAATTGAAAAATTCAGTTTATTTTTTTCATATCAAACACTTAAATTTCAATATCACAATCATTCTGACAGATTCAAGATAGTGCAAGTAATTAAACCTTTAAGCGTAGAGAAGAGGTGACTTTGAGAATGTGGAACTTCTTGGTCAGAATCATGTTTTTCACATTTAAATATAACAAAAACGTAACAACAGATGGATAAAAATACTTTTTGTACACATTAACATCAAGTTACAAATGCTTTAAACAGTCAAATGAGCAAATATCAGAACGTTTGGCTCAGCCACAGTTAAAGCTCAGCGAATAATTAATTTCGCTTTTAATGAAGGAATGACACTCATTTCTTCTTATGTTTTGCTTGAAAACACTGAGAGCGAAAAAAAAACAGCCAAAAGGTCACCGTTGGCCTAGCTGTTGGCTCTTAGCGATTCAAACCATGTGCTTAACTTGAGAAAATCTCAGTTGGATCGAGCGAATCAATTATATTTAACTGTGAGAATTTCGCATGGAATTTTTAAAAGTGGATTTTTCCCTGCATAAAACAATGTTTCTGGCTATGTTTTTTTTAGATTCTCGAATTAAAATCGAGCCAACAATTTTGGGGAAGTACTCAACATTATTCATTCCGAATCGTGTAATTCATTAAAAAAAAAATAGCAAAGAATAAAAACCAAAACCAAACACCTCTATTCGATTTATTCAATATGCAAAGCAGATATAAATTAGTTATGTTAAGCTCCTCTGAATAAATTGTTTGTGTTGTTCGTTTTTTTTTCTCTCTTTGTGTGTGTGTAGAATATTGAAAAGTGTGTAAAGCAGTAGCGCTACTAAAAACATGCGATAAACAAAGTCGATTGATTTGAAATTGAGGTAGTTCAACTGACCACCATCTGGTTTCAGTATATTATCGATAAATATTGGAACCAGATTAGTCTTGATTATCGATTGAAATGAGGCTGCGTCTATACATTAACATCGTATTAAAAGTGGAGCTAGCAAGAGCATACCATTAATGACCCAATAAATCAATTAATCGAAGATCGTTTACATAATTCAGAAGTCCACTTTTCAAATGGTTCATTTAAAATGCATTAATCAATGAACGCGTGAGTATTTTTTTTCTTTTCTTTGCCTCACAAGATGATTGCTCGATAGTACTGGAGTGTCACAGATAGAGATGAACAGCGAAGACAGAAGTGCTAGTTGCAATTGCTGAACTGGCAGCTCAGAGCTGCATCTACGAATTGTAGACTACAATCGAATCATTTATCGTGTACTGAATATCGATGTAGAACAAATGACCAGTTCTATTTGCCATATTGAATAGAAATCAGAATGATTTCCACGTTTACCATATTTATAGAATAGGCGCATGAATTTTCAAAAAAAAAAAATCTCTTTCGTCGAACTCATTTTTGGATCGACATTTTTGAAACGATATTTTTGTCTTGTGATTCAAAAATTGACTGGAATCGAACCTACGTGTTCAATTTGCAAATGTTTTGTTGTTTCTTTTTCTTTTTATTTTTTTTTTAACAAGGACTTCTTTTGTGTGTTGTGAACGCGCACGCAAAATTCTTCCTGTGAATTGTGTTCTTGCGAAAAATGGTTCCGATTTTCAACAACAAAAACGCATTACTCGAACACATTGACTTCTGTATTATTGGTGCAATGTTTTGCATATGAAATTACTTTTTCGGTTGAATTGCATTTTATGAAAATGCATTCAATTTGCGTCAATGTCAAGCAATTTGTAAAATATACGAATAAAAATAAAAAAAAAGCGCGGTAAGTAATCAGGTTCATCAATCATAGCCCGCACTTTTCATGTGTACAATTTTGTGTGTGTGTGTGTGTTTTTTTTTGTTCGCATCGAAAACGATCGAAAACGGATGCAAGCGTTCGCAGTTTTACACAACGGACGCGCGCGTGTGTGCGTGCATGTGTTTGTGTCAATAACAAAAACATTTCAATAAAGCATTTTATTTCTTGAAAAAAAAATTATTACAATGAGAGTGGCGGCAATTACAATAAACAATTCAATTTTATTCGAGTGATGGCGACAGAATTGAAGCGCTTTAATCCATTCTACGCAATTGAAGAATACAATTTGTGTGACGTGTATGAGTTTGTTTTTGTACGGAAACATAAAACGGAATTTATTTTCACAATGAAATGGCCAATTCACGTCTTCAATGGTCAATCTATTCCGAAAATGTATTCACACTTCCCAATGTTCATTCAGCAGAAGTCATTGAAGTTCATTACTTAAGCACATTTTTTTTTTGTGTCTTGCTTTTGGTATATTCGTTTCACATTGAACAATTCCAACAATTGTGCTGACAATCGAAAGAAGGCACATTGAAGCAACATTGCATTCAGAATTTACTTGAATACACCGAATTCAGGATCGGATTTCATAATATTTCAAGTGTTTGCATATTTTTGGCTTGATTTAGAGTCACGCGGATGAACAGGTGAGGTTGGATTGATGGAAGTTGCCGCTAGCTAGCGCATCGCTTTAACATTCTTATCGCATGAATCATGCACGTTCAACTGCAATCTAACTTATTTACTTTACATATTTCTTGTGAATGAGATGCGCCGTTCGACATTTGATACGAAGAATTTTAGAGACGATTTTTGCTTCTCGAAGAATTTGACGTTGAACATTTCTACTGCAGCAGAATTTCCAATGGAAGAATGTGCTTGATCTGGTATTTTGTTCTTTTTGTTCTTTTTGTTCACTTTATTCAATTGAATGGTTTTAAAGATCAGAGCAGATGCTTGATGAGCATTGTGTGTTTTCAAAAGGCTCACATTTGTTTGAAAAGACGACACAGCATTTTGATTGTCATTTTTGTAATTTATCCAAAACGCTTTGTTATAAGCTTACATCTTGAATATTTTTTCGGCGAAAAACTGATTTCAATACACAAAAGTCATTTGGAATCGTTATTATTGCGCTATTGAGATGGAGAAACTCATTGAATGTGATTTGAACCGCAAATAAGCATAAAAGCAACATGAAATTCAAGAACTATTGAAAGACGAATTTAAAAGTGTGCCAAAAAACATAATATTACAATATTCATTATGTTCATTCGATGCGCAATTAATATGACGATTAAATATGTTGTTTTGTATTTCTCGAAAAACCATAAGAGATTTCAGGCAATGAAACAGGCCGCACTGAATTTCATTTCATTTTGTGGAGGTGTGATGATAAAAAAAACCGCAGGAGATCGAATTCATGAATATTTAATTTCATCTGAATACTCAAATTAAAACGTTGAAGTGGCGGCTGAGCAGAGGGGTGAGCAGTGTTGGTCGCATCAGGCACATTTTTTCCGAGAATCAGAATGATATATTCGATCTAGGCGTTTCGCATCAAGAGGAACAAAAACATCAGATATCAGGAGTTAGGGCAGCCTGAACATCTTTTTTGTCCCTTTTGGCATGAAACGCCTGGAACCGAAATTTAAGCTCAATTTTCGAAGGCCCAAAATCATATCATCATAAGGTGGATTAACAGTGTTAATTTAACACAAATCGCATTTAATGAGAACCGAAAATTCATTGCTTGTTAATCTTGTGACCAAACAGTCTGCACCATCGATAAATTCATATTCCAAAATGAATTAAGTGAATGTTCTGCTCTGTTGCCCAACGCAATTATGATGCTGAACAATGGAATTTCATTATAATAACACACATCGTCTCAAAAATGGTTGTAAATTTAGCAAATGTTTGCCAAAATGAAATGTGTAAACAATCAATTTTATTTGAGTCGCAAAAGCTGAAGAATGAGTTTAGAATAATCATTTGGTTCACGAGCAACGGTTGAATTACGCCTTCTTTGACAATTGGAAGGTAACTTGATCTTGTGGTACGATCTATTATCGTCAAACAAAAACATCTATCGATGTGAAGTGCTCGACTTTTTTCTTTGGACGTGCCGATTGAATTTAACCATTTCAAACAATAAGCATTGAACTGTCAGTTCAGTCGAACATCCAAAAACTGTATCAGCCAACGCGTTACTATTTGCGTTTGTTATTAGAACAAATAGCAGAGTAGACTAAAGCCACTTGAACCTCAAGACGATTTTGATTGATTGTATCTTTCGTCATTAAAGTCACACGATAAATGTGATCCAATCAAAGTTGACGGATAAAAATCTATCGAATGAAGTCGATTTGATTTGACTTGAAGCCGTGGATATTGGTTTGACATTTCGGGTTAACAGTGTTAACTTAACACTTTGGCAAAACTTTCACAAGTTCTGAATAACGAATTGTCAGTGTGTGATAACATCACAATCAAATGGAATTGAGCACGATCAGTGAAACAATTTTGCTACGCAGCAAATGAAATGTTTCAGTTACTTTCTGTTCAATAGTTTGTGGGCACGAGTGTTAATTGATTTGTTTACGGTGTAGAAAATTATAATCATGCGAAATTGACGACAACGGCGACGGCAACGACAACCACCAAACAAACAGAATAGTCGTGAAGAATATATGTATATATACCGATACTGTTTAATACCTGCTTTTTCTGTCGTGTATGTTAAGTGCTCTACGTGACAAACATTTTGAGCCAAGCTTATCGCCAATTTAAACTCACTGTACAATTGTACAATTTGCAAAATTCTTATCCTTGAACGAATCAATGGCTCGATCGACTTTAGTGCTTTTCAGCACGATCGATTTTGCGGGTGGAATGACAATTTATTCCAAAATTGGATTAAGTAGGAAACTGAAGATTCGATCATCTAAATCTATGGAATGCAAGTGTCACTTCCGCCGACACCGAATCGTCTATCGGAACTCAGCTCATTCATACTGTAATTTCCATTCGTTAGAATTATTCTTTTTAACTGTATTTGATTGTATACCAATTATCACCGGCATATCATATAATTCATGTGAATTTTGATGCTGTTTTTCACAGTTTGGTGCTTTAAATTACACATTTGAAAAGGTGTTGAAAACGGAATCAAATCTCGACGGAATTAGGGGCCAACTTTCACGAGGAGGCAAAAGCTTGCCCCCTAGAGGCAACGGTGTGTCCAATTAGTAACTTACTACTTATTCCGTCCACCACTCGACTCTTACAATAAAAAAAGGATTGAATTGATAACAGGCTTTTGTGTTAATCGGATTTCTCAATTAATGACACTTTCGTCACACTTGACGATAAAAATCGATTTCAAAACAATCCGAAACAAGATCGACGATAACAAGTTACTTAGATTTAAAAATTTCGCTTATATTCAAGGACAGAGCAATTAAAGACCCACTTTGGAAACAACAAATTAGCTTTTATCGCTTGTTTAAACTACACGTTACAGAAACTATTCATTGAACTCATGACTGAACTTGAGCATAAAACGATCAATGCTTCCATTGTATAACAATTTCTAGAAATTGTGAAATAACATTTATTTGGTTTCAAGTGCTTCGTATGTGAACAAAACGTGCTGTTTCAATGTCCGAAACGGTGAATTCATTTGCTGTTGCTGCTGCTGCTGTGATGCAGCGAACAGTTGAACGTGAAACGAATAAAAGTCAATTTTTGTTGAATAAAATGTAGCTAGTTGTCAATGACTCATCTGGTATACATATGAAATGATTGTTTTACCACCAAAAGCTTACCACACAGTTTCACGTTACATATCGCTTTGACTTACCTATAAAGAAAACAAAAAATTTCAATTTTATATTTTTATTATAAAATATTTGTAATGAATAAAGATTTTAAATTTCAAATTCAATTAATATGTTTAAAAAACCACTAGCAATGTGATTTATTCAAAGAATCGCGGATCTAATGTTTGAAATGAATGCATAAGAATAAAAGAACAACTTTATTTTCTCGCGCATATGAGCAGAACTGAGAAAAAAAATCGGACCAAAGCGAAACAAAACAATGTGCAAGAGCATTTGCATGATGCGTATTTAACAAACAGAAATGGTTTGGTGCGATTTGTTTTTTCTCAGTTCTGCTTATATGCGCGAGCAAATAAAGTTGTTCTTTTATGCTTATGCATTCAAATTTGAATTGAAGTTTGATAGCAAATTAGATTGCAAAACTCTGACTTGCAATTATATTTTGTGCTCAAAACTGTATGTACTGTGATTAAGAGAAATACTCTTTTGAAAGTTGATTTTATTGATTTGAGTCGATTCTTCGTTTTAACAGAAACGAAAATTACACATTTACACATGCAATACGCTTCCTTATTTATTAAATCATCCGATGAAGTCAGCGATTTACTCAAGAAATTTGAGAAACATAGCGCAAATGTATGCGTAGAGTTCATATTCAAAAAGTCTTCTTTTTGAAAAGACAGCGTCAGTGTCTGGCTCAGTGCCTAAGGTGCTCCGGTGTTGAATTCTCACTCGTGCCTCTACCTTCAATGTAGAGACTACCACCACCACCACTTTGTTGTGTAGCAAAATTCTTTTGAAAATGCCAAAGACACCAAACGTATGGGTAGACAACTGATAAAATGTAAAATTTGTAAATACGGTCAATGTAATTCAAATTTAATCGCTAAAATTGTTTATTTAAGAAGCGTTCAATTTACTCTGAGTCGGGTTCAAACACCAAAAATAGACTTTAGTTTGCTAAACTTGAACGAACCAACAACAAAATATTACTATGCAATTTGAATTGCTTCGACAGCCAATATTCTAAATTCTAATTTACATGAAAATCGAGCCCACACATTGAATGCCGTGGTCTGTTTCTCTTTTTTTTGCATCTTTTGAATCAAGTATGTTTGTTTCAAAGAGAGAAACAAAAAACAAATATAAAAACCAATTTCCGATCCATACAATCAGCACTTTAAAATGTATGTACGCTAAAGAGACACGTGGATTCAATAAATAACAACAAGACAAAACCAACAAACCAGCGGGATCATTCACCATCTTGGAATTATTTGTCGTGACTTTAGTAGCGGAAATATAGTCAATAGATGTGTACCAAAAAGCTAAATAATAAAAAAAAAAACAACAATCGACTAAGTCAAAAAGTCAGCGTTTGACAGCGACGTATTTTTGTGAATGAAAAATTAATTTGGAATAAATGCACCCACATGCGAAACATGCCAGCCAAAGCCAACATATACGTGAGCAATGCTTTTTTTTGCGAGACGCCACAACAAAAACAAAATCAAGACACTCGATACGAATGAGAAACAACACAAAACCACATTCGGAATTAGCTACTGAACCTCAAATCGTCACCTTGACTTTGTCCAATACAACTGAACATTCAACGACAACCAGCGCATCGTCATGTGCTCTAACAATCGTATATTTTGGTTCATTTATCAAATAAAAAGTGTCAATTTCAAACGAAATCGATGAAAATGATAGAAGTTTTATTGGAAGCGACGAACGAAATGAAAAAGAGAGAGAGAGAGAGAGAGAGAGAGCGAGTGAGACACTTCTGTCTGACATAATTGAATTTATTTATATCGGGGTGATCATTTATATTGCGATAACTGAACGAGTTAAATTTAAAACGAAATCAAGGCATCTGTTATAGTGTCTTTTGTTTCGAATCGTGCGTGCAATGTGCATTCATCCTGTTTTTCGCTGTTGTTTTTTTTTCTCTTTTTTTTTGGTTGTTGTTGTTGCTGTTGATCCATAAATTGATTGCATTGAAAATTCTCACACCTCCGGCTGTTTCGACAGTGCAATGAAATAGCACGAGCTGTTTGTATGTGCTTTTAGCTGTCAACTTTTATTTTGTATTTCACAATTTTGTATCCCTCCGAGTGATGTAAATTGCAATGACATTTTATGATGTCATGTCTGGTTTGGTTGACAGATTTGAACCATTTTGAAGCTGTTTGATGTAGATTTGCAATTTGATTTATCATCATTGTTTTTTTTTTGATGAGTTTTAGCTTCTCAAGTCTCTTGAGTATTAAATTGAATGGACTTTCATTTCTATAAATAGTGAATTTGCAATCTGAATTTCTAGAATCGAGTGGATATAGTGAATGAAATAGTCAAATGCGGAGGTACAAGTGAAGAGTGATGTACATGAAGTGTGAGAGAGCCAATATATGTAGGGGATCCAATATGAAAATTGACCTCGTGACATTTAACATTTATACGGAATTTGTGTGATATCTGTTTATTGGATGGGATTTCCATTTGAACATTGTCAATCACAGCACGGAACATAGCTTTGGAACACACATTGCTCCATTTCGATCACAATTTAGTGTGTTCAGTGTTTTTAAATCAATAAAACAGCATCTCACGAAACTCGAATGAATTTCACGACTGTAAAATGTGTATGTTATGATAAATCCGTTCTCATTTTTTGTTTGCACAGCCGTAGTAAAAAAAAAAATGCCATTTTTATTCCAATACATCTGTGTCACCGTGAACAGGCATGTATGTAATTGTGTAAGATTCTGTTCTCACATGCACAAAATCAATCATCATTAACTGATGAGAAAGTCCAATGTTAGACACAACAACACCAACAACAACAACAAAGATGTACAATGTATTCATTTTATATGAATAACGTCAAGTAAGGTCACACTTCGATTTTGTTTCGATGTGATTCTTTCAAAAGCGAAACTGATTTGTTTTTTTTTTTTAATGTCATTCTCTAAATGAGACTTTTAAAAGACTCGAAGTGAAAATTAATGGTTAAATCTAAATTTAAAACATTTTAATATTACAGTTGACTCAACTTGAGTTAAGTGAGTGGATAATTTGTAAGCAAATGATGGCAATTTGATTGAATGGTGTGTTAAACAGTTAATCACTTTCGAATGAATGACAAACAATGTGTGTAATAAATGAATTTATCGATTTGTTGCATCGTATCCGATTGCACAGTGATTCAAACAATGTTCTATGACTGATTGCTTGAATCATAGACTGGTACCTTAGTCAGGCACCTATAAATGACTAAAGCATCATTCTGAACCTTGTGAAATAAAGACTACTATTGCCAAAAAAGAGAATTGAAAAAATCGATTGCATCCGCATTTGGGACGAAAGCGATTGAAATTGTTGTGGGATTCATTTGACAGATGCAAGAGAGATGGAAGAAAAAACAGCTGAGTCGACTAACAATCGATTGTCAAACGCTTGCCAAACATCCGTTTGGTCAAACGATTCATTTTCACAAAGGGAGAGAAGGGGATGGTTCGAAACATATTTGCAGCTATAGGAATCTATAGCTGTCGATTGAAAAAGATCCTGTTTTAGACATTTTAACGAAGCATCAATCGACGTCAACCCTATTAAAATTGACGGAATCGACCACAAAACAGAAATGGATTCGAATCCACAAAGAATTCTATTTTTTTGAAAGAAAGTAAATTAAGGAGGAAAAAGTCCTTTGACATGCAGATCTGCTCCAGAAAAAAAGCCTTCAACTTTTCAACTCAAAATTTGCCTTGAATAAAATCATGTTGTTTTCAACTGCTCGGATTGGCCGATGACTAACAGTCATCAAACCAATTCTGACGTAAAACTTTCGCGCTCATGTGATGTTATCCATGTGCATCGTCATATGACGGAGAATATCGTCACATTTCAATTCACGAAATCAAAAAAAAAAGAAATTCGGTTGCATTTTGAATCATCTGATTGATTTTTATTCATTTTATTTCATTAACTTCATTTAATTTACTTCATAAAACGTTGTTATTAACTATGACCGCACGATTTTCACATTAAAAATAGTCCACCGAAAATTGATTATTATGAAAAAAAAACAAAATTTGATTATGAAACATATTCGTCGAACAAAGGTGAGAAAAGATTTATCGATGTCGTCTGTACGAAATCACGTTGTAAATTACAGAAAATCCACTGATTTGCGTCAAACAAACCACCAATAAACAAAACAGAACAGAGTGCTTGAGATAAAAAAAAAAGTGTACAACGAACCTTAATCGATTGTTGTCAAGTCGTTTAATTAGTATTAAATACTGTTTGGCAAACTGATAATTGGTCGGCATGTTACGATTTGATTTGTTAATCTAGTCTGCTGACGTCTGTGGCTCCCAACTCTCGATTTTATATTTGATAAAATGCACAAAAGTGTAAACAATTTTCAATTGTTGTTTTTTGTTGTGGTTGTTGTAGCTTCTGTTGAAAATTTCAATTTTAATATCAAGTCAACACACAACACGTTCGCCAATAAACATTTCGAAGGTCTTTTTGCGATGCGTTTTTTTTCATTCGTTGTTTTTTTTTTAATGTTCAAGTATGCACAAATCAATTGAAATCACCCAATAAAATTTTCAAGCACATAAAATGATATCACACACACAGTCACTCGATTGAGACAAAAGCATATTGCAGGGGTTTTTAAAGTTACCAATGTCAATGTCTGATAGAGAATAAAAATCGACGGAAATTGTTGGGTTAATTTGCTGGGTGGAATGTGAGAGCGAGCGATCAGCAGTGCAATCAACTAAACACTGACAAAAACTGAAACCAAAAATGAAATGAGCAACAAACAAAAAAAAAGAAGCGAGCCGTCTCTCATCTGAACAGAGCAGAAATAATGATGCGTCCCCAAAACGGAAGTTTCAATTCCAGTAGTTAGGGAATCTTCATGCGTACATTCAGCAAAAATAAGTATATGGTCTCTCGTCACCACTTATGCCGTGAATCAACCATTACATTTCCGTATCGCACAATTCCAACGAAAACGATTAACGTTTTTTTTTTGTTTACACTTCTTTTTTTAAATTACGTGATAAAATTATGATTTATTGTTCAAGTAGACAAAGGATAATAATGGGGCAATGTTTATCTGAAATCTTGATTAGGAATAAAAACATCAGCCACTTGTTTCACTTTTCAACACTCTCGTAAATGCGTTCGTTGTGGAATGACACCACCACCAAGTCAATTTTGGCATTTGGTTTTTTGTTTCTTCCGAAATTAAATTTGATTTGACTCGTTTGTCATATTCACAACAACCAATTGGCACACCGCACATACAATTTTTGTGCGATCACACAAATTACAAATGATAGACACGTTTTTCCACGTCGGTCATTTACAAATTAAAACTCTTCATCGTTTCAGTCTCTCAATTCAAATGGAATAAATTAAAATGAAACGAAAAAAAAACAAAATAAAATTCAATACGAAATAAATTCATTACAATTTTCACGGTTAACGAGGCACAAGTGCGCGCATTACATTAATTGGTTTATGTGTGTGTGTGTGTGTGTGTGTGTAGCGTGTGCGTTTTTTCCATATATGAAATACGCAAATACACTCTTAATTCCAATTTAAATGATAAATTGATCTATTGAATGATTTGCCATGTACAAAATCAACGGGGCAAAAACAACGAACCGAGTCTAACGAGCTAAATCGTCACCAATAATTAGATGCAAATGTCGTTTTGTTGATTTTGGTGTGTAGGTGGTTGGTGTATCGATATATGTGTGTGTGTGTGTGTGCTTTCGCTGGTGGTTGTGTGTTGACACGCGTTTGTGTACAATGTCTCAAATTCATATGCGAAATTTATATGTGTATCGAAAGTAAATTATAACCAACCGACAACAAAAAAATGGATGTCAATCCATTGAAATTGCTTTTTGTTTGAAGAGACACACAGCAAGTGTAGAGCAACCAAAAAAAAAAAAAACAAAAGTATAAAAATGATTGACATAAAATTGGTGCCAAGTAGACAGTGTGTTCGCCTTCGTGCGTTAAAATATTTCAAACGAAAGAATCAAATCAGAGAGACATGTGATAAAAATTAATCACATTTTCAGAATATACGATGAAAGTGGAATTGTCCAGATTAAATAAAAAAATGTTTCGTGCTAAAAATGGCTGCATGGGCTGAACCATCGCATGCTTTCCATCACACACCAAATTTTTTTTGGACATAAATTTTCGAATTTAATGATGAACATTTACGCCATATTGCCAGCTTGACTGCTCTTATCAAAAATTAAAAGACAGCTCAACACAATTTGTTTTTTTCTCCACCATTTCTACGATGGAATCAACATCAAATGGAACATTTTATTTCATGTTGAACAACATCAAACCAAAAACCAAAAAAAAAAAAAAAAAATGTGTTCGATTTAAGCTCCAAGCAAATTGACGCCCGACATTTGAAATGTCAAGTCAGCAAGTAAATTAAAGCCATTAGCTTGAATGGTCAGTGGTCAGCATAAAAAAACAAACACACACATCCACTTTGATGCCCTCTGTCCACTTTTCAGTATGAAAAGTTTTCACAACAACGCACCAAAAATTGATGCATTAGACTCGCTTGATATTGTAATCAAAACAAACCATTTAGTCCTGCATGCGCCCATTTTTTTGTTGCTGGCTATTTTGTTCGTTCATTTAAACCAGTTCCATGATCTGGTTTCAAATTTGTTGTTGTACGAAATGTCCGTTGGCTTAATGGCTCCAAATTTCCATGTCTTCGACATAAAACGCAGTCAAATTTTCGTTTATGTTTGAATTTGTCGCTGAACATTGAGAACATTAAAACGGTCTACTGACGCTTTAATTATGCAAAGAGGAATTTCTTTTCTCTCGTGCGAGACGGCATTTATGCGTACACTAAACTGACAGTGGAAATGAAAACAAAGCACTTGGAACGCAATTTCGATAAGCTGATATATGATAACTACACTGTCGTTAAAATGTGCAAATACGCATAATTTTGTCACCAGCTTTTTACATGAAAAGGGTAGAAGAAGAAGAAGAAGAAGAAGAAGAAGAGATGGTGACTATGCTCAAAAGCAGGTTTATTCTCATTAATAAATGATAAAAAGCATTCGATAAGAAAGCCAAACGAATACATTTTGGAATTTCAACACGAAACAACAACAACAACAAAAACCTCTCGCCTTATAGGAAGCTAAATTTAGAATTTGGATCGTACACGCGTAAGCGCCGCGACACGAAACATCATCAGCCATTATAAAGTTACTGCTTTTCTTGATTGAATTGACAAATATGAGCCATTTATTACTGAATTTAAATTATAACGTCGCTCAAAATTAACACGATGTGAATAGTCTGCGACATTTTTTTTATTGTGATAGCTCATTAAATATTTGGTAGATTTTGTTATGAATTAAACTTTCAACGATTTGATTGAAGATTTACGGGAACAATATATCATGGATTAGCGAAAACTAGACAAATCCAGACAACGGGATGGACAGAGTGCTTTGAAACATGACAAATTGTTCAAGGAAATAACCATTTCAGACAGACGCCTGACTTCAACACCATCAAAATATAAGTATTATCATGACCTCTCTCATTTTAAATATTGATCATTAGCTCTCTCACTTGAAAGTGACAATCCCGAGAAAGGATTGAATATTGCCTCAAAATACTCTCGGTTGAACGTTGAAAATAAACATCATTTGGAACATTTATATGAAAAGACTTCTAGTTATCACTCTTCTATTCAGATGCATTTTCAAAGAATCCTATAAAAAGATTGAATCTCTTCCCAAACTAAAAAGTTTCACCGTAAAAACTCAATTCAAGGTTACTCGTAATGTTCAAGCGATATGCCTCGCTAATAATAATCAATTCTCCGTTGAATTGTGGATATTTTTAGAAATCAAAAAGAAATCCCAATAGCCTGACTTCAAGTCACGACCACCCGTCCTAATGGGCTGCAAACAAAAAATGTGCAATTTACCGCTCACAATTCCAACCGTTCGTGTTTAAAATTGACGTATAGACTATGTAATAAGAAATGCCATGGAAAATTATGGCAAAAAGAAATGTTTCGAATAGTTCATTTCAATTAATTTATGCACACGGTGTGCAGTGTTCCCCAGTGTGCACTTTAAAAGGCTTTGCCAATTCGCATTTATTTAGTTTTGTTAGCCTTGAAATAAAACAGATGAAAACAAGGCAATTTCAATTGCTTGTTGTGCAAAACGACATTTGTTCGGTTAAATCAAGCGAAATGATTTCGAGTTCACTTGAAAATTAAATTAAACTCCTGAAGTTAGGCAAAAAAAAAGCATTTCGCATCCGAATCCGAAAGCATTTAGAATCAACCGATGCGATTTGATTGAGATGGAATAATTGGAATGTTAACGTTAACAGTGTATATATTTGCAACAGGAATGATTGCATTTTTGCTAATGATAATGATTTACCAATGTAATTAAAGAGCCGAGTGGATTTGAATATGGAACATCGTTTGCATTTATATCTCGCTGTACTTTATTCATCAAGTAAATTTATTCAAATATGCCTTTCAACAGCTCAACGGCAGGGCGAGAATGCAATTTCAATATTGCAACAACAACAACAACAACAATAACAACAATTTACATAAATTTACTCGATCTTGACTCGAATTTAAGGTGTTAAATTGGCTTTGGCAAATGATTAACGTGTGTAAAATTATCGCAACCAATGTGGTGGCGTGAATTAATTTCTAAATCCAGTCGAATATATTCTGATTGACTCATCGAATTTTAAAGTCCACACATGCATTTAAGTGTTCGATGTGCAAAATGGCAATAGCATCGATTTAATTAAATTTTGTGGTGTTTAATTAAGCTAGTGATTGAAGGTTGAATCACCACACACACACAATTTCTAATATTATGGGGCTAATTAAAAATGAAATGTTCAATATTTATCGAAGAAATGTGATGTGTGTGTGTTCACTTACCGTTCGGTTGTTGGTTCAGCACAAATTAACGGCTGCTTCAATTCAATCACTTGACCATTTTTCTCCTTGAGTTGACCACCATTTTCCATGTAATACTGCACTAATTCTGATAGAGTTGCAAACTTTTCACCTGCGAAAAAAATGCACCGAAAAAAATGTGGAGGTGATTAATTTTTTTTTGCATGTAAATTTTGACACATTTCAAATTCGAATCAAAAAAACACAAAATTTAACGAAAATATCAATGGATTATGGATAATAATCATGAAACACTTACCGCCGTACAAATCAAAGAAGTCGCCATTATTTTGAATTTTAATGTGGGTCACCTCTTGGCCACGACGCACTGATAACGTGAATGCGCCGGGATTCGATGATGATAATCGAGCTAAAAATGACCCATCAAAACCACGCTCCAGTAACAATGTTTCAGCATCCACACCGCTTATGGATGGATGAAACCATCTGCAATATTCCATTGAAATGTAAACAAATTGATCATATGTTATTTGCCAAAAAAAAAAAAAAAAAAACAAAGGAAACTTAATACAAGTTGAGATTTGGTTTGGTTGTTTGAGAGAAGAATAAAAAAAAAAACACAACAACTTGGATTTCTGCTACTAGCAAAAATCTAATCACACAACGGTGCAATGTTTAAGCGATGGCAATCGAATGATTGAATGTGTATGCTGGGCTTTGATACGGTGCCCAGACTAGGTTAGATTGTTGAAGCTGTTGAACATAGAACGTCAAATTGGAACTTGTGTTACGCATTTCCATTCGCAGCCACCAGCACCAACACCAACACGACTCGTGCAACCGTTTTTTTCGGATCGTCACTCTTGTTCGCCCGTGCGCACTGCATTTTCAACAAATGTTATAACAACCAGAGCCGTTGCTGACGCACATACACTAGATGCCCCGCACACACACACACACATCAGTGCAATACACCAGCTGCACATCTACTTGTGCAATTTGTCATCAGTTTTGTGTGCAAAAATTCACAACCACATCGAAAAACGCACATCTATGTTGCGTTCATAAAGCTTTGATGAAGCTCATCCAGCCAAACTATACATGTACAAAGCTGTACAGTACACACTGGATTTCGTGCTAACGAACAACAGAGATAGATGAAATTCAGTTTTGAACTACTCAGTTTGGTTCAGAAAGAAGAGTGAGAAAGCGAGAGTGAAAGGGGTGAGAATGAACATATTATGAACATCCAAAATTTGCTTTCGATATGAAAATCCAGTTTTGCACGCATTTGCAACTGCACACAGTCATACGAACACAATGACATGGATTGGCTCACGGTAAAAGGGTCGATTTTTGCATGCTTTTTAACCTTGAATTTTTTTTTCGATGATGATTCGGTGCATCGCAAATGGGCGAACATGCAAGTGCCCCACACACATACACAAACCTACACACAGTGCCAGGTACACAGGCAGAGGCAAAAAGAGCGAGTGAGACGACGAGTTCTAATAGGGTGCATTGAATACAAGCACTTGTGTGATTAGCACCTTGCCAAATAGCTCGCTCACTAGCACACCAATAAATCACCAACTCCCAAGGCCATCGTGACATTCAAAGAAATTTTTGAGCTTTTTTTTGTTGTTGACCAGAACTAACACAAACACACACGACTCATAACTTCATTACTTCATATCAACGATTCATTTTTACCGTCCCCAAACAACAAAACACAATTCACTTAATAAATGCAACCCATTAACTGTCAACCGAATAAATTATTTCATCAATCATCGTTGATCACAAAGTGTTGATTACGTCATTCAATTGGCTGTTGCCAGTAAAAAGGGTTATCGAAATGGAATCTCTGCAATTTGTATGAGCAAACGAGAACCAAAAAAAAAATTGACTCGAAAAAATTCGGTGACCCAAGAGTAAAACCCTTTTTTTTTGTTGTTGTTTAAAGAGAAAATTCCTCAGAATAAACAGAATTATGGCTTAAAATGCGCTTTAAAAGAAGTTAATCAGCCAGTCTCAAGTGATTTTTTTTTAATTTGCCTGTCATGAGTCAAACGATAAAGAAAAAAAAACAAATCTGTGCGATTTCTGCTGTTTTTGGCATGCCGAAGGTTAGATTTCGAATTGAATTTCTATTCATAATCCAGTTGAGCTGCATTCTTTTGTGTGTGCCATTGCTGAAATGTGTTGCTGTCAAAGAGTAGCTGTGTGTATATGTGTTTGGCAATTGGCTGTTCAGTAAACATCAAACAACAAACAATCCAAGGGTTTGTTTGTTTTTTTTTTTTGGTATCAAAATACAGTATAGCCACGGTTGGATGGTATCTTTTTATAGTGTACATAACGACAGAAAAGGCATTTGTCTCATTGATTAAGGAGTGTTCTAGATTAGATAAAGTATTGGTTCTGTTTGCATTCTGCAACCGTTGTTTTTATATTTTGCTCACTTGCCATTTCTCCGTCTCTTTCTCTCTCTTGTTCGGTCTGAACCCTCGAAATTGAATTTTCAATGATTTGTCTACCACAACCCATTTAATATTCTCTGGTTTGAACAGATGAAAAAGAAGTTGATTCAAAGTTTTTTTTTTTTGTTGTGTGTTAGAAACCTTTAAACGATTTACATGACTCGAGTTTTCGTTAGCAAACAAACAATGAAGCCGCCCATGAATGATGGCGCCTGTTTCACTTCTATCGATCTCAATGGCGCACCACATTTTGATCAAATTTTATTGGTCTGACATTCACAAAAGCACGCAATTTGTGAACGATAACAAATCAATTCCATATTATACCAAAGCTGTGTAGCTGTGTATATTCATTTATATCGTAGGTTGTCAACCGGTTTTTTTCTCTTCTACTTCTTTAGTTGTGTTTTTTTTTATTCAGCTTTTATGTATTCAACTGAACACACAGTTTGAATATAAAATAGTTTTTCTGCGGTTTTGTGGTAATAATAAGTTATTATTAATAGCATTTGATCCAATGGACAATCGTCTTCAAATGATTAGACAAGATTCACAGTGAACCGTTATGACGCCACGACGTGCCGTCGAATTTAATGGACTTGGAATTTTGTTTTCTAAATTGTTGAATGCAATTTTAAATGCATAGTTTCCTGGAAATGTATTGGAAATCAATCAAAAAGTGTCTAATTCTTCCATTGTTCTTAATTCTCTCATGGTAGAAAATTTCTAACAGAAATTCGGTTTTCGCAAATGGATTTCGATCAAATAGTGAAGTTAAGGAAGAATTTTTAAGGATTTATACTTTGGAACATATTTCGAACCAGGACTTAAATACACTTTTGAGCTTATTGCTGAAGCCTGAATTTTGATTCATCCAAGTGTGGTGCACGATCGCCAACTCGAGAGGTCCGCAGCGTATGGATGAGTGAGCTAGCTTGAGCTCAAATTTCAAATCAAGTCCTCAGCTTAAAAATCGATTCTAGTTATTTAGTGCTAAACTAATTCATAAAAAATTGTTAAAAGACGGATCATGTGGACCTACTGCCCTGTGTAGCACACTGCTCCAAGCTTCAACGCCAAACATTGCCAATGAGTTCGACTTTTCTTCCAAAAACATATTCAGTTTCTAATAGAAACTTTCTATTGAGTTTTTTAGGAGATTCGCGAATTCTCTTTATTTTGTTCTTAAAAATTCTTAGTTTTTTTCTAGGCATTTGCGATGGAAGGTTTATTGAAATATCCTTGGCCTCAAGGCGAACATGGTGAATGTTGAAAAGTGTTCAGCGCATAACAAACAACAGGCTCTAGTGATGTATGTAAATCTATCTATATATTTAGTCAGGTTCGCCTAATTTGATATGGAAAACAGTTCTTGTTTCGTGACCATAGACTCTATTGAGATAGTGAACAGTGCAAACTAATTCCATCAACCATCAATCATTTTTGGACAGCTGTTGTATAAATATTCATAAGTTGCTCAGTCATCGATTGACCATTTCATACAAAATTCATACTGCAGTCACTATGGCGAACTGATTGAATCAACTTGGAACAAAGTTTCAAGAAACTTTGTTGATTTCTATTTCGATTGGACAAAACAAAGTTTCAATGGTATGAGAGGCCACATCAAACATGTCGATTTCATCAGAAATTGTTACCACACTTGATGATTCATTGGATTACTGTTGATATATATTTTCCCTAAAGTTTCTTCTCAAGGATTCACACATGTGTCATGTTTATTTTCTTAAACGATACGAAAATTCGAAATTGTAATTCGTAAGATTTAGAATCTCTTGTTGTTTCTTTTCACGAAAAAAGCGATTTAATTTAATACTCAATTTGATTGAAGCTGGTTTCCGTAAAAGTCGTGTGTCCTCGAACAAATATGCAGCACATACAGAATAGATATTGGTGTGTCTAATACACAATGTCAAACGAATTAAATTCCTTCGATTGAATGAGCACATCATATGAAACATCATTTTCATTGCTTCAAACGTAATGAAGCGTAAGATAATTTTGCTTAGAACATGAACAAAATGTGGCTCATTAAATTTGGGCGAAAATCTTCGATAAAATATTAAATACCACACACTCTTACACACACGCCATAACGTTTAAGATGTTCGAACCGCCAGTTCGTTGGCTAGACTCGTCAATTCATTCGGCAAGACATGCCTTTCTAATGTATATTTTTTTTACGCCACAAAAATTCGAACAACAACCATAAAATGCTTTCCTCTATTACGAAATAAATCAGCTGAACTACATGCTCTTCTAATATTTTATTCATTTTTGTGAAATCGCAATTTTGTTTCACAGCAAATTTTTTTTTGCAAATTTTGCAGCGAGAAAAAAAAAACAACACCGAGCCAATTCGCTTGAAATGTTGTAAACAAACAACGAGCCTTCATCTCAGCAAATGAATTCATTGTGTTCATCAATTTATAACGTGTAAATGAATTCATGTGCAACGAAATCAACCGCTGGACTACTTCACTCGTTCGGTTCACACATTTTTTTTTTTAATCTCTTTCTCTCTCTCTCACTCTCTCTCGATACATTCTATTGCGTGTGGTGTAATTATTTTGCGATTTTATTTGCTTTCCATTTTCTTTCTCTCTCTCTCTCTCTGACAATTGACTTATGCACAGCCACATTATCGACGTGCTAATGTGTAAAGTCCATTGAGTAGGTAATGATGCATAGCCTAGGGGATTTTTTTTTCAACTCGTCTAAATTCCAAAATGAATGAATCGATTGCATAACAATGCAAACAATTTTTCGACTAACTGACGAAAAAAACATCTCAAGAATGTTCATTGCGTATTGAAGTGGATGTGATTTGGTAAATATTTGCCAATCGAAACACGTGAATTTGAAAATTATGTTCAAAATCACGATCATCATTGTTTGGCAGCATTCAATCACACTTGGGCCTTTTTTTCTTGTTAATAGCTTGAACAATTCAATACATCAACACTAACACTAACACAAATTCAACATTTTCTAAGCACTTTAAATCAATCATAGTTCAATCTTTTCGATATTGGATGTGTTTTTGGTTCGTAACTGTTAACAATGGCCAATGTTCATCGGGGACTTAGTTGAGAAGTGTAGCCGAAAATTCTAGATACGTATGAAAGTTTCATAACGAAACGATGGTTATTTGAAACTATCGATTTTGTTCCCGAAATCCATCAATTGGAACCCTCAATCAACCTGAATTGCGGAGATTGGGAAACAAATCTTGATTGAAAAGCATGAAAAATGAACACTTCAACAATAAAAAGTGAAATAAATTTCGTTGAGAAGTGTGTAATTGCGTCAAAGTAATGGGCCCCCTTGGATGCATACATGCCAATAAAGAAAATTAATTGAAACGTTCACCCAAAAATTGGTCAAATCGAATAAAAGAAAAACGCACACACACACACACGCTAGTACACACGGAATGACTTGAATCGAGGAATACCAGTCACAATTCCGATGAATATCGCAAAAGAATGCAATCGATGGTTGTTTGAATAGGGAACGAAAGAAAGAAGCAGCAAAAAAAAAATGCGCGAAACCGAAACGAAACGAATTTAAATTGTTTGGAGGTCAATTGGTAATGTGGTTTAATTTGATTTCAATGCGCATTATCATTCGATGTTGATTGCTGTTTTGTGTATATCATTTGATTTGCTTTGCCAATGCTTAGCTCCGCTCCGCTTGGTGATGTGTGTGTTTGTGTGAGTGTTTGAGCTATCAAATGGGCCTGTTGTAAAATCCAAATACACTCTAAAATGTGCTTGAAAACATCAGTCACTTACACACAAACAGTTGCGCATAAAATACGTGCGATAATACCTAATCGCGTTCAGAGGAGTGTCACATTAGAATTATAATGAATCATTCAACGACTAGCGACATTCATTCCGAAAACAAATTGAATGCAAATTGTTCAATGAACAGTTATGAGCGTATTCAGTCGTCGGCTGATAAAAAAAAAACAACAACGTCCAAATCCAATTTTATCAACGATAATGGGAGCTCTCTACGCAAATATAATTGTATATGCCACTAAAAATGTGAGAGAGAACATTTTATTTGCTAGATTGGTACTTTGACTTCATCACATCGAGGAGTTGACCGATTCATGACATAGTTTTTTTTGGGAGGTCAAATCAAGCCGTTTTGATGTGAAATTAGATCCATTGAAGCATGAAATGAACCATTCGCTTTAACCTCCCTATCGTTTTTATTAATTTTAGAGCCTCTGGTATCGTGTAACCGAACCCAATGAAATGACACATGATTTACAGTTGTAATCAACCACACCGATCTGTATCATATGTATATATCGTTGAATGTGTATCACACGATGCGTACAATGGAATTAATTATAGAGCCTCCAATCATAAAAATCATCATCATATGGATTCCGCGCATAAAATTCATATGATACACATTGAACAAGAGCAACATGAAATGTTGAGCGTGAGCAACACAGTTCAATATGAGGTTATTCGTTGTTGTCATTGTTTGAATCATAAATCATCAGCAATTTTTTTTTTTCAAATTTTCCTTGTGCGAATCGCACAGCTCAATCATCAAAGTAGTTCTTTTTTTCGTTCTTTTTTTCTCTCTCCTCACAACGTAATAACTAAATTCAAAAGCTGAAATGAAAAAAAAAAAACGTTGAAAAGAAAGAAAAAAACGCGATGTTAGGTTTGTATACTATGATGTTGTCGTGGAGCGAACATTCACATTAGACGGGTATTTTCACATCAATGGACTGCTTTTTTTGTGCTCTCTCTCTTGTTGCTCGTTGGCTTCCGAATTTTGAACGGCAACCGTTGAGTTTTTTTTTTTTGCATAGAAACAACAGTGCGATACTATTCTTCTATCGAGTGTAGAGCATGGAGTGGCGGGCGTGCGCGCGCTCTCGCCATCCAATTTTCAGCATGTTCAAAAGGCTGTGTGTGTGTGTGTGTGTGCTTATTCGGTGTGTGCTCTGCTCAGTGTAGACGTTTTCTTTCTTGCACGCTTTCTGCGGCTATGTGTTTGCGAGCTCTCGATTCACAAAGCAGTAGCAGCACCACCAACAACAATAAATCAGGCAAAAACACCAACAAAAACAGCAAAAATGTTATAAACCAAAGCGATGTTCGCGACTCGCACATATGGTCGCTGTTGATGTTGTTGCTGTTGCGAGCAATGTAGCGCAAAACGCGCTCACATACACACATATTGAAAAAGCATGCGGTACGATATTGTTTAGATTAGAGTGGCCCACAAAATTATTGATTGAGCGTATACTGAAACGTGTTTTCAGATGTATTTAGACCCTTCAACTTAGGGCAGTTATACTGGTTCTTCGGGTAAAACAGGTACTTTCAAGTTAAATGAGGGTTTAGAGACATGAAAAAAATGAAAATACTGCGCTCAACCTAATGCTTGATATTTTTTTTTTCTTAAAAAAAAAGGTGTTTTTATCGACTCGGAGGGCATCAACAGCGTTTGGCTGTCAAAGGACAAATTCAATCAAAGTGTGAATTTACCAAGGGGCGAACAACTACCAATACTACTAAACAAACGTCAAAAGTACCGACAAGTACTGAATCAATATCTGCACATACCGATGTGCGAGATGCGATTCTGTCGATTCTCTCTATCTATTCAGTTTCGCATGCCTTCTAGTTGCGCATCAGTGAATACAGATTTTGTTTCAGTACTATCCGGTACTTTTGACGTTTGTTTAGTAGTATTGGTAGTCATTTGCCCCTCGGAATTTACCGAAAGGTAAATTTTTATCAATCAAATGAATTCTATTGAAAACTGGTTACTCTAAACCTGGAGATTCAGGCGAGCACAAGTGTCACTTCCATCGACCAACAGGGTCCATTAAATATCGTTCAAAATGATTCGTTTCATTTGGTGTTCATTGAACACTGTTCAAACGCGAGAAAATATCAAATCAATTGAAACCAACGAATCGATTTCAGTAAAGAAAATGCGAGAGAAAATGTCAAACGAATATCTCTTTCACGTTGTCGATTGTCAACATGCGATGACGGTCTTTTGTGCAAAAAGAAAATTACCGTAAATATATAATGAAAGAGAGGGAGAGCGAGCGCAAAACAGATGGTACCAATAAACAATTGTGAAGAACAATATAAAAATTGGTGAAACATCGAAATTATTGAAGAGGCCAGAGACGTTGCATGGGCTCGCAACGACCATGTAATGAATAAATAGAAAGCGCAAACATGTAATGCCTTAATTGGTTGAAGTTGAGTGTGTCGATCTCTTGCTCTATCTCACTTCCATTACTCTCGTGTGCTCTTCGTTACTCGTTCTTCGTTACTATGTGTGTGTTTGTCGCCGTCACATAAAACGCATCACGGAATCGAAATGAAAGTTCGTCGCATCAAAGAGTTGATGTGTGCAATGGCAATTGTATATGCAATGCAATCATACACACAGAACAAACAAACGAAAAAAAAAACACCGTTTTCGCCTGCGCAACAATCAACAAAAGCCAATACAAAAACAGTCAAACATTGCTCAGTGCACACACAGACTGAACAGAGATAGCAAGTAAATGGCACAATTAAATAAAATTTATTATTCAGTCAGTACTTGACTCATTCAATTGTTTGATTGTTTAACAAACAAGCAAGAAAGAAAAAAAAAAGCGGTTGCAATGATCATCATGGCAACGACAACGAACACCGAAAAAAAACAAAACGGTATCGGCGATCATTGACTCTCGCAGTGGAGCTCTTTATTTGGCTCGACATTTCTTTTTATGAAATGTTGAATAAATAAATTGATGTAAACCACGCAATAGCCAATGTTCGAATAGTCCAACAGAAATGGAGGAGAAGAAAAAACTAAACGCCTCGAGACTCTATGCGATTAGAATGAAACTTACTGCATTTTATACATTGTGAGGCTAACAACTTCAGCAGAACATGATAATTGGTTGCATTTCAATGTTTTTTTTTGACATTTTCATGCGAATTTCAATTTAAATTTATTTGCATTTTGTATTTCTTTGTTACTTTGTTGTGCTACGGTTAACACTTTCAGCCAATTGGTTGGACTTGAGTGATTTTTATTCCATGGACGATGCAGGATTGGCATGAAGGAGTATAGCCTGAGGCATAGCAATTCCAAATCTATACCTTTTCGGTGTTTCAATGTAAGGCAATGCTGAGAAGTGTGTAGTACTGGAGGTGCTTCGCCTCTTGATTGGCAATTAAACATTCTTAAGACTCATTTCACATCATATCTTTGGCTAAAAGGTAAAAAGATTCATCTGTATCTCATGGTGCCTCATCAGCAATCTTCAAGAATGATTTAACATTTCGATTCCATTTCAATTTTCATTTTAACATCACATGTGTTCATTGGATAATGGATATTTTGGGACTCATTAATTGATTTGAACATCAATTCAACAGTTGCAGTCGTTCGACTTTCGGTCACATCAGAATTTGCTGTAGCAAAGCTGTGACAACACGTAAGCACTCAACGCTGACTTAACGCTGCTATAAATTAACATATCAATTTCAGAGTTTACCAGGAACCAGCTATTAATTGACAATGATTACAACAGTTGTATAGCTCATTGGATATATTTGAATGCTTTGTACGAAGTTGAATCGTTTTCCTCGATGAATGATGAGACCAAACGCATTACGATAGTTGGACCAATTTGTTAACATTTCTGCTGAAAAGGTATTTTTTTTTCGAAAATTTAAGAGAATTTCAAGCAACGGCGCATAATTACGCATTCAAATGTACCACTTTTTCATCAAACCAGGGCAGCAGAACACAGTGAGTCCCTAAATGGAAGCGTTATAACAGGTGACCTTACTCGTTGTGGCTACATATGCATCAAACACATTTTTCCATTCAGCAAAATATTATCAAAGCGATTCATTTGAGATCCTTCGAACTGATTAGACAATGTCTAATAGTCCAGTTCATGCATTATTCCAATAGAATCTCACATTCATTTTAAAATTCACTTCAATGAGACAAGAGCATCGCATGAAGCGTATTGCGATACGAATGTTAGTTGTGTATCGATTGCAAAATCAATGAATACATTCAAAGTTGCACAAGTTGAATGGAAGATTGTGTGTTTTTTTTTTCTTCTCTCAATTGTTTTGCTGTGAAAGAATAAACAAAAAACAATTACAAAATTACCTTCGAGAAAGCATTTTTGCTGTAATTTGTTGGGCCTTTGCTAACTTCACTGAATTAACACACACACGCCACCAAATGAAGATTCATAAAATGTTACCAAATTGAACACTTGTCTGGAAATTTCACTCGCGCACAATGAAACTTGAATCGCGATACCAATCTCTTGCTACCACAGAGTTATGGACGTGCGTGTTGTGCTCTGTGGCTTATTGAACAATTTTTTTTTTTTTTTTTGGAATCGAAGACCACCACCAGTCGAACAGGAAAAAAAATATCAAACAGAGCCAAATTTATCTGGTGTTCGTTTATTGTTGTTGTTGTAGTTGATAATTGTGTGTCAAAAGAAGAGTGACAAGCCCCAACAACAATCACAATATGTCCTCGGCGGCACACTGGGCTTGGAAATCGCTTTTAAAATTGTCTTGTTATTTTATCAATAAAAATTGTACACATCAAATCTTAAGAATTGGTGAATTTTTCCGCAGCGAAACGAAAAAAAAAAACACATAAAATCCACAAGCAAAATGTTTATTTCACTAAATTTCCAAAAGTTTAAAACACATTCAAATTATTTCATTAGGTCGAATCAAATTTAAAAAAAAAACACACAACCGAAACAAACTACATAGAAAAGTCATCATTGAGCCCCTTTTTTTTGCACAGAGACACAGAGAAAAAAAACGAAAACGAAAAAATGTAAAACCAGGCAGTCACACTGAGCGACGACCGACAATGATGAAGGCTACGATTTTGTACATGAGAAACCAAGGAAGCAACAAAAAAAAAAAGACGAACGAAGTGTGTGTATTGCTTGAAAAATGTCAGAAAAGACAGAGAGGAATAACGTTCGACACTTCAACGGCGTTCAGCAATGTGTTTGTGTGTGTGTGCGCGCAGAGAGAGAACGCAGAGTGAAGAGCACACTGAATCGTGATACACACAACGAACAAACCAACTGTAGCAATGTCGAAGTGACATGCATTCATAGCCAATCACAGCACAGTTGAGTGCTGTCATCGTTAAGGTATTCCATCTGTGTGACTACATCAACAGCACATTGAAGAGCGATTCGGGTGTGCTCGCTCTCTCTCTTGCTCTCTTCTCATCATTCGAACAACGAATTGTCTGATTTGACACATCCAATGGTTCACATAAATGATTTCATTTCGCTGTTTTTAAATCGCATTTCATCGACCTCTAACTTATTGCTACAATGAATTAAAATCTTTTATGTGTGAAAATCGATTGCAATTGCAAATTGAAATGAAAAATTCCATTAAAAATCGATTGAAATTAAATTTCTCTCCGAATATTTTGGTTCATAAAAATCAACTCCAAACCACCAATAGATGGCGATGCACGAGCTCAGCCTTTAGCGTCATTCAATACAAACATTTGATTGTATTGAGTGTGGAACGTGTGTGGAACGCAACTGTACAATTGTGCAGCTGTACGCATCTGTTGCATTGGTGTTCATTTGAAAATTGAAAGCCATCGAAGTACCACAACCAACACGAAATGTTCGTTAAAATTAATCAAATTAGAGATAAAATGTACTTCGTGAACTGTTCAATCAAAATCTAATGGGTTTTAATCAAAAATTGTGAAAATAAAATAAAAGTTGAAAAAAAAAATTGAAAAATTAAACATTTGACTGAAAATTGAAAAAAATTGTGAAATTCCATAGAAAAATCGTTAAAAAGTAGTCTTTGTTATGCGAGCATAATAGAAAGGAAGTGTCGACAGGTGTTCAATAGGTGTTGAGAAATTTCTAATTTTGAGCGTGTATTTTCTATTGCGCCTTTTTTTCCGTGGCTTAAGTCCAGTGTTTTGTGTAGTTTTTGAGCATCGAAATATTTAAAAACAAAAAAATAACCGAAAATGAGCATTCAAGTAACAAATACAACATTCGAATTGCGAATAACACCAAACAAACGCAAACGCGATGATTTAAAAGAACGAAAATCGCATAACCGTGGCAATAATAAAGAAAATCATTTCGTTTATAATAATTTCATGGAAGTGAAATCGATTGCCGATTTAGTGGAAAATAAAAATTATTCCAATTCAAATGCAGTGAATGTTTGTAATCCATTTGAGATTGTGCGTAAACCACCAAAGAAAAAGAACCGAAAAGATCTATCTGATGATGGATGCTTTGTAAATCCAGCACTCAATTTGAATGGACCGGAAAAAGTGTTGAATCCGTTTGAAGTAAAACGGGCCGCACCACTTCCAGAGGCTGTTCATCATTGTTTCGAAAATACTGGACTCAATATCAAAGTTGAAGATCGCAAAGTTGTTAATCCATTTGAAGTAGCGCGAGGGGCTAATGTTGCGGTCGTTGAAAATTCAAATGGTTAGTAGCAAATTTGATTGAAAAAATTGATTGACTGGCAGTTGGTTCAATGAATTTGGTTGACTAATTGACGTTTTTTTTTTGACATTTTTGGCTGATTTATTACCATTTTCTCAATGAAAATATTTACTTCTTTTTATTATTTTCAATTTGTTTAATGCTTTTTTTCGACATTTACTCAATTATTTTATACTTGCATCTCATCGAGTCGCATATTTTTGTAGAAAAATGTCGAATGTTTTGGTGGTTTGACTAAAATCTTTCAAGACAATTACAAATGATTAGTTTGACAAAGCAAATATTCGATATCCAATCAGAAAGTGGTGATTAACAATCACTGATTGTTTTCTTAAGTTCTAAGTGTGAAAAATCCTGCTTTATGTTCATAATCCGGATTTGCCAGAAAAGCAATGCAAATTTTACTAAAATTACAACAAATGACACTGTCAAAAGATAGAATGAGATTTGTGTAGATTAAGACCGGTTTATGAATTTAAAGTTGCCATTGTCTTTTTCACTGTGCAGTCAGCACTTTCGATCATTGTAAATAAACAAGCACAAATCAGCTGTATTTACACCTAAATAGCTGGATTTACACCGTTTTTTGTTAGTTTTGTCATTTCAATTGAATTTTTTTGTTTATTTACAGGAATTGAAAATCCCGGACTGGATGTTCGTCAAGCTCCATTGGCCATAGGTGTGCCATTCACCCCATCGGTTGGTTGTCGAATTGATTTCAAAAATGTTCCAATCGAAGATTTAACACCAAGTTCAATGTTAAATCGTCATTTGGTTTTTTCACCGATAAAAATGGTGAACGAAACAACACCAAAACGATCAAATCTCTCAATAATAAGTGAAGAAGCGGTTGACATAAGTAAAGAATTGGATTGTTATCAATTGGAGATTGAAAACAGTATGAATGAAGCAAAGGCAACAAAAAAGCGTGACAGTAAAAATTTGATGGATATCAAGCGAAAAAGTTCATTTGCCAAACGATTGAGTGTCATTGAAAATGCACCTGAATTAAAAGCAAAGATTATGGAAGAAGGTTTAAACACACCAGAAATGGTGACACCGCCAAAAAATGAAGAGCATTCATGTCACGATTCAACTAATGGTCACAATGAATGTCCAAAATCGTCAACACCAAAAACTCCCAATGAAAATTGCATTGCCAAATATTCATTGGATCGATCGCTTAGTATCAATGAAAATCCAGATGTTGTTTACGAAGAAGTGAATGAATCGCACGGAAATAATGAAGAGCAATTGGATGACGAACAACAGAATGATGATAAATTGGCAAGTATTCGAGCCGAAGAAGATACAGAACTATTTAAAAATCCAGCACCATTTGTACGTGCCTATCGTCGTGATGTAAGAAAACGAACGATCAGAGCCGATCGACAGCCAAACATTGAAGCTGAACGAATCGAAACAAATGATGAAAAACCAAAAGAGAATCATGAAGTGTTTGGCGGCATTCGGAGTTCAATTCGAAAAAGTATACGCAAATTGATGCATTCAAATTCAAGCAATAAAAGTAAACAAACCGAAGAAACAACACCAACCAAAGAGCAACCATTTTCTGGTTCATCAAACAATATTCTAACAACAATAAGACATAGTTTGAGACGAAAACAACCAAAAATGCCGTTGGCTACATCGACACCACGGCAATCATTGAATGATATTTCGATCATTGACACAGCTGAACCGAGAGCTGTTTTCAAAGATACCGTTTTTTCGGCCAGAGTCAATCATGTCGATGAACATTTACTTCGCCCACGTACCAATCTACGGAGTAGCCTGCGGAAATCAAAGCATGCAGTTAAATCAGTTTTCAAGAAAAATGAAGACTATGAATTTAAGAAATAAAAATGCATTTCAACAACAAAAACTTAAATTAATGAACAACAAATTGAACTTGATTCAACAAAAAAAAAAAAATTATAAGACTTAAACATGTTTTACATTTTCTTGTTAAGAATTTTGCTCCCAATTTTGGAGCCTTTAAAATAAGCCATAATCACATTTTAACAGTTTTCACTTTTGATGTTTTTTTTTTGTCTGTACCAAACAATTGATGAATGCACAAAATCGCTAGCGCTAAGGCCAAACATTTTTTAACAATTATTATTTATTCACACGATTACAACTAAGTTAAATCAATTGTTCATTGACCAAAGTATTGTTCTTGTTCACATGGAATAATCGACCGACCAAATTTATGTACCGATACTCTCTTTTTTTCTACAATATTTATTACATTTACATCTCATAATTTTTAATAAACACGCTTTTCAAAGAAGATTTAGTTGCATTTTTATTTGCTGTTGCTAGATTTTTTTTTTTGAAAGAAATAGGTTTTAAACATTTACTACTCATTTGAGTCTCAATCTAACTCAGTCGATCTACTACTAAAGCTAATCTAAAATGATGTAAGAAATTGGGGATCAAATTGAGTTGATATTATGAAAAAACGTTCCAGACCAATTCTTGATTCGTAAATAGTTCTGATTTGATTGAAAAATGTCTGCACATAATTTCGTTGAGTAATCTTAATTTATCGATGTTTTCTTCGCTGCTTTGCGTCCCTCATTTATTGATTGAATACTCGAACTTGATAAAAATATTCAATGCATCGGCAGTTGAGCTTATAGCTTCGGAGTGATTTGAACGTAGCGTCTAAGAATATAATTCATAGAAAAATGAAGCTATTTTTGTTTATTGCCATAACCTGTATTTTCTTGATACAAATAAGTTAACAGCAACGACAACAAGTAGAACTAATGTTCATTTGCAAAATACGTAAAATAGGTCTTTAGTCTGTCTGTGGAAACCATTTTTTACCTTTATAGGTAACTCCTCATTGTTTGAAGTAAACCTCAACTGTTTGATTGAATATTTGTGCTACAACTCAAATTGCTTTCAAAATTTAGAGCATTCATAATACGCATAATAAAGTATAACATTTAGTGATTAACTTTCATTTAATTTCAAATGAATTTTGACAGTAATGTAATCAAATGGGATAAGAGTACATAAAATCTGGTAGAAATGTTTAGATATTGTTATAGTAGAATCCAATCTTCGATTTAATGATTTTTATGAGGTCTGTAACGAATTCCATCACTTGTTTCTTTCTTTCTTCTGGTGTTTTTGTTTTTGCATCTTCAAGAAATTCGATACTTGAAAAGAAAGATTCATTGAATTAATTGAAAAAAAGAAAAAAAATATCTAAAATTATTGTTGCTGATTTAAAACTTACGCTGCTTCCTTAGCTTTTGTGTTGTGTGGGTATAATTTGATAGCATTTTGGTTTCCTTGAATTGCACTAGAATAGATTCGAACATGTTAAACCAGTTTGAATGCCTGTAATTTTTCATTTACTAAAAATTCATCAAACTTACACATCAATGAGTTGTTTAACGTTCATTTTCCTACGAACAAAATATTACAATTTATTCAAATTGATTTGTTTTAGATAATAGAGTAATTAATATTGAATTTGTGACTCACTTGACATCGTCTTCCTTGATTCCTTCTAAATATCCATTGCTGATTAGGCTGAAATTAGAAACAACAGTTTTTGTTCAGGAAAGAATAAGCGACGCAATTTATGATCGAATATGAATCATCATATCACATACACATTGATGTATTTGAGCATGTACTCTTTGTCAGCTTCAAAACTATCGATATTCTCGTCGTCACTTCCACTTTCAATTTCTTGGCTAATAAAAAAAAGACAAAAAAAAACAACCTGTAAAAATGTGTTCTGCCAAATGAATTCCTTGAAAATGATGAGACTCACATGAAAGCTACAACGAAGAGTGTTGCTACCACAAATAAATAGATCGTCGTTTTCATTTTGAATGTTAGATTGAACGTTGCAACTGTTTGACTTGCTAACTTGGACTGCTACATAAATTAATAATTTCAAAAGGAAATATTTTCAAGTTTTATTTGAAATTGGGCCGAGTTTATTTGACTGTAAACAAATTTGGTGATAATTGTTTTTTGCTTTTTCAAATTAAATTCATAATTTGCATGAGCAGATGGTTCAACCGTCTGAGTAATGTATAAGAGTTGCACATTCGAAATATCGATCATATTGTGTCATCGCGTCAACAGTGTTGACTCAACACCACCTATATTAAGGTGTTCAAATAAACGGTTTTTTCTATTTCGCAAACTTCAAATCATTTGAATCAAATGATAAAAACTGTGGATATTTTACGATATTAACAAAAAAATGAGCCACATATGTTTAGTCACGATAGTAAGCGCAATAATTTTATTCGCACAAATAACTGATATTGGTGCACAAGGTCAGTGCTAAATGGAATATGCCATGTGAAATTTGATTCAATTTTATGATGTTCAGATGTATATTAAATTCACGAATCGTAATTTCCAACCAGATGCTGAACCTCAAGGAAAATTGCTTACCCCAGAAGAGGGATGTGGAATTTTAAAAACAGCAAATACAAAAATTGTTGGTGGAACAGAGGCTAAACCAGGTGCCTTCGAATTCGATTAAACTTTTTTAAGTTTCTCATCATATGAAACTATTTGAATATTTCAGGTGCATTTCCATGGATGGCATTAGTTGGAATTAGGTTTCTGAATGAGAAAAATTGGACACGTTTTGATTGCGGTAAAAGCTGTTTTTTTCGATTTGGTCTCAACACTTATTTATCGTCTGTAAATTCAATATTTGTTCTCAAATAGGTGGTTCATTGATTACATCGCGTCACATTCTGAGTGCTGCCCACTGTGTAAGCGATTGTGCTGAGTGAGTGAATACTTTTGTTTTTTATCTGTGATCAATGATGATCCCATTCGTCCTGTATTTTTTGGGGACATTCCTCTATTGAAATCTGTGAAAATTTGAATCTTTGGTTTCCCACCCCCCTTGAAATGTGTAGCCACTATGTCTATGTAGTTAAACTGGGAGCACATGACATCACAAAGAATGATACCGGTGCCGAACGAATTATTGAAGTGCTTCGAGTGGAAAAACATTCCGAATTCATTCCTGCCAATGGAGATGGATTAAATGATATCGCGATTATTACACTTCTCCATCATGTGGAATTCAATGGTGTGGCATAATTTCAATCCGAATGCAACATTCAATTGAAAACTAAGCTCGTTTTTTTCTTACTCTCCTTCACTTTGCATAGATCACATTCAGCCAATTTGTTTGCCATTGACTAAAGATATTCAACGTAATTCGTTTGCTGGCACAAATCCCTTTGTTGCTGGATGGGGATATTTGACACATGACGGCATAAGGTCAGATGTGTTGATGCAAGCACAAATTCCTGTTATTGACAATGGACAATGCAAACTACTATACCAAATTAGGTATCTGTTTGCTATAAAACAAAAATTTACCGACGCCGTACTTTGTGCAGGACATTTGAAAGGCGGTCAAGATGCCTGTCAAGGTGACTCTGGCGGTCCGTTAATGTTACCAATTATGGAAAAGAACGAATTCCGAATGTATCAAATTGGTATCGTTTCATTGGGTGCGGGCTGTGGAGCTCTGTTCGCACCAGGCGTTTATACACGAGTTTCACACTTTATCGATTGGATTCAGGAAAAAATCCACTTAAACTAACAATAACAAACAAATAATAAATTTCATTTCGATGTACTTTTATTTTTTACATTTTATTTTTCGAGTGTTTTCATTTTCATTCTGTTGAATGAAACGGTGAAATGTGTTTGAAATGCTCTGGAATTTAAATGAAGTTCAGGGGGTTCGGGGTTTACCCCCCCCCCCCCCTGGCATTTCAAATTGGGACCCCCCCTCCCCCCGAGACATGGAAAGAAAATAACACTAGATAGAATCGATTTTCAAAAGTGATGACCTTCTTTTTCTGAGATCCAGTTTACACTAGATAGAATGGGTTTTGAAACGGCTTTACACTAGATAGAATGGACTTTGAAATTCCACGCACAAGTAGCCCTTTTTGGTTTGAGTGGAACCAAAAACCCCTTTTTCGCGCATGTATGGCTTAAATACTATAATAAAAATAGACTATTGACGAGATTTCTTTCAATTCGCAAACTTTATATCATCAACTGTTATTTATTGTTTGTGTGCATCTATGTCATTGCTTCCAAAAAACTATTACACAGAAAAATATATCCAATGAGATTATAGCGGCGAACACATGAATCACGACGTAAGTTCAGCCGGATATTTTCAAAAATGTGGGTTCATTTTGATAGATTTGAAAAATGTTGGATCATAAAGACCGAATAATCGAATCCATTTGTTGATGCCTTTAATGAAAGAATTTAATTGTTGCTCTTTTTCTTTTGGATTTTTTGCCTGAACTAATTTGGTTTTTGTGTCTTCGATAAATTCGATTCTATAATTGATTGACAAAAAAAAAATGAATTTAAAAAGAAAACTCTTTTGTGCACAACATTGTTGATTAACTTACGCAGCTTTCTCAGCTTCTGCGATTTCTGGTTGTTTTTCGGTGTTGGCTTGATTTCTTTTGATTGCATTGAAATAGTTTTGGACAATTCTATAAATAAAATACAAATAAAATTTTCCAATTGATTTGTTCAGATGCTGAATGAAGAGTAAAAGATTATTCGGCAAAACAATATTTGTAAAAAAAACGTACTGAAGATCATTTCCGTTAAGTCTATTTGCATATCCATTATCCATGAGCCTTGAATAAGAAAAAAAAGGAAACGTGATTGAAAAAAATATAGCAACGCGATTGATGAATCATCTTATCGAATATGAATCATTATCTCACATACAGATCGTTGTATTTGATTCTGTCCTCTCCATCAACTGGGATATTATCGACATTATCATCATCACTTTCACTTTCTTCTTGTTTATTTAGCGCAAGAAATTCCGCATAATCTTCGTCACTATCACTTTCCTCTTGGCTTCGAAAAGAAAACAAAACAAATAGTTAAAATATGTTTTTGTTTTTTTGGTAAAATATTTCAATAACAAATATGAAAAACATACGCGAAAACGGCAACGAAAAGTGTTGCTACCACAAATAAATAGATCGTCGTTTTCATTTTGAATGCCAGATTGAACGTTAGAATTGTTCGATTTGCTAACTTGAACTGCTATATAAATTAACGAAGTCAAAAGAAAATATTTCCAAGTTTTCAAATTGGGCCGAGTTTATTTGACTGTAAAATAATTTGGTGATAATTATTTTTTGTTTTTTCAAATTAAATCCATAATTTGCATGAGCAGATGGTTCAACCGTCTGAGTGATGTATAAAAAAGAGTTGCACGTTCAAAATATCGATCATATTGTATTAACGCGTCAACAACCGCCTATATTAAGGTGTTCAAATAAACGGGTTTTTCTATTTCGCAAACTTCAAATCATTTGAATCAAATGATAAAAACTGTGGATATTTTACGATATTGACAAAAAAATGAGCCACATATGTTTAGTCACGATAGTAAGCGCAATAATTTTATTCGCACAAATAACTGATATTGGTGCACAAGGTCAGTGCTAAATGGAATATGCCATGTGAAATTTGATTCAATTTTATGATGTTCAGATGTATATTAAATTCACGAATCGTAATTTCCAAAAAGATGCTGAACCTCAAGGAAAATTGCTTACTCCGGAAGAGGGATGTGGAATTTTAAAAACAGCAAATACAAAAATTGTTGGTGGAACAGAGGCTAAACCAGGTGCCTTCGAATTCGATTAAACTTTTTTAAGTTTCTCATCATATGAAACTATTTTGAATATTTCAGGTGCACTTCCATGGATGGCATTAATTGGAATTAGGGTTCTGAATAGGAAAGATGCACGTTTTGATTGCGGTAAAAGCTGTTTTTTCGATTTGGTTTCAACACTTAATCGTCTGTAAACTCAACATTTGTTTTCAAATAGGTGGTTCATTGATTACATCGCGTCACGTTTTGAGTGCTGCCCACTGTTATCGTGTAAGCGAGCGTTTTGAGTGAGTGAATACTTTTGTTTTTTATCTGTGATCAATGATGATCCCATTCGTCCTGTATTTTTTTGGGGACGTTCCTCTAATGAAATCGGTAAAAATTTGTATCTTTGGTTTTCCCCCCGCCTTGAAATGTGTAGCAACTATGTCTATGTAGTTAAACTAGGAGCACATGACATCACAAAGAATGATACGGGTGCCGAACGAATTATTGAAGTGCTTCGAGTGGAAAAACATTCCGATTTCACTCCTGTGGAAAACGGAGATGGATTAAATGATATCGCGATTTTTACACTTCTCCATCATGTGGAATTCAATGGTGTGGCATAATTTCAATTCGAATGCAACATTTCAATTGAAAACTAAGCTCGTTTTTATCTTACTCTCCTTCACTTTGCATAGATCACATACGGCCAATTTGTTTGCCATTGACTAAAGATATTCAACGTAATTCGTTTGCTGGCACAAATCCCTTTGTTGCTGGATGGGGACATTTTACATATGAGGGCAAAATGTCAGATGTGTTGATGCAAGCACAAATTCCTGTTATTGACAATGGACAATGCAAACTACTATACCAAATTAGGTATCTGTTTGTTATGAAACAAAAATTTACCGACGCCGTACTTTGCGCAGGACATTTGAAAGGCGGTCAAGATGCCTGTCAAGGTGACTCTGGCGGTCCGTTAATGTTACCAATTATGGAAAAGAACGAATTCCGAATGTATCAAATTGGTATCGTTTCATGGGGTGCGGGCTGTGGAACTCTGTTCGCACCAGGCGTTTATACACGAGTTTCACACTTTATCGATTGGATTCAGGAAAAAATCCACTTAAACTAACAATAACAAACAAATAAATACATTTCATTTCGATGTACTTTTTACATTTTATTTTTCGAGTGTTTTCATTTTCATTCTGTTGATATCCAATAAAGTCAATTGATTTTTCGAACATAACGGTAAATTAATTTCGGTTTCTTTAAAAATTCCAAACGAAATTCTATTGTTTCCTTCAAAGTGATCAAAGTGAAATGTGTTTGAAATGCGCTGGAATTTAAATGAAGTTCAATTATTTTAGAGAATACACAGCCGAATTGAATTCTATTAGTTGCTGTACCATGCAATGGAAGAATTAGCGAGCAGTTTCACTTCATGGAATCGGCGTCCTACTCGGCGTACATAGCAATGACTCCACTGGGCCTATTACTATAGCTAGAGAAATAATTCCTATGACGTAGGCGCTATTGAACACACGGACTGTGTATTGTGCACAGCACGACAGCGGGACAGGCAAATACACAAACACATGCACACGCACACAACGATAATAAAAATAGACTATTTCAAATTTCTTTCAATTCGCATACTTTATTCCATTAACCGTTTATTATTTGAGTGCATTTATGTGATTGCTTTCAAAAAAAAAAATTACACAGAAAAATATATTCAATGAGATTATAGCGGCGAACACATGAATCACGACGTAAGTTCAGCCGGATATTTTCAAAAATGTGGGTTCATTTCAGTTCATTCTGATAGATTTGAGATATGTTGGATCATAAAGACCGAATAATCGAATCCATTTGTTGATGCCTTTGATGAAAGAATTTAATTGTTTCTTTTTTTCTTTTGGATTTTTTGCCTGAACTAATTTGGTTTTTGTATCTTCGATAAATTCGATTCTATAATTGATTGACAAAAAAAATGAATTTAAAAAGAAAACTCTTTTGTGCACAACATTGTTGATTAACTTACGCAGCTTTCTCAGCTTCTGCGATTTCTGGCTGTTTTTCGGTGTTGGCTTGGTTTCTTTTGATTGCATCGAAATAGTTTTGAACAATTCTATAAAATAAAATCAAATAAAAATAAAATTTTGCAATTGATTAAATTGATTTGTTTAGACGCTGAATGACGAGTAAAAGATTATTTGGCAAAAAAATATATTTGTAAAAAAAACGTACTGAAGACCATTTCCGTTGAGTCTATCTGCATATCCATTATCCATGAGCCTTGAATAAGAAAAAAAAGGAAACGTGATTGAAAAAAATATAGCAACGCGATTGATGAATCATCTTATCAAATATGAATATCATTATCTCACATACAGATCGCTGTATTTGATTATCTCCTCTCCATCAACTGGGATATTATCGACATTATCATCATCACTTTCACTTTCTTCTTGTTTATTTAGCGCAAGAAATTCCGCATAATCTTCGTCACTATCACTTTCCTCTTGGCTTCGAAAAGAAAACAAAACAAATAGTTAAAATATGTTTTTGTTTTTTTTGGTAAAATATTTCAATAAGAAATATGAAAAACATACGCGAAAACGGCAACAAAGAGTGTTGCTACCAAAACTAAATAAATCGAAAATTTCATTTTTGAATGCTAGATTGAACGTTAGAACTGTTCGATTTGCTAACTTGAACTGCTACAAATTATTGATTTCAAACTGGCCTTAAATACAACTACGCACAATTTTTCATCTACATTCCAATCCTCAAAAAACGCCAATTACAAAAGAAATATTCAAATAAATAACAAAGTGTTATTAAAACTATATTTTGACGACAGTTTAACAACTTCAATCAACAGAGTGGATATTTTCAATTTGGATACTATTTTCACACTGACTCTTTCGAATATTCATCAAAAATATAATCAACATGAATCAAGGCATGAATACTAAATAAAGTCCATTTACACTCTCAATCTTATTTATCAGTGGACCCTTTTCAAAGAAGATTTAGTTTCGTTTTTATTTGCTGTTGCTAGAATTTTTTTGAAAGAAGTAAGTTTTTAAGCATTTAAAACTCAGTTGAGTCTCAATTTCACTCAGTCAGTGAGCTAATGAAGCTAATCTACACTTTTACGGAAGATGATAGCCCGCAAAAGCCACATTATCGTGCCCACATATGTCCGATAATGCAAAACATACGGAAATTACTGGATTTAAACGACCATTTTTGCATTCAATTTCAATTCAGTTTCTTTCAGCCTGTTCAATCGAGTGCACGTTCAAAATGAAACGAACAATATTTTACATGTTTGTTATCATCTGTGCAAGTCTAGTGCATTTAGCGTCTACTTCTACGAAATACGCGAATATTAGTGATTGCTATACAAGTCGAGAGCATTATCCGCGGTACAATCGCAATCTATATTTTCTAACATTCACTTGTGATAAAATTGCAAAAAATTGTATCGAACATGATTCGGTTACGTGTGGTGATAAATTGATAACAAAAGACGTTGTACAAGGAATCAATTTTAAAAATTGTCACTTCTGCGACATTAAATGGGAGTTCTTTGAAGAGTTTCACAGAGTTTGGGTGCTCGATATTTCGGATGTGGAACTGGAAACGATCGACATGACAACCGTTCATGGTGCTATCACCTCAGAATATTTTATTGCATCACACAATCGATTGGTGGAGTTTCCTTGTCCACTGTTTGCCGCATCCGGTCAAATCATTCACGTTGATTTTTCTGACAATGCTATAGCTCGAATTGAACCGATACATTTAAAAGGTGCTCAAAACCTTATGACACTGAATCTATCACAAAATCATCTCGTTGAAATTCCGCATAACTTGTCTTTAGGAGCAACAAATTTAATGGATGTTAATCTTTCAAGGAACAAAATTAAACAATTTTTCACAGAGTCTTTTGTTGGTACAAAACTCAAATCGCTGGATTTATCAGAGAATGAACTGTTAGTATTCGAGGGACCCGGTCTAACAAGCTTAGAAAGATTGAACTTATCATACAACCAAATCACTCAACTAGATGCTCACATTTTTTGTGAAACATTACTGTCCTTGGATTTATCGCATAACAATTTGAACGATTTACCCGTTTTCGAAAACAATATGAAGACAACATATTTGGATTTATCATTTAATCCTATTAAACATGTGAATATTGAGACATTTGCTAATCTAATGAACCTCCAGGAACTAAACTTGAAGCAAACAAATTTATCGAATATTGAGTTGGGAACATTTTCATTTCAAATAAAATTGGTGTCATTGGATTTATCGGAAAATCAGTTGAAATATTTAGACTTTCGACTTTTCCTGCCTAGTCTTCCTGACCTGAAGACACTTCGGCTGGCTGGAAATCAACTGACAGAATTGGATGGTTTAACGAGTGCATTGTTTCCGCGATTAAATCTTTTGGATATAAGAAATAACAAATTCAAGTGTTCATATTTAGCCGATTTCATTCAAGGAAAATCTTTAAATTGGGAAAATACTCAACTGGCCTTGGATCTACATTCGGTTGATGTGCATAGAGCAAACATCCGTGGTATTAACTGCGATTATTAGTTAAGTTCAATAAACAAATAGCTTCATTTAATTGAATATATTAAATTGTGCGTTAAATGCGAATTTTGTACATTCATTACACATTACCGCTTTTTATACACAATGAAGCATTTGAGCAATACGCATATCACAGTAACAGACATATCCTCATTTTCTCAACTATGTGTTGGTTGAATCGGTTCATCAAAATGAATCTCAAATTTGTTTTTTGTTTTCTCGTGTTTGTTTGTATCAGACTGACACTGTCAGTTCGGTGAAGTTAGCGGCTTTCTTCTTCCTTTCATAGGCAATATGTTTGATTGCATTGAAATAGTGTGGAATTGGAATGCCTGAATTCGTAAACGGAATGTCACATTTATAAATATTCTATCGGATAAATTTGTTGTTATGAAATAAGTAAGTTTCAAATAACTCGATGTACTTTCAATAAAAAATTTAATTTCGAATTGCATTAACATTTGCATTCTTTTCGAACGTTTCAAATTGAATTTTCATTTCATCTAAAAATATGAATCAATTTCGTAGCAAAGCATCATTAATAATTGTTTTGGGCTTCAAAAGTAAGTGTTTCAAAAGGAAGATATAAGAAAATAGTATGTCAAACGAAATCAACCATACGTTTATGGTTCATATGCGACGCAGAATGCGACAATCACAAACTGAATAAAATAGATTTACTTTACTTTCATCGCGGTCGTCAAAGAGACACATTTCTCTCCTTAGAATTTGTTTTTTCTATTTACTTTTATTTCACATCCTCTTTTACAAATGAATAGAGAAGATATTTCAAACATGTGGGAATATCTCTGTAGGCATTAGCTATTGATTCAAGCAAAACAAGACAAAAAAAAATCCCCCGAAGCAGTTAGTACTTCCGTTCAACGGAATTCGTTGCTGTTATGAATATATGGGGTGAATGATGAAATGCTCATTTTCTTATTCTCACTTCTTTTATTTCGGATTCATGCACGCACATTCATAGTGGTGTTGAGAGCGTCTCAGTTTAACCTCGTTTTGAAAAATGTTTATTGTTAGGCAAGTCACACACAATACATTTCAATTAGGTGTGATCCCGCATCAACATTTTTATCGTTTGCAATTCGGTTCGAGTCGATGGGTACCCTCTTCTGGACGAAGATCTTATTTGCCCTTGAACTATCGATTCTAATTCAAAATGATTGAATGTTCGGTTACAATATAATGCAAATGGAGGTTTTTAAGAATTCCAATGGTTATAGTGAAATACGGTAAATTTGAACGCAGTGAAACTCAGCCCTTGATTTCATCGTATGCAGAACATATAATTTTCATTCATTCTGTTTATGTTATGTCGAAAAATTACTGATATTTCATATGAATTCCCTCTTCTACTTCAATTATGAACAAGGCCTTGGTTTATAAAAGGAATAAACAAAAAGTGGCTTTAAGAAGTTAGTAGCAAAAAGACAAAAAGAAATTCAGTCGAAGTATGCAAAAAAAACCATTGTATTCATATTCAAATTATGATATTTTGTACGTGTTGAGTTCAACTTAGTTGAATTTCGGTGTTTACTTGGACGTAGCTGACAAGGGCAATGCATTTTTATGAAAATAAGTATAATTTGGAGTCAATTTGACAACAATTGCTAGTTTTGAGCACTATTTAATACTGATTTTCATTCGATTCACACAACAAATGTGATTCAGAGCCTTACATTACTATATTATTTCCATTTTCATTAAAACTTCTTCATTATGTTGAAAAATACAATTTGTGTGAAGCAAATTGTATACATTTTTGCATACGTTGTCAAAACTGATTAAACTCAAAAAGAAATGTGAAACACGTAACAAAGTGAACGATAGTAAAACGATCCATTTAGCAACACTGCATGACATACCGAGCTACAGTTGGTGATCGTTCAACCGGGGATGTAGCTCAGATGGTAGAGCGCTCGCTTTGCATGTGAGAGGTAGAGGGATCGATGCCCTCCATCTCCAAATTTTTTTTTATTCATATTTCTATCTGTTTGATGTTGTGATGTGGTTTTTATGTATGAACGAATGTATTTCAATCAAGTTTCAATTTTTATTTTTGTTTTCTACTTTATTCCAATTATTTCAATTGAACTTCGATTATTCGAAAAATGAATGATTAGACTGGCGTGATTGAATGTTTTGTCATTCATCGAACATTAATTGCCGAATAGTAAATATGCATTTTGAATATAAAACTCATTTTCATTTGTTCAATGTCACATTTTTAGAAAGGTACATACGGATCTGACTCCAATTGTGAACAGCCGCTTTAAAAAAAAATCATTTAAAACCAGACTGAGCCAAATGACGCACAAAAAATACATCTTTTGATCGTATCCTTGTGCGATTGATTATTATTTATGAATTTAAAATAATGTTAAAAAGAAAGTTTCAAACTCACACCGAATTTTTATTGTGATTCACAGACAGTCGCTGCTACATGAACGATTTATATAAAAATTACAAAGCTTCGTTGAACTTTACGCTTAAAAGGCAGACTTTATAGAATGGAGGATGGAGAATGGAGACGCCATGTGGTTTTGAAAAAAAAAATCAATTACTACAATAAAACTTGAAACTTTATTCTACGAAATAAATTTTGTGTTCATACGAAATAAAGTTTTAAAATATTTTGCCAAAAGAATGTACAGAAAAACGGTTTAGAACTTTACTCCGTGTATGTACAACGAAATACCTCTATCGATCTAGAAAACACCAAAAAGAGCTAAGAGCTCGTTATCGTTCGATTACCTTGAATTTATGGATGTTTTTGCAAATATTTAACTGTTTGTATTAATGATACCATGTTTCATTTTCAATTTGATCCATTCATATAGATTCACAAACTATAAAATAGTGAAACAAAGTCAACTCGTGACATATGTTTTACTAATTTTTGTTCAAAAAAACTCTGTTCAATACCATCACATTTAGAGATCTTCATACCGCAATATGGATCGCCTTTAGTAATTGAACATCTGCAGAGTACTTACGGTTGCACTCGACTTTTGTTTTCGAGTAATGAAAAGCCAACTGGATATAAAATCTTTTATAAATGTGCTTGTGAATGTTATTGGTTAAAATCAACAAATTTTTATTCAAGATAAGATTGTGAATTTTACAATTTCATCGATTTTATTCAGTAGAAATGTGTACAATTTTGATGGATAATGGTTTTTTTAGCACCTCAAATACCATATCCACACAAAATAATTAGTATGCATACATGTAAAGCAAACAATTTCAGTACATTCATAGATGTTACGAAAAATTCACACAATGTCGGAATTTTTCACTGTTAGTTTTTTTGGTGTACAATTGGTTCGTTGAATTTTGATAATTTGTATGTTGTACATTCACAGAATTTTTTGCCGTTGCATTTTCCATCTAAGTAATCCTTGCTAACACACCAATCGTAACAACTTTTGGCCGGAGTTGCAGTATTACATACTTTGTAACTTTCAGTTTCACCCATTGTTGCGAATCCATCTAAATAAAAATGAATTTTGAAAAGTGTTATAGACTTAGAAAAGTATCTGAAATACTAAGAGATGAGTGGAATACATTCTAATGGAAAAATCAATTTCAAGTTTTGTTCTGATTCAATGTCTTATAGTTTTTATATTACACTACAAAATAATCAACTTACTATCAGCATTGACAGTGCTAAGGAATAGAACGGCAACGAAGGCGAATAACAGTTTTGAATTCATCTTTGGATTTCAAGATCACTTTTTTGGCTTTTCAAATTAAGTCAAAATCAACTGATTTTCATTCGTTATTACTGTTCCTTTTATAGCCAGAAACTTTTGACTCGCCACGCAGTCAGCTTCACATATCATTGTCACATAAAAATAGCGCACATTATTTTCTCATATTCTCTCCAAGGTCATTGAATGATTGGAATGACATGAACCATCTGGTTTTGAAATGAGGTATTTCATTAATTCCAAATCAATTGAATTACATTCGTAATTCTAACTTTTCCATTGCATTGATATGAAATGTGATTTTTCTCTAGAACAATTAAATTTATCGACTAGTCAAGAGACAAAGTATTGGTTTGGTCACGAAAACGAGGGAAATGTTTTTTTTTTCATACTATGTACTGCATTTGGGCACGCGATTCCAATTATTGGAACATTCGTATTCATTAATTGAATACTCATCGAACGATCAAGAAAAAAAATTATTTTTTTTATGGTTCGAAAAATGGCAATACTTCGTCAGTCAGTTGTGTTCAGTTAATTGAATGCACAAAACTAAAACCTAAAGTTAAAATGCAGTGTTGTGAATGGATAGACATCGATATACAATACAACTGTCTACACTCATCTTGATTCTCATCCATTGTATAAACATGGCTATAGACCGGGTACCAAAAACTGTGTGCGTGTGTGCGATGTGCGTACAGTGCACACTGACAGCGCCGCTTGAGTTAGTGAGAAAAAACCATTGCACATTTGTGATGTCTACCATTGAATACACATCAGCTGTATAATAGACTGTCTATTTCAAAACACTGTTAAAATGGATAGAAGTTAACTTTAGTTATACGAAAGCAATCTACCGCAAATATCTGTAATTACTCTGCTCCAATTTTATTGGAAATAGTTTCTACCAATATTGCAGGTGCTTCTCATTGTTGAGTTGGAATTTTTACTGACTTATTTTTATTTGTTATGTTGATTATTAATTTCCATCGATAGTAATAAATAGTTTTCTATGTTATATTTTTGTCCAATGATGGGACTAATGATGGAAATTAAATTTCAAATTGGCTACAAAAACATACCTGCCCTGAATTCAATGATGAAGTGTAATTTCGGTTTTGGATGAGAATATCTCTTCCCGGTCAATAGACGACTCAAATGCGATCTATTTTTCTTGATGCTAGTGAACGATATTTAACTTCAATCCTGAATTTAATACTTTTTCAAATACATTATTAATTGCAACTATTCAAATAGGATAATAAACATTTTAAATCCAAACAGTGAGAGCTCAAACAATTTTGAACAATGCACATTAAAAAATGATCTGCATCAATTAACGTTTCGAAGTTCAGGTGCGCAGTGGGGCGACCCGAATATGACACAACCAAGTATTCGATCGATTCTCATTTCTCACGCACCTTTTTAATTGTCGAATAATTGGTGCCTTTAGCAACTCACGTAATTTTTCCAATAATTTTAGTTGTGATGTGCACCAAACAGAAAAAATGAAGGTTAACGAGTGTGAGATTTGGTAAAAGTGTTGTACACTGAATAATGTACATTTTACACCATCCAACAAATGTTTTCGTGTTAATTTTCAGCTGTTAATGAGTGTTGGCAAGTGTTGGCTAATATATGTTTAAACTTATATAGTATATATAGATTTCAATCTCACTCTCACTCTCCCTCTCTCTCACTCTGGAAAATAGATCTTGTTCAATTGAAATTCTCTCAAAAATATTATTTTAAATTCATTAATAATAAATCGCACAAGAATACGACCAAAAGATGTATTTTTTGTGTGTCATTTGGCTCAGTCTCTTTTTAAATGATTTTTTTTTTTTTTTTAACAAATCAGCTGTTCACCAATCTAATCATTCATTTGTTTTGGTCATCAAATTTGGCGCACCCGCTTGGTAATAAACCTAATTTCGATGGTTCGATATCTTTTTGACACACAGAGAAAAAATTGCGTTTCATTCAGAGCCAAATGAACAGTTTAATGACAACAGTTTAGAAATGACATTTAAAAAGAAATTACCGTTATTCATGCACATTTTGGAACGAGAAAATAAATCAAACCAAAAATGTGTTGACATTTTTAAATGACAGCAAGTTATAAAGTGTAATTTGGCTCTAATTACAACCGAACCGAACGTTAATTCTGGAAAAAAAGGTACGCGATATGTCGAAACTATCGGAAGATATGTATGAAAGCTCTTGGGTGCGAGCTTTTCATTCAGCTTTTTAATTCTTTCTCAATATTCTATAACGACAATAATAAATGACAATTATCTTCTATTTTATGTTTTATTTGAATTTCAATTTGTATTTATAGTACAAAAATGTTATCAAAGATTAATAATGTAAACTGCCAGAGAATAAAATCACTTCACATAGCTTTTAGATCGAAAAAATTCTACTAGACTATTATTTTTGTGTACAAAAAATAATTTCATAATACAAAAAGAAAAAGAAGACGAATACAAGTCAGCCAATTACACCCTTAATCCATTCCTCGTGTGGTTTTAAATCTGTAAATATTGTGGGAAAATAATTTGGAACATTCGGTTCATTGGGTTCAAATTCCAGGCTAAGCAAGCCTATAACTCTTTCTGCGCCGTTTATACTTTCTATTAATGGCCCGCCTAAAGTGTAAATGTACCAATTTTATAAAATAAGAATGAGAATAGAAAAAAGAATGGAAAAATGTTAAAAGTAATGTATTACTTACCAGAATCACCACTTGCTACGTGGGGAAAATTACCATCAAGTTTTTGTAATGTGACGCAATGAATATTGTTAGCATCAGTACCGCAATAGTGCAAGGGCACCATGTCCACCCATACTTTAAGCAGATTTTCATAATAACTCCGAAAACGAAAGTTTTTGGAATTCTTTTTTGGATCGTCATAGCCGATGAAAAATGACTTTATTGGATTTGTATGTTCCCCGTAGTATATGACGGGCAAACATATTAAGAAAAGTTGTGTATTTGGTTAAGAGCTACATATTTGTCAAACAAATTAATAAGAAATTCGAACCAGTTCTGGATTAATAGGCCAAATACTGTAGAAATGGCAGGTTTGGGCTCGAAAAATGATCCATGATCTATAAAGATGACCAGAAGATGGTTTGATGGCGTCGTTGTCTTAAGAAAAGTTGTTCATCATAACATGAGCAACATTTTTGCTGAGAATAGTAACGAGAAATTCCTCATCATTCTTGATTTATGGGCCAAAATCTGGAAAATCATGATAAAACTGTCATTTCTTTGGCTACCAAAATGGTTTTGAGGTGTAAAACACTATCGAGGAGTGAATATGTGGCTTTCATGCGTTAGGAAGAGGTCTATAGATTGATATAGGCTACATTTGTGCTTTTGAAGTAAGTCGAAATTCCGAATCGTTTTTGAGTTATGGTTCAAAAACTACGAAAAACGGCTACTCTCTCACCATTTTTTAGCATTTTTCCAAAAAGGAACATGAAGATGACTTTTTTCGTATGTGGTATCTTCAGGAAAAATGTAGATAGTGACTCGGACAACAACTTTGCTGAAGATTGCAAAGTGATATTCGTGATTGTTCACGAGATATAGACCAAAATCTGAATGCTCAAAAATGATGAAAATCGAAAAAATGGGCCTGGAGACCCACAGATTCACTGATTCATTGAAATTTTTAATGACGTGCTAGAGAAAAAAGCACGCCGGATTTTTTCTCTGGGTATCATTAGGTTTCAAACGAGACTAGTCCCAAGTCTGCATTATTCCTAAGGTCCAATTTTGTTGTAGTGTAATAATTTAACATTCAAGTGATACTTTTTTACTTTTCCGCACATGAAATGTGCTTAGGAAAAGTATTGGTTTTGCCTCAAAAATTCAACTCCACATTGCTTGAGTAAATGAACTCCGATCGGGCTCAAATTTTGACCAGAGTCTCAGTTCACCATGGGAACAAAACTTGATTTTCACTTTTTTTATTTGGATACTCGGTTCTGGTACCTCCGGTGCAAAATGGCGTCGTCGTCGTCGTCGTCGTCGTCGTCGTCGTCGTCGTAGTCTGTACGTTAGCACGATAACTCTCGAACCGAGTCTCAAATCCTAAAGTGTCAAAAGCAAATTTGTTCAGAATTATTACCGGATGTTTCCTATTGAATTTGAGCCATATCGGTGTAGCCGTTCCAGAGATATGTGCATTCAAGTGCACGTGAGTCGGGTTTTCAGTACATTTTTACACAAAAACTGATTTTCACGTTTTTGACTCTCCTGACCGTATTTTCCAATGAAAATTCATGCAGTTTGCATCATTTGAAAGGTATTTAAGTCCGCTTGAAGTTTTAAATATTCATACAATGCACAAAATGTATATTCATGCCGAAAAATCATGGAATATGAATACGTGTGAAAATTTACGAAATTATTAGAAAATGGAAGTTTGATATGAATATATCTCAAGAAAGGAGTCTCAAATCGCAAAGTGAAGATGGCCAATTTGTTTTATTGTGTCAAAGAATGTTTTGTGTTTTGAACATTTTGCCCATATTCATGGCAGAACCAATACTTTCTCTCCTGACTGTTCGATGAATGAAATTGTTCAAGAGAAAAATCAATGCGGAAAAGTCGGGATTACGAATGTAATTCAATTTATTTTTAATATAAATTACTTACGTATTGTTCATGTATCATGAACCCAGCACAGTAATATTCATGTCCGGTCACAACATGAATAGTGCGGGTAAATATATAATATGGATACTGTGCTATATCTGTTATATGTCCTTTAAGGCGATATGTTATTCCAAGGTCTTCGTCCGGCGATAGAGAAAACGACTGAGTGAGGAATGGAGAACGAGAGAGAAGAGAAGAGAGAGAGAGAGGTGTTTGCAAGGGTGTTTGGTTAATTACAATTCATGTAATATAAATCCTTAATTTTCAACTACTTACAGTATCAAAAGGCGTCGAATAGGCAGGAACACAACATTCAACTAACTGTTGAATAGGCAGGAACACACAAATTGCTTTTAAAAATAACATTTTCACAGCACACCAAGTGAAGACTGTTTGAATTCAATTAAAACGTAGCGAGACTATATATATACGTGGCGCAGCGAAAATACAAGCCTTGAAACGTAGAAATAATGCAATTAAATTTGCATTGTCACTTTTTTTCTGACATTTCACAAATTATTTAAATAAAGAAACAATAATATTTGTCAATAATTCAGTTTTTTGTTCATGAAAATACGCTTATAAATCAAAATGACAAACTATCATGTTTCCATTTTTTTCGTTGTGTTATCTTTTTGTGATTGCACATTTTCAAACACATTTGAACCGGTAGGTTGCGTAGACATGCATTGCTTTCAATAAATTCGATGGATGTGTCCCGCTTTACAATTGTTATATGATAAATGGTCTTGAATCCAAATGGTCTTAGAACACTTACTGCATGCCATTCTGGTGCTAACATTTTCTGTAGATGAATAAAACCAGCATCATTTTCTATTAGAAAGCAGAGCTCAATCAGATGTTTGCAATTTTTTACAAATTCAATGGCATCATTGAAGGAAATTTTCAGCATTGAAATATTGAGTGATTCCAATGATGGTAACGCATCGACAATATCGATGAGAATTTCTTTATTTATTGGCATTACTACGTTATGAGATCTGCTCAATCTGATTTTCGTGAGAGACGGACATTTCTTGAAAAATTCAATCAAAATATTCACATTATCTTTACGGTTTTGATCATAACTTCTTTCATGTATATGAAATGTAAATTCCTTCAAACTGCTCGAAAAAATTGGTATCTTCATTGTTCGCATATATCTTCCTGTCCTCAGAACGATTGTTAGTTCTTTCAAGAATGTAAAATTGACCTCTTCACCAAAATTATCAAAATCATTTACGTCATCGATGATGATCTGAAGACGTTCGAGGAACTTAAGATGTTCACTTGCATACCGAAGATATTTCGCTAATGGTTTACCATTCAGAACTAAACTCTGCAATTGTGTATTCATGCGCATCATATTTGCATACGATCTAGTCCACGAACTGATGGTTAAATTCAGTTGATTCAAATGTGGAAAATTTACTTCAATTTTCATGGGCCATATATGAGTTAATGGGCCATCAATGTTCAATGTACGTACGTTTGGAAATAATTTATTCAATGGATTACAAAACCAATTCGTAGTGACGTTAAAAAGATGAACCGTTTCTGCCTCATGAAATGGTTTCTTCATACGATGCAAATCCATATCAATGAATTGCAAATCAGTTATTGATTTGCAACCAAATTGATTCACGTCTTTCAACAGACTTGTTTTAAAACCGTAGAGTTTGATTTTTGAAATTAGATGTCCAAAAGATGACATGAACTGATAGAATTGTTTCCGTGACAATCTTTGAAAATATCCCCAGATTAAAACTGAGCTATGCTCAATTTCTTGTATTTGCATTTCTTTCGTTCCAAATTTACTTGAAAATGCTAATTCGGCGGCTGGTTTCAATTGCTTGCTTGCATAAGCAATATTTAAAAGATCTTTGATGTTCAAATACAAGAATATATGCTCTAGACAATCATTATTTATGTCTGTCAGTTTTGTTGTCGTCGATTCAGGTTCGGATTTTCGTTCAAGATCCGTAAATCGATGCCACTTTTTCGAAAAGAATTTTATCATTTTTAACAGTTAAATATTTATCACAACTATTCCGAAACAAATAACTATTACAACTATTCCGAAACAAATTCACTAGATAAAATACGTCCAAAGATTGATGTTTTTCAATTTCACTTTTTTGTTTTGCACTTTTAATGAGAGAAATAGAATGCTCTGGTGTGGCTATGATTATAGTTGATTTCAAACTAAAACATTTTCACTTCTAAACGATACATTTACTCGAACTGTTAATGACATGATGACTGAGTAAATCATTTCCAGGATTATTTGTCTCTGTATATGTTAAAGAATAGTTGTGCCAACCAACAATGCTCATAAAGTGTGTACACAATGGTCACATGATGTTAGAGGGAGACTCAAACATATTTGCACTTTAGTCATCGTTCTTTTTTTTTTTATTCTAATGATGCTGTACATTGCCATAAAACATACCTGGACTTAAGCATTTACAAACATAATAACATCCTTACTACAATAGGGTGTTTTTCATCAAAACATAACAAAACTTTAATCTGGACTACTTTGAATTTGTGAGTCAATTGACGGCATTCACATAGCGCAGTCATTGACAGTCAGACCTCTCGATGAAGAACTGAAAGCAACCGCTTACGTTGGATTGATGTTATCAATCGACGGTAAAACACCTTAATTGTACTCCTTCTGGAAATGAAACTGTATACGAAACGACTGGTATTAGATCGAAGGGCCATCAAACCAACAATATATATACTCGCGCACTTCTGAGTCTCATATAAAGATACTGGGTCACAAAGTCAACGTAATCATATTATTACAATGGTCCTATTGAGAGAGAGAGAGAGAGAATGAACAAAAGAACACACACAAATAACTCATTAGTGTTGGAAATCATTTGTATGTTAACAAGCCATTTTGAGCACCCAAATTTCACTACCATATTTATTCAAACTCGATAATGATCTTCCAACTGCATAAATGCTCAACAATAGGCCACAATTTAACAGACACAAACAACCACAAAAAAAACAAACTAAGATGAGATGCAAAAGTGTGAAATTGCTCGAAAGAGCTGCTCCAGTCATTTTCAATGCACACAAAACACGTCACCGCTGCGAACACATATGTTGGCTGCAAAAAAAAGAACAATATTGCATGGTGGTTTTACTCGTTTATTGCATTTTTATTCTTTATTCAATACTTCTTAGTGACATTTATTAGATTTCATATCAATGCGAAAAAGTCAGGTTTACGAATGTAATTCAATTTATTTTAAATGTTGTATTGACCTTTTTTGTTAAATCTCAGTAACTGTAGAATTGATTTACTTAAAAATGTTAAAGAGCACCATGGTATAACGGTAGATGGATCTTGTAAACTGAAAACAATTCGGTTCATAAATTAATCATATTAAAATTAGAACCTACATTCGAATAATCGAAAAATAATACTCACATTGGCTGCAGTTTCAAAGTTCAACTCTCCAAGTGGTCCAATTGTTAAGAGATTAGCATTTTGCGCCGAGTGAATTGCCAAACACATTTGCCGTTGACATGAAGATGATAGTAAATACCATGGGATGCGAAACAGTTCGATCGACATTTGCTCATTCTATTGGAAATTTATTCATTTATTATTTTGAACGAACGACTGAGCAGCCAATAAAAAATTGACATTTTTTTTAGTATTTATTCGGGATTTGTGTTCGTCCCGAACAAATGAACAAAATGCACTTGGTCACCTCAATCAGTCAAAAAATGATCAAAGAACAGTGTTTCAAAGTTTTATCATTTTTGGACTGTCACTTCGTTTCTATGTAATTTGAAGTGTTATTTCCACTGAGACTCAGTGACAGTCCAACGTGATAGTATGTTTTTTCAAATAAGTTAGTTTAATTTACTGTTCTCTTAACACATTCACCCAAATTGCAAAGAATAATCAAAAGAATATAATTGGCCATTGCAAATCCGTATCCAGAAAGATTGCCAAGCTGAAAGAAAAGATTCCAATTTAACTCTCATGCATGAAAGATTAGAGGTGTCATTAGTAATGACTCATTACAAACAAGACGTGTATATTTACAATCATTTGGCTGAAAATCGAAAAACTGATCGAAAATGTGAATAAAAATGGGCCCACAAAAAGTCTGGTGTAATAAAAAGCAATAAATTCATTTACGAATCTGAAATGGAAATAAGAAATGTTACCTTACAAATTTAAATGTTAACCCATTAAATCATTGAAAATTTCACCAAATACGATTACCCCTTAAAGTCATTGATTTTCATACAAATATTGCGTAAGCGAAATGTTGCACTCAAACTCATTCCATTCGAATGTAAATCATCTTCCAAACATTCTAACTCGTGTTTAACTAATTCCGGCATTGATTCAGTAGTATTATTTATCAAACATATTCCAATTTCTATACATATAATTGCCGCTTGAGCAACGAGAGCGAGTGTGAATTGTACAATTAGATTTGTCGTATATCCAATATCAGAACCTTGCGGAAAAAATGGCATTTCCAAGCTCAGTAAATTTATACGAGAACCTTTGAAAATGAACTCATAAAATGGGCCAAATGCAAATGTTAGACACGTAATAATGACCAAAACCACGATAATTATTGTATTTTGAACGAGTTTTCTAATCAATTTCTCGCAAAGTGTATTGTATTTCGAATTACGCGTATCATCCATATAAATATATCTTCCAGCGAAGTTTATTAGGCTATTTACCATGAAACGATCTGATCCAATGTCCTTCCAGTACACTAAAAGAACCTAAATGTGTCATTGATTTAGATATATGCACACGATTGTCTTTAATACGGAAATTCAAATAGAATTTGACCCACTGTGAATACGATTCCACAAGTACAAGTGCATTGCATGCCACTTAAAAGATCGCCACGTTCGAAATAGAACCAAAGCGTGTACAATACCAATGAAAAATAGATAAATGCGAACACATTGCCAATGTGAGAATACCAATAAACTTTCATGTCACTGCAAATCCGCACACCAATTAGATCGCTCAGCATTTTCGCGATATCATAAATCACTTGCCACTTTTGTTTTGGCGTTTTTCTCTGCCAATTTTGTTCAAAGCGTTTTAATTGTTCGTAGAGATTCAAGCAATTCACCGAATTCATTATGATCAAATGACCTTTAAAATATTCAATTGAAAAAAGAATTTATTGATGCCAACAACTGCCTCAAAGATCCAACAGCAACTGGCCCCAGAAAACACGATTCAATTCGTGGATTGGAGTATCTGTGCCAGCTTTGCATGATATGAACTTGAGCGTTCTCAGTGCCACTGCATAAACAATGGTTAAATTAATGTGGTAAGTGTCCTTTTTCTCTAATACAAATTATGCATATTTAATAATACAATTATTATTATTCAATGACTTCTATTTTATCATTTTGACACTCGCATGTTATGCAACTGTGTTATCTCATGTAATTAGCACGCATTTAATATTTAAATTTTTAATTGACACCGCGACGGTGAAAAAAAAAACACTCAAAATTTGTCAAGCATCAATGTGAAACTAAATCGATCGTTTCATCGAAACTAATCATTTACGAAAAATCAACTAAAAAAATTGCAACATAATTTGAACGCATTTAAAATAAAGAAATAATTTTGTTTGGCAATATTCGAATAAAAAAAAAATTGGAGATGGAGGGCATCGATCCCTCTACCTCTCACATGCAAAGCGAGCGCTCTACCATCTGAGCTACATCCCCGACTTGTTGAAGTGAGACTTAAAACAAAAATCACACTGGCAACCGCACATTTTCAACCGTCTCCATTGACATTTGTGCTTTTTCAGAAGAAAGCTTAATACGGTAGTTCCATACGAAATTGATGAAATAATCAAAGGTTTTGTGATAAAGAAAAACAAAAAATTTTTTGTTCTAGAAAAATAAACGGTAATTTTGCCGTGAAAACAGATAGCTTATCAAACTGAAAACGACATTAAAGACACAAAGCGACTTGTTTTGTTGATTTTCGTTTTTTTATGTTTTCGTCCAAAATTCAGTGGCCGCTCAATTTAACCGCGAATAAAGAATTTAACTATTGTCAATTTAAATTATATTGTCACATGTGATATTAAAACATATTCCAAAAAAAAAAACCAACTAAACCATTTCCAAGAACGTTTCGCTCGAAAAATGCGTATTTTTCGATTTTGATATCCAAAAATTGGATTTGTTATTTTAATTGGTTTATTTATAGTAAATTGCATTACCAATTCAAATGGTGTTTCAGTCATTCCAAAAAAAAGAGAGAGAGTTTCAAATATGCTGTAGAGCAATAACCACTGAACATGAACATGTAATTTCAGATGAAGATAGATTATATCCGAATATGGAAATGTACTATGTGTTTTGTTCTTTTTTGTGTTATCCATTTCTCATTGAATTTTTGAAGTATGGAAAAGTCATTCATGAAACTAGTCGTTGGTATTTTATTTTTCGAACGCTTTTTTGCCAGACATATCGTACTTACAAGCATAAACATGGATTAGTCATGCAGGTTCCGTTTCAAGATGAACAAAATGAAACGGATTCAATCTTGTGCCCTGATCACATATGCAATTTTCCAGCAACTGTTGATGATGGCTAAAACCGTACTCCGTCCATTCGACCGGAGTGTTTTTTTCTCCCTTCTTCGCTTTATTCATTCATTCATTCATTCATTCATTCATTCGATTTGTCAAGTTGTTGGGATTTTATCGGACGTTAAGCGGCACAGTGTCTGGGTTTGCCATTCTGCCACTTACGCGACATATCCAAATAAATAACAAACGCACACCAACCATGTCTTTTAAATGAAGGTATTTTCATATTTTCGTCTGTGTTTGTGTCTCATTTTCATGTGAACGAAATTGACCGTCACAATTCGCATGCAATACAAATTATGCATATTTCATAAATCCCAAGCAAAAAAACAGAAATATCTCCGACACCTGAGTACCATTGACTTTTCCGACGAATTTGTTTCGGTAAATTAGTTTCGTTCGTCATTTGAAATAAGTGGATATTATTTTTCTGCTCCCTCTTTTTTTGCACCATTTCTTTTCATTCGGTTAGTTTTATAAATTGAACACAATATTTCGAGCAAGACCTCGAAGAGAATCTATTTGCTTAAAATAATATATCTATACTTTTAGCGCATTTAAAATACACAGAATAATTTTGTTTGGAAATGATCAATATTCGAATAAAAAAAAAATAATGGAGATGGAGGGCATCGATCCCTCTACCTCTCACATGCAAAGCGAGCGCTCTACCATCTGAGCTACATCCCCAACTTGTTGAACTTAGACTCATAAATAAAGTCAATTCGTGGACGATTGACCCCCTCGGTATTAGATTACAAGTTTACACGAGTAATAATGAGTTCGAAATTAGGACCACTCTTATCCTAAGAGTCTTACGTCATCAATTTTTTTGGAGTGAGCTATTCGACTAATCGAATAGGTCATTGAAGGTGTTTTCTCGGAAAAGAAAAATTAAATTTTTGTTGAATTCATGAATTATCTGCAGTCAATAGATTTTGAAAATCTGTACTTCGGTAGATCAGATCCCCTTTAGTCAAAGTATTTTACCCCCGTGAGATCCTTCACTTCGCGAATTGATGGTAACATGCCATTGGTATATATAAAATGTTGTATAAATCATTGAATCTATATCATTTTAACACGGTAGTTAGCGATTTGGAGTTAAAACCATAACCTACCACAAATTGATTATCAATTGAAAATAAATCTGAAAAGCGAAAAAACTCCTCGCTTTGTACACTTAGTTGAGTCAGACTAATTCACTTAATATTATCACTTTCGTTAATGCTTCAACAAAATGTTTGAAGAGTTGCACCAGAGAAAGAGGGAGAAAGAGAAAGAGAAAGTGAAAAATATTACTATATATTATACTCATGCATATTTTGGCTCACAAACATTTGCTGGACTTTTCCATTGAATTACAGGAGAAAATACTTTGACACAAATCTTTTTCCTTGATACGAACTTACCAACTCACCCTATCCGAAAAAAATACGGTTCAAAGAATTACTACCGAAAAAAGTACGATTTTAAATTGCATCACAATGGATAAATTGCACCGAAACATTATTGTATTTTGCCATAGACATGATGTCTATTCGGTATCATTTGCAAGAAGAAAAAAAACTCCGCAATTTTATCAATTTCCCCATATATTTAAAAACCTGCAAACTTTTCCGCTTCATGCGATTTTCTTTGTGCCACCGATTTCTTGTTCATTTGTTTTTAGCAATTTTATGTGATTACATTTTCTGTGAAATGTTGAGCTGTTTTTCGTTGTTATCTATGGCCACATTATATTTATCTGGAAAATGGAGTACTTTGTTATAGTTTTGGTAGCTTGTATAGCATAAATTTGTCGTATCTGTTTTTGTTCCGACAATATCTAAGCGAAAATAATTCTCTTCGTAACATTTTATTTATTATCTATTGTGCGAAGTGGTTCGTTTTTGTTGTTGTTGTTGTTGTTGTTGTTGTTGTTGCTGTAGTCGGTGAATGACCGTAATAAAATGTTCGTGCGAATGATTTCAAGTAATGCTTGCATTTTGGGTGCAATAAACGCTGAGACACGCTGACGACAAACATACTTTTAGTCACTTTTGTGAACCGCTCTGATAAATCCTTTCTTTTGGTCGTGGGGCGGGTTGTGATGCGAGTGCATAACCGAAAACACATTGGTGTAGGTCATAAAAGCATTAAATTCGCGCAGTGTCATCGCAATCCCTTTTTTCTTGATGGCATCGAACAATAACAAGAAAAATGGTGTGCAACCGAATGAATGAATGAATATACATGAATTGAACAACCAAACAAAAAACGTGCAATTTCATTGAGATGGCAATGGAGTCTTGCGACATCATACAACAATAACACTGGTGCATTTTTAGCGAAATAAACTGAAATGAAATGAATCGCATGACATTTCTTGAGATATTTAAATAGCTCCAAATGTATCATATTCAATGCCATTTAATCAATGACGTGAAAGATACATTTATTCATATAGAGCATAAGATCTGAAAAGGAATCTTTGATACTCAATAAAAGAACGGTAGTCCATTTATTCTCCTCTAGAGGTCGAAAATCGCTACTTTGTCTCTTTGGAGCACTAAATGCATATTTTTCGCCACTTTGGACGATGAATGAAAATGAAATTACCAGTTTTGACAATTGCTCAAACTCACAACATTCGTACTCAAGCAGAGAATGTGAGAAAACCCAATTCTGGTTGACAAGTGAAGCCGATACATTCTCAACCTCAAACCATATGTCGTATGTCATCATACAAAAATTCCAACTGTTTATTTTGGCTTAATTGATGTTCAAGTTTGAGACAGAAAAGAACATTTTAGGATTCTAAAATTCAGCTAAAAAAACATGGTAACAAAAATCAACGACCTTATTTGCTCTCTCTAAAAGAACTAATTTTGTTTTATTCAAATATTTTAAATATTCAAACAACTAACACTTGTTACAATAGAATTAAAATAAATATATGAAACCTTATAAAGTCCTTAAAATCCTTTGAACTGGTTTTAATTTCAACTTTAAGCCAAGCACCTTGAAAATTTTGCAGCACAACGGCCACTTGACATTGAAACATTCAAAAGTTGTTGAATTACATTTTTGGATAAAGTTGTTCAAAGAAACGCATTACTGCTTCTTAATCATCCGGTAATATTTAAAAGAATGCACTAAAATCGCACGCAGAATCACTTTCGGCCTGTCGATACTCTGAAATAACAATGTTGTTATTATTTTCAATGGAATCATTCAATGATTGTAATTATTGAAATTTCGTAAAACTCCAAAGGAAAGCGATTAATTATAAATGACAAACCTTTTTGTTCTAAGCAACTTTGCCGATCCATCATACACTGGCTGGTGAAAACTTTATTATTTGCTCCATCTGTTCCACATATGGGAAGATAAATGTACGGGCATCGAATGGCACAATCATCTGGCTCTTCATCTTGTTCGGTTTGATCCATTCTTTGACCAGCTGGAAATGCCACACAAAGCGTAACGGTAAATGCTAAAACAAATTTAAAAAAAAAACGTTTTAAACTATGTATTGGACGTAAATTTCGGATGGAAGATAATGTGCTTACCGAAGATAAAAAATGCTTTCATAGTGCAATGAACTTTTAAGTTTCGAATGAGTGGAAAATAAAAAGTGAAGACAAATTTAAAACTTTGAGTGAAAAATTCAAACGTTATCGCTGTCCGAATGTTGCAAGTATAATATTCGTATGTTTGTTGAAAGCTCTATTTATATCAAAGATGAGTCAGAATACCGGCACATCGAAAAATTGCGTGTAACCCACTGTCGGAGCGCAATTTTATAGCATCACTAGGTTTTTTTGTTGTTGTTTTACATTCATTGCTAAACGCTTATCAAATTATTTTATGGATGTTTGTTTTAAGACAATCAACAACGTTCAATGCCTTTTTTGTCACAGCTGTAATGTGTCTGAACAGCAAACAACAACAACAAAAACCGGTTCCTTCAATGTCTACAAATAAATTAGATTGAACCGCTTTGCGAACGAAAAAACAAACTATTCAACAACAACAAAATCTCGTGCTTGGAATGAATCGTCGGTATGCACTTTATGCCGGATTCAGTCACTTATTTTACAACTTAATTAGACATTAATTGTAGTTCATCCCACGCATCGGCTTTAAAGTTATTGATAAAAATGCAATGCACTCACATCTTCATGGGGATTGTTTATTCGATTGAACGAACTCAATTGAAAATCAATCACAGTTTTCACAATGCCAACATCATGGTTCAGTTAAATAAATTAGGTGCATTTGAGATGCGGCCCCTGGAAGAGTATCACGAGATAGTCTACGTGACTAACAGATGCCGGTATTTTTTTTTTTCATTAAGAAAAACATATGAACGATTAATACTATATTGAAATCAGCTCCCTAATTACCACATGCCACTGCACGCAAACCAAATCGTTCAAAGACCTAACGTATTTGTAATCAGGTGTCGTATCCGTTAAAACAACCGGATGTTGAGATTTCAATTTACATACTAAGGTAAGGTCTAAGGTGTATCTTACACACTTTTTAGCTTTATGACTCGCTAGTGAGTAATAACATGGTTATCTGATAACGAACAATTTAATTTGGCGAAAGCATTCTCTTTAGCGAAAAAAATGAATCAATGAAATATTATCTATAAACCACTTTCATTCACCCCTTTGGAGCTCAATATAATATGGAACGTAAGGCCCAGTTCATGGTCTTATTCAATCAAAATTCAAAACTTCATCGTTTTTAAGATAACATGATATAAAATGAACGATAAAAAACACACAGTGCGATATCACTACAGCGAAAAATGGGCTGTTCATCTCTTTTTGTTCTGTGTTCATATATGAACTTATAAGTTCACATCTAAAAAAAAAACATACAAAATGAGTCTTCCTATCACTGTAGAAACACTTTAAACAGATTTAATCTTAAAGGAAAAGGAGCAGAATCTTGAGGAGCAATAACGTAGGTTTAGTGAACGGAAACTTAATTCGGATGTTGAACTACTGATTTGCAATCATCGAACACGCTATTTTATAGTCTTCAGCATAATTCACAAATCCGATTTTTTCAGGCATTTTTCAGACTTCCTTAGAAAGTAAAAAAATGTGGCCCTAAACTTTGTGACAAAAGGAATCAAAAGAGTTCCAATGAGGCATAGCTACCCAACTGTAAACATTCCGGACGAACAAAAATCGGACTAGCTTTGGCTTGAAATGCCCACAACCAAATTTTCATGGTATTCTGAGAGAGTCTGAAAAATAACCAAAAAATACCCGATTGCAAATACTGGTTTTTAGTAATTATTTTTTATTTCATGGATACCTTCTCAAAGAAGCAGTGCTGTGTTTATAAACAGATGTGCCTTGAAGCAAAGGTCCCTTTAAATCCAAAAAATATGTAATTTTGAACAACTGAAATTCCTCACAAATATTGCATTATTCTGTCAATTATTCTGTCCAATAAACCACCAGAGAAAATAGCAATAATTTATTGAATAATATCGAAGACAAATAAATGTGAGCGTCAATTGAAGTTGATTTCAAAAGCATAATCAAATTCATTGAACTCGTATGTGTTCAGGTGTTGTGAATTTCTATGATATTTCAATGATTTGATATTGGTAATTATCAATTGTTACCATTTACTGCCATTTTACCTGTATTTCATGTAAATAAGTCATTAAGTAGTGAATGTTGCTCCTTTGATGCAATGAAATTGTATACACACAATTGGTTCTGAATGCGATACCATGGAACCGCACCGGGTCAATTGTTTGTGTATTACAACAATGGATAGATGAAAATCATGCGAACCATGCGAAAATGTAAATCAAATCACAATCGCCATTTAACCACACATCATTGACCAATGCATTTTTCGGTCAAATTATGGAGACATTCAAAATGGTTTTGTTTGGTTTTCAATTGAAATATTTGCTCGCCAGTTTCGGTTAGAGGCGATTTAATATTAGTTACATTGTAACAATTGATTACATGCATTGAATTTATTGCATTTTTCCCACACCCGAATCCCAAATCAATCACCGAATCACATGATATTTGGATAAACTATATTGAAATCAAATCGTTCGGGTGTCAATTTTATTGCGATATTTGCGTGGAATATTAGCATTTGAAATGATTATGCAAAGTCTGTGCATGTGATTCACCTTGTGCTGAGATTTATCAAATTTATCTATCATAATTGAATGTCTTGAATTACTTTTCGACAGCACAACGACGCCGAGATGAGTCTTCTTTTCCGCAGTTCATAGTGAGTCATCGTCGATGACTCATCGAGAAAAGAGGTATTATGAATGCAAAGACCATCAGTTTCATCGAATTTACAAAAAAAGATTTACTGAAATTTGATATTTTAGCCGTTCGTTTGAATAAATTATTCCATTTTATCGAAAAATTTATGCAAATTTGGCATGATCAATATAACAAAAGAGATGCAGACACGGGTAGGTATGAATTGTACATTCAACGAGTGTGTTGTGCATGCATCGGAGCTATTGATTGACAGCCAATCAATAGCATTTTCTCATATTCCCTAGATGTGTGTTCTCGATGGTTTCCGTATCATGTATCGATTCTCACCGATCTTTGCATATATTTTAAACAATGTTATTCGATATGTTTTGAAAGGATTGTCATAGCTGCAACTCAATTGAAACTGGCAAACTGACACAAATTGCAAACCACACACAACACCAACACAATATGAAACGAAGTTTCTTTTTTTCGGTCAAATCACAATTTTGCATCACGAATGCATCACGTAGCTAGAGAATGAATCTCTATGAATGCGTTATCTTTATGCAATCACCGATGAAAATTTATTTATGAGCCTTTTATCGTAGTTAATGATCAAAATCTCTCTATTTATTTGACTGGATTGTGTGTTGAACTGAGGTTTTACTCGTTACTTTATATTCGGTACGCTATTGTTATCACAATATTCTCATTGAAACAGTGCGCGGTCCCGAAACAGAAAACAGACGTAAAGACCAAATCAAAACCAGTATTCAAAGTCACACAGTAATTTCGCACGCTCGATTAACCAAAGTAATTGTCATAAAATTTTATTGAAAACCATTCGATACGATCGACTGAAAAGTGTACTCCTTGGCCGCTGTTGTGCTGGGTTTTGTCGGCCGGCAGCGCAATAATTACGTGCATAATTTGGTATTATCTTACGATTTAGTCGCTAAACAAATACCCATTTTCAGTGTTTTTCCCCGGCAAATTTTCACATGGAAATGGCAAAGAGCCCATTTTAATTACTTTTCAACTGCTTCGAAGTTGATGTGCATTACTGCGTAACTGCGTATTCAACTGTGTGTTTTGCAGCATGTCCAGGGATTCAATGGTTTGGTTTTGTTATCGCTCGCATCAGGTAATACATTCATTTGTGCCTGAAGATGGAAATCAGCGAATAATAAAAATGTGCTACAGTCGAGTGGACAAGAGTCTGACGAGTATTTTTCGAACCAAATGCACTTCAAATAGATCGCTGAGATTGGAATTGAGCTACTGACGTTTTGGTTCTTGGGTAATCACAAGAACGGCATTAAATGAACGAGAAAAAAAAATCGTCACAACATCAATTTGGGTTCTTAAGAGAGCCATCACGTTAGAATGAACAATTGGTGCTCAAATTAGATGCGTTAAGTACTGTGAGTGAAACAAGTACAAAACAGCAAGTGATAAACCACCAGTCCAGAATGGCTAGATAGCGATTTGATATCATGACACCGTCTTCGAAAGCGTTTACGAGCAGATTCTTTCTTTATTAACAACCCGCCACACCACCAACATTTCGTAATGTTGCACATAAAATGGAATTAAGTCCATCGAATGAACAACATGTGCCGATGTTGCCGCATCACACTTTTTATCGAATCATACACACAGAGAGAGAGAGAGAGAGAGAGAGAGCTGAAAACGGTGCATAAAATATGTTTTCGAATCATAAACGAAGCATTTTATCGTTGTTTGCTAAATAGCTTCTGTTGTATTTGTTACGGCGACATTGCACGGCATTGTGCTAACAATTTTGGTTTTGATAATAAAATGGGCTTAGAAACTAAAGATGTGAAGCCATCAATCGATACATTTTGGACGCGTTGCCATTGCGTTCAGTGGTGACATTCATTGTCGCAGCGCACCGAATTATACGAGGGACATGGATTTCATTTATGCCATCTCATCATTTCAACCAGGGAGCATTCCATTCAAAATCGTTCATTTTCATTGAAACTTGAAAATTACACGAACCAATGCGATTGCGTCGCATGTGATGCAATACAATGAATAATCCCATTTTTAGTGGTTTAATACCATTTTTATGGTCAATATTTTATATTTTTGAGTTAACATTGGACGTATTCGTTGTTATTTCGTTGTTTACTTAAAAGTAATACAAACGCATTATGATTTGTTTGGATACTGGTTGCAAGTTCCCCTTGGCAAATCCAGCGCTGATATTTTATTTTATTCATATTTTGAAATTGAGGCACAACTTTTCATCGAATATGTTAACAAAATGAAAATGTTCCGGCTCGGTCCATGCCTCTTCCCACTTTGGGCTGACAATTCGAACATATCACAAAATCCATCAACCGAAATAATTGGTATGTGCACAAAGTGATTTTGAAAATGGTGAAAACATTCATTTTACCACATTCTTTGACTTCAAAAGACAACAAGTTTTAAAGACACGCATCACAGCAGCCGCATACATGTTTCCCTTTGACACTCACATTCATGCAATTCCGTATTGTTCACATACGCATATGAATTGTCAATGGCAATTTCATGTAGTTCCACAAAACTTCAGAACTTGACAAAGTCAAATGGAATTTTGTGATGTGAAAATTGTGGTCGTTTGTGTTCATTAAAATCTAACCTTCAATTAAGTCAAATTGGTTTGAGATGGCACAAAACTTATTCGTGTGATATTGACATTTACCGAGTTTGTTTTCTTATGCCGAACCGCATCAAATGTTGCAAAGTAACGCAAGTAATCAATTAAAATGTCTTGGAAAAGATCTTCCATGTGGAAATGCCATCGAAACACACATATGCTGACGATAGTTTGGAGATGGAAGATGGAAAATGGCAAATATAATCTCGGTTGTGGTTCACTTCGTCATGGATCACCACCGAAAAACGTAAACTCATTTGAATAAATTAAAATTACGAAATTGTTGTTCTCATTCATCATCGAAGCCGATTCTGTACGAAAGTTCAACGTGCAACGTTCATGTTTATGGTAATATTTAATTTAAGATGGATTTTAGTTTTGTTGTGTGCGGTTTTGGATAAGAAATGGAAAAGGTAGTCGTTCGACAATGAACACTTTGGTACTTTGGAGCAAGAGTAATCGTACATATTTGTTAAAAGCAATTCGATCCGTGGATAACATAGAGTAGCTAGTTGATGGTCCTTATTCTGGGGAATTTACTATTTGGAATGGGTGCAGCACATCGAATGTAACGAAAAAAAAAATTACGACGTGATTTTAGCACTTGAAAAATGTGAATACTGGTTAGTCAACCTAGGTAGAAAATTCCTAGGTAGGTTACTCAGGTGCAGACACACAACTGCAACTTATATAAGATGAAGTACATATTTTCGCTGAAAATTTTTCACATCCGTTCTTCACCCAGCTTATTTCAATCATTTGTGCCGGCAAAATCTTTTTTTTAACTGTTTTTTTTTGAAAATTGTCAAAAAGAAGTATTTTAATTCAATTTACATTGAAATTGATTTGAATCATTTCAATTTGCGTTTTAAATGTTTTCCTTTCAATTGTTTTTCCTTGTCGCTTAAGCCATTAAATGCAATGTTTGCTTTTTGGCAAAAAACACTGGGGTAAATTCAATAAAATAATTATACATTTGTATCTGTCAATAGAAAAATGCAGACGTACAAAAGTACATGTGTATTTGTACTATATTTGGAGTATGGGTAGTAATAGTTATCGAGTTGGTTGCGTAGCGGGTAAGTGGAAAGAATACAACGCGAGTGTAACAAATAGCGCAAACATTTTCCTTTTTTTGAATGAAGTAAACTAAAAATAGGGGGAAACACGTTAAGCGCAAAGAGAGAGAGAGAGAGAGAGAGAGAGAGAGAGAACAAAGCACAAAGAATGTAGACAAAGATCAAAAACATCCGCATGCACAAACAGAGCAATTGAGTGAATGGGTAAGTGATGTATGAGACTGTTCGTAAATGCTTGTGGCCCTACACACAAATTCAGGACTATTAACAGCAGCACTTCGATTCTGCTGCTATTTTATTTACATTTCATTCGGTTGTGCTCATCATTTCAATTTATTCAATTCATTCTGAATTCATGAGAACGACAAAATCATTTTTTATTTGTTTTGTTCATCATCGATCGAATACGAGCGTGTGGCAGACAATTTTTTTCAAGTTGCAATTTGATTCGTTTCTTTTTTTGCAATAAATGACATATCGTTAACACTAATGGCGACAAATTTATCATTTTTAGTTCATAAGACAATAAAGAAATGTGATAGAGTATCGTTTTTAAGTGAATGTCACCAAGTAAATCGAGTTATGTATTCGAAATTCATTCAGCCCTGTTCCCATAGCCTATCAAAATGTGCAAATGTTTGTTTTAAAAATGGCAACAACAAAAAATGTTTTTTAGGTGCTTTAATATGTCCAACTGGCCTTTGGTGTCATAGCAATTGAGGCGCTATAAACAAAAGAATGAAATTTCTTCACCTTTGCAAATGTTCCTCAAACACAAGTCTCAAAGTCGTCGACGTTTATTCGTTGGTCATATGCGTTGAAGTGACGAAGAAATTGAATACTCCTTAGATTTCCCTTAGATGTCTCTATTTCAAATATTTCGGTATTTCAAGTTGAATGCTCAAATAAAACGATTTCCACAAACAGAATTTTTATACGTATATATATCGTACGTGACACTTTTCTCTCATCTCCTTGAAATTTAAACTCTATCGCACCCTTTACACTTGATTGGCTTTGTTTCTGGAAAAAAAAGGATTCTAAGGCATTTGAAAAAATATTTTCACATTTGTCCCCTTTCTTTTACATTGCATTTTTTTATACTGGTGGAAACATTGAAAAGGATAGTCGAAATTTGGTTTCGGATTCTGCTCAAGAGAATTTCAAATTCATTCACTATTTAGTAAATAGTATTTACTATTTATATATGGTATTATAATCATGATCTACCACAATGGCCAACAATATATTGTTTGAATATTCGTTGAAATTATATACGAATATTTCAGAAACAAACCATATCCGCCTGATTTTGGGTCAAGGAATGCAAATTTCACTATAAAACTTATATATATATGTATAATAAACAAATAAAAAGTTTTCGATTGGACTATCATCAAATAAATTAAAAACAAAAAAATTCCAAAACTATCCAACTAAAAATGGAGACATTTTATCAATATGTTCCAGATTGTCTTGTTCGTATTGAAAAATGGTATTTTTGAATTATGAAGGAGAAATTCGATTAAATCCTGAAAACCGTCTCAAACATGTCCAGTGAAAACGATGACCGTTTCCTCAACAACAACAAAAATATCAAAAACTATTTATTTAATAATTAACCCAACTAGTTTCTAATATTACTGTTTTGCAATCAGTTGATTTAAAATAAAGTTGCAAAATGAGCTCAATGTGCCCGTTCAACCAAATTAGCCGATCGTTTGGTACATCAGCATGGTAATCGAGTAAATGTTTGAAAAAATCTAAAAATTAAGAAAAACGAATGATTTCTCATAAAACGTTGATTTGACTGTTTGAAATACCGTCACACAAGTGTCCAAATTGAGGGGATAAAATCCACCGATGGACAACAATGATGGCGTTTGACAACGACTCAGAAAGAACATGTATAAACGCTGCTCATTCAGGGGCAACTCGTTCCAATTTAACTGCATTGCATCGTCGTAAATTCGATCGTGCTGAAAAAATGGGACGAAGTACCGGGAAACCATTGAACCAGAATTCTGAATCCATAAATCAGTGTATGGGAAAGAAATTGAGTCTCAGCTCTGAGCTGAAATTTTAGTTCTGTCATCTCAAGCTTTCAGCATACATGATACACCACCATACTGAATACACAGCGATGTGCTATGAAAGGGAAGTGAACGAGCTCTATGTGACAGACGTTCGTGAACATAAACATACCGTCAGACGTATACCGTCATGCGTAAACTGACTGAGCAAAAATTTCAGCTAAGATTAGCTTCTAGACTCAGTTTTGTTTTTCATACACTGCAATAAATACATACCGTTATTTCCATACAATTGCCCAGTAAACATGCAACGAATATCTGAAGTAGCAGAGCAATTAAGACGCCATACATAGGCAGATAATGCACCTCAAACAAAAAAGAAATTAATTGCATGCAATTGCGCTACCAAAGAGTACCAATTGAATCAAATGTTTCGTCAAAATTACCGTTAAAATCGTGTACAGTGCAAGAATCGAACAAAAAGCGGCTGTTCCGACTTGAACAAAAAATATTTTAAATGTTAATTTATCGACACGCTCCATATACCTGAAAAAGTGAGTTAACATTGATATTTGATTCACTTTTTTGCATGAAATTCGAAGTCGATTACTCACTCTCCCATCTCTTGGTGCATTAGAAACACATTCCGAAGACGTGCTCGAACTTCAAGTATTCTTGAGTTGCCTTCAGCCAGGTCCTTATTTATTTGCCACAAATCCATTGAAATTATTTTGGCAAAAATCAAAGAACTCGTGATTAAAACCATCACAAAGAACTCGAAAGCTACAATTCCAGATATTGCTAGCAAAAGAATGACGATCTGATATATGCTCAAACAAATGTAACCGAAAACCGTGTTCTCGTCGATCCCCGGCACGTATAACGGCATCATCGGAATCAATTCATCTTTGACGTAATACATGTAAATCGGATACAGTGGAAATGCAGAGGCCAACGAAATAAACGTTGTGACCATCACTTTGAAAAGGAGCTCAGTGAAAAAAGCACATTTATGAAAATATACAATGCGCTCTCGAACTTCTGTTTTAATGTGAACTCTGTACAATTTCTGGATGATACCAATGGTCCACTGAAAGTCACTATAGTATCGAACATGATACAGTTTTACTAAACCCTAGAAAATTCAATTCAATTTAAATGATGAATAAGAATACAATTTAAAATAGTTGAAACTGAATTTGAATAGTCCACCTGAACTGCTAAAGAAAGTGCTATAATTCCGAATATCTTCGTCGCAAGATCGTAGAACAAAGCAGTATAGATTACCACTACAAAAGTTAAAACCACAAGAAAATACAATACACATGTTTGTAAGTTCGGTCGAAAATCTCTGCGCAGAAAATTATGACCGAGTATATTCAAAAGGTAACTCTCCCAATCGAAAATACAGCGCGTAAAACGAGAATAAGCGTCCATCGCGAATAGCAAGAGGTTCGGAATTTGGAATTTATTGATCAATTCAAAGTAAGAACTGTTCAAGTGCGCTGATATATTTTATCAAATATGATCAACGTTTGAATGAGAACTGAGACGAAATAAGTAGACTGCCAATACTTTATAGCTATTGAAAATGGAATATTCGGGAATGTTGCGAAAAGGAAGTCTGCTTCATGAAATATTAATTGTCAGCTCCTGACGTGGTTGTTGTTTTCATGAAGCTGCAGCTTTGAAAATTGTGTTAGTCACTAAAATGCAACAGTTTAGCTAATATCAGGTGCTTCATTACCTTCCGTGTCAAGGCTTCAGTTACGTGGCGATTTCGAAATGGTGTATGGTTCGTGTGAATCCCAATAAATTTATTTATTTATTCATTTATTTGTTACAAAACTATAATAAATCAACACATACTCAAACTTTTTTGTGGGTTGGGTTACAGGCGGAATGATATTTTCTTTATCAATCATGTATTCATGTTGAAGAATGCGATAAAGACACGCATTTGAATGATGCGAAGATCTTCTGCGTTCGCTACGACGCGAACGTAATGGATTGGTATGCACAGTATCGACGCACACACACAAACTGAACTGATGATTCACTAAGAACCACACAATAAAGACACACAACCCAATTGCGTTCGCGTCGTAGAGAACGTAGCAGATCGATATGCAAGCATATTATGCTGAGCATACGATATGCTTGCTGCTAAGCTATACTTTTGCGAACGCTTGATTTTTACGGACTTATAGTATACCGATTCACAAAATCTCTTCTGATGGCACTTCTTATTGACATTACTTTTCGAATGGTATAACTTTTATCGTCGTGCGTTGAGTTTAACCATACTAAAATGGGAATACAATAAAGTGCTTAGCGTATTAATATATAGATAAAACCATCATTGGCCATTAGCTCAGAATACGAATGAAATCCATGCATTTAATTTAGAACTTAATTTCACAATATATAAAGCTAAGTCACAGTTTTCATAAATGCATTAAAGTAAATTGAGTTGATTGTAAAATGAGCTCAATGTGTCCGTCCAACGAAATTAGGCGATCGTTTGGTACATCAGCATGGTAATCGAGTAAATGTTTGAAAAAATCTAAAAATTAAGAAAAACGAATGATTTCTCATAAAACGTTGATTTGACTGTTTGAAATACCGTCACACAAGTGTCCAAATTGAGGGGATAAAATCCACCGATGGACAACAATGATGGCGTTTGACAACGACGTAGAAAGAACATGTATAAACGCTGCTCATTCAGGGGCAACTCGTTCCAATTTAACTGCATTGCATCGTCGTAAATTCGATCGTGCTGAAAAAATGAAACGAAGTACCGGGACAACATTGGACCAGAATTTGATATAAACCTTAATTTGAATCAATGAATACAAACCGTTATTTCCACAAAATTGCCCAGTAAACATGCAACAAATATTTGAAAAAGCACTCCCACTAAAACGCCATACATAGGCAGATAATGCATCTGAATAAAATTAAAGCATCAACATTTACCTCAATTGCGCTGCCAAAAAGTACTTATTAAATCAAATGTTTCGTTTAAATTACCGTTAAAATCGTGTACAATGCAAGAATCGAACAAAAAGTAGCTGTTCCGACTTGAAAAAAATATATTTTAAATGTTATTTTATCGACACGCTCCATGTACCTGAAAAGTGAGCTAACATTGATATTCAATGCACATTTTTCGCATAAAATTCGAAGGAAATGACTTACTCTCCCATCTCCTGGTGCATTAGAAAAACATTCCGAAGACGTCCTCGCGCTGCAACCATTCTAGAGTTGCCTTCAGCCAGGTCGTTATTTATTTGTCGCAAATCCATTGAAATTAGTTTAGCAAAAATCAACGAACTAAGGATAAAAGTTGTCACCAAGAATTCGAGAGCTGCAAGTCCTAATACTAATAACAAAAGTCCAACGATCTGATAAATATTTAAACAAATGCAACCGAAAGTCGTGTTCTCGTCGATGCCAGGCAAATATAACGGCATCATTGGAATCAATTCATCTTCAACGTAGTACATGTAAATCAGATATAGTGGAAATGCAAAGATGAACGAAATATACGTTGTGACTGCCACCTTGAAAAGGAGCTCAGTGAAAAGAGCGCATTTATGAAAATATTCAATGCGCTCTCGAACCTCCGTTTCGATGTGGACTCTGTACAATTTCTGGATGAGGCCAATTGTCCACTGAAAGTCACTATAGTATCGAACATCATACAGTTTTACTATACCCTAGAAGACACAATTCAATTTATTGAAAATATTAAAACAATGAGAGTTGAAATTAAATTTAAATAATTCACCTGAACTGTGAAAGAAAAGATTATAATTCCGAATATTTTCGTGGCAAAATCGTAATACAAAGTAGTATAGACACTTGCTGTGAGAGTTAAAGCCACAAAAAAATACAATACACATGTTTGTAAGTTCGGTCGAAAATCTCCGCGCAGAAAATTTTGACCGATAATATCCAAAAGGTAACTCTCCCATTCGAAAATACAGCGCGTAAAACGAGAATAAGCGTCCATCGCGAATAGCAAGAGGTTTGGAATTTGGAATTTATTGATCACTTCAAAGTAAGAACTGCCCAAACGCGCTAATATTTTATCAAATATGATCAACGTTTGAATGAGAACTGAGACGAAATAAGTAGACTGCCAATACTTTATAGCTATTGAAAATGGAATATTCGGGAATGTTGCGAATGGGAAGTCTGCTTCATGAAATATTAATTGTCAGCTCCTGACGTGGTTGTTGTTTTCATGAAGCTGCAGCTTTGGAAATTGTTTTAGTTACTAAAATGCAACAGTTTAGCTAATATGAGCTGTTTTGTTACTTTCTATGCCAAGGCTTCGGTTACGTGGCAATTTCGAAATGGTGTATGGTTCGTGTGAATCCTAATAAATTTATTTATTTATTTGTTACAAAACGACCATTCCAAACCCGATCGATGAAAATTCCAAAGCGGTGAAGAGACATACAAATGCGCTAGGCCACATAGTAGGCTACGCCATATGATTTGCATAGCGTAGTTAGAGCACGTAGTCTCATCGTTGCACCGATTTGAAAAATTCACAGTGACCATCTCAGATATGAGAAATGTGTATATGTTTCGATTGGTTTCAGTCCAAATAAGGAAAAACCTGAGTTGGTTGGTTGAAAATTTCAACTTGTTACAAAAATGATGGTTATTTTTTGACGATCGATATCACATTATATCACATATTTTATCTGGCTATGTCAAAAATATGAACACTTTTATACCCATCCCAATGGGAACACATGCTCAAACTTCTTTGTGGGTTACACAGGAAATAATTGTTCAGATTTCTGCATTCATTCAGAATCGATAATATATTCCCTATGATTTCCACGAAATTGCCGAGTAAACATGCAACGAATATCTGAAATATTAATCCACTGTATGGCCCATACAATAGCACAAAATACAACTAAAAAATACGAAACATATTAACACATTTTAACAGGCTCCTAACAAGAGTCTGACGTTTAATATGCGCCATATACTTCGTAGTGGTGAGAATTTGCATTAATGTTGCACTACTGAAACTTTAGGTCGAATTCAAAGAGAGGTTTTCAACCATAAGTCAATGATTTAATGATTTATCGATAAAAACCTTGATATTTTGCAAATTCGCTTCATATTCGAAGGGTCATATGTGTAAATATATGAATATGGTCACTGAGAATTCTGTGACCTCATCTAAAAAATCTAGGGGGTAAGTGCTCAATCGAGGCTCAAGGGGAAGTGGGGGTAATCTGTGACCTATGTGACCTTGTCAGAAGGTATGAGTCTATTCTCACCACCGTAAGTACACGGCGCTGCTGTCACATATTTTGGCTCAGTACATTAAGGACGTAGCTTGGATTTTAATGCATGCAAAGAGTCTTGAGTGGGATAAAAGCAATTAGAACACACGCGGTGAAAACTAAATTATTCAATAATTGTATTAATTTTATAGAAAGGAAAATGTTTAGAAGGAATGAGGAATGACGTATCGTTCGGCGTTCGCCTGCAAGCAATTTGCTCTCTATTGAATTGGCAAAGTATCGATCGCATTTCGTCTTCTTACAATTCGTGCGCATGAGGCAGAAGGGGAAATTGAAATAAATTTCAACAGACGTAATTAAGAATTAATTAAACTGAATCGAAATAATTTTCATGTTTTGTTGTTGTTGTTAAAACATCACAATTAATTGATTCAATACGAACAACATTAGTGCTGAAATACAATACATTGTGCCTTAGCTAATCTGTTATTCTTTTGAAAAACCCAATCACACCTTAAAGTGTCTATTAACACCAATCATTTTGAAAAATGTGTTCTTTTAGCCATTTAAATAAATGAACATTTTAACTCTGAGTTTTAGTTTTGTTCATTCAAGCAACTGAACACAACTGACTCACGAGTCTTTTTCACAATCGTTCGGTGAGTATTCATTTACACTTGACTCTCTTTGACTCTAAGTTCGATAAAATTCGAATTAGTCTTTTTATTTCATAAAATAATGATATTGATTTTTTTTTTGTTTCAAAATTTAATTCGAAAAATCAAATGTGTCAAAAAAAAAATTATATCTTTGCATAGTTTCTTCAATCCATAAATTTAACAAAATGATCGATTTTGATAACAAACCAAAATAAAAACAGTGACAAAATTATCAACAAATGCAGAATGTTTTTTTTTGCATTCCCAGCATTTCAAGTCGTTCACTATTTTAATTCTTTTTTTTTTCTATGGTGTGATATATGCGAAAAAGTTTTGTAAGAATTTGATTTACAATAAGGTGTTATTAATCCACAACATGTATGCACAACGAGCACAATGGCATAAAGTTTTCCAATCGAAAATCTGGAAACAGTGCACAAAATCGATGCACATTCTGTGTTCATTTCACAAGTGGTATTCGAATTTGATGCAAAAAGACAAGATTTTATTGAGAATTTGGAAATGTGCCGTTTTTTCATACAAAGTTCTGGTCGCATTATTTGCACTGGACTGCATGTCACGCTAAAACGCATACTGTAATATGGCTAATTTTCAAAACTTTTGAACAAAAGACACACGGAGTCGATTGGAATGTTATGGATATTAGATTATATTGAATTTGAAAATAAATAGATTGCGCAGATAAAGATCTATATGGATTTATTTTTCCTTGTGTTTTCAAAATAAAAAAAAAAAGATAGAATTTAAATACAATTAATTTTTCCGATCCCTGGTGATCTTAAGCCCGTACCCGACCGAATCCGAATGAACTATTAAAATGAGTGGCTGGGAATAGAAATGCGAATACGAGATCGGTCGAGCAAAAGTGCAACATGAAAAGCCACTCAATTGGCTTTGAACTGTTTGGATTCATTAGAAACAATAAACTATCAAAACTAAACAAATTTATTTATTTGGAATAGAGTGGCCCCAAAAAATGCGATTTATTTCGTAGTTTGACTGGTACAGTAACCCACCAGAAAACTTATAATGAATTTAATAATTCCCGGTTTCAGACAATCTTGAACAAAAAATGGTTCTGAATGAAAAATTCGAAGTATTTACGCTACTTGAACTAGTGAAGACCTTGTCAACCATTAAACGAGAATGGGAATATAAAACTCCGTTGCAGAAATGGTCATATTTGTACAGCATAGGAAAAATTTCCTTTGGAATAGCTCGCTTGCCATTGTACGAAGATGATTCGAAATTGCATTGGTTTTCATACTTTGCATGCTTTTACATTGGATCGTATACTGTTCTTGCATTGTACGCTGCTGTTTATTATATTGCTTGCGGCGAGTTTGAAAAGTGCCTTACATGCACTTGCCTTTTGGTCGGTCCATGTTTAGCTGTAAGTTTTTAAAGATCTTTCTTTTAAATGCAAAACCTATTCACATTTTAACAATTCCGACAACATTTAGTGTTTGCCTTTCATTATGCCACTATTTTCGAAGGACAGAAAAAAGATACATAATTTAGTCGCCTTCGGTGGCCGATACATTTACTGTAATGATCACGAAAATACGGAATACAATCGCATTTGTTCGAAGCAGATGGATGAAACCATGAGAAGTTTTGTCATCAAATACACATTGCTCCTAATCGGTGGATTTGGTGCAATATTGGGACCTGCATACGTTTTAATTGTGCTTGGCTATCGATCCACGACAACCGATTTGAAATTTCCATTTATTGAGGAAGAGTCAAACGCTGAATTCATTTGTAACACTATGCTACAGTTTTGTATCTATTGCCATGGAACTTTACTTTATGTTGGAACCGAAGTCACAATGACGCTCTTCGAAAATATTGTTGCTATTGCACCAAAATTGGTTGAAAATGATCTATCGCAACTGGTGAAAAAAGCCAAACAAAAGGAGCTATCAAAGCGACAGCTATGTTTTGCATTTAGGAATTTGGTGGTACAGGCTCTTGATATGGACAGGTAATTTTGATGTTTTTTTTTATGCGTATGAAACGTTTTTAATTTGTTTATGTTTTCTTCTCCAGCTTTATATTATCTGTTAAGAATTTTCTGTACTGGCGAACCTTTTTGACACCAATTTTATACACTTATTCAATAGGAATGGCGATTTTCTGTCAATTTACGGTAAAAAAAAACTGCTGTTGCTTTTAGTGAAAATGTGTTGCTATTGCGCATTAAAATTGATCAAAATAATGGTTTTCAGATGAATTTTGCTGCTGGTTATGGCATGGCTTGGTTATCTTACACGCAATTTTTCTACATTTGTGAAGTTGGTGAAAATATCGTGGTAAATCTGAGAATATGTAAAAAAAAATGTGTAATTTTTAATTCAACTATATTTTGTATGAACATTTAGAATAATGGATTCTATGAAATTCTACATCGTAGCAACTGGAATGACTTGCCATTAGAGTTACAGAAGGATGTTATGCTCTTGATTCATCGAAAACAACACGAAAAAGGACTCAGTTTCGGACCAGTGGGCCATGTTACGCGTGAACTATTCACAATTGTAACATTTGAAATAAAACAAAAAAAAAACTAGCATAAATTCACATTATGACCTGCACCGCCAATGCTTCGATTCGGAAATCCAAATAGTTGTGTAATCAATTTTATATCAAATGAATTTTCTGTTTCTTTACAGGTAACCAACAGGATTTACTCATTCATAATGTTTTTGATGAATTTCTCCAGCTGAATACGTTCACAGCAACCCGTGTGCAAAAGAAGTGGCTTGAACATAGCTGGCTAATTCGATCAATATTCACAAATGTTATTTTCCACACAAATGTTTTATTCCAATCACAATCGGTTAAATTTGAGACATTGGTGGTCTAAAATCAATGTTGACTAGACTCGTCTATGTTTAGATGGAAACAATCACTGTTAGACACCCAAAAACGTCCCAAATCAACCTACCTTCTAGTTGATACACAATTCAAATGCATGTTATCGTGGTTTTTAGGATATCTAGTACATCCTGCTGTTCTTTAATTCAAATGTTCTGTTGTTTTATTTTAATTCAAAACATATTTTTCTATGTTCTTTTTCTGATAAAAACTGAAATAAACTGAAAATGTATTGTTCCAATTCAAAATACCCCAAAATAGCAATTTATTTGATTCGATTGATGGTTTACCAATGTTTACACACACACACACACACAAAATATCGCATGAAGTGAAGATCCAGTGAAAATAACATCAATAAATCTAAAAAGCCTTCAACGTTTGGTATTAAAAACGGCGTCAAAACATCACCCGATATTAAATTACATGGTATTTTCCACTTGATAAAGTGTATTAACCTTACAAGACTCTTATGTATTCTCAATCAAACTGATTTGCATAAATTTGATTATTTAAATGAAATGCGTACGAAGCGTATCAACAATTTCAATTGGGGGGAGAGATTGTTTAATTCATCATGGATAGCGAAACCACGAATGTTACCAATAAAAAAAAAAACAACAACACGTAACAAACAAGATGATACATGAATAAAACAGAGCACAGAGCCCACAGTGCTATCTTGACTGACAGTTGATAACAACGATAATTTATCATTTTTTGATGACGATTTTCTCAACCGTACACATCAACCAACCTAATTTCAAATTGGTTTGCATGCTATTTTTACGTGTGCCATTTTTGACTCATTTTAAAATGAGGTAATCTTCAGCGTGTTGTTTTTCATGTTGTTAGATTACATGTCAAGATAGAATCAACGACGGTTCGTTGTTAACTTTTCTAATTGAGAAAATTCTCATTGAACGGAAATTCGAAATGGAAAATCGTCTCGAATACATTTTTTGATGATGAAAAATAAACTGATGAAAACACCCAACAAATATCTTTCTGACTGCATGCAAATTAATGCAGACATTTGGTGTGTACAAAAATGAATACGGTGGAATATGACAGACAATGTGATTTATCAAAATCATTTCTATTTTTTGTACAGACATTGTTACTGATAATAAAATGACAACACATGCAACATTGTTGTTTACATCGAATGTTTGTGGGCTTAATGGTTTTTATTTTTGCCATTTCATTACAGAAATTAACTTTCAGCATCGATTGTTTGTTTATTGCTCACATGGGCTTTAAAAAAAAAAAACATACGACTGATGATAGTAGCGTCAATTTATAATGAGAATGCGTGAGTGTGGCGACCATTTAATATATTATCAAATTGGCTGACGCTTGCACCTGTAGCACAGTTTGGCGATAACACTTCAATTGATGAGCAAAATGGTAATGGCGTCGAGTAATAAATCAACGCACCAAAAATGCATAAATTAATTAAATGCCATGGAATTGGTAGCACAATCACGTCAAAAACTTTGCTATTTTTGTTTGAATGCTGTGTACTTCTTTGCGTGTGTCGACTAAATTTGGTTTAACGCCCATAGTACCATTTGTTTCAAATATCTTAAAATGGATTTCAGAAAGTTTAACGAGAAACATTTTTTTTTTAATTTTTTAAATAAAGAATTTGTTAGTTCTACAAAAATGCATTCTGACAACGGCTATCGTAGGAGTATGTGGCCTGGTTCTAAGCTACACACGAGACATTGTTGTACCATTGAAATCGGTTGGCAACAAATAATTTGAAAATTTGCGTTTTTATTGTGTTGCACTCAGAAAGTGTATTTTTAGGTGTGCTACTAAAAAGGAAGAATTCCCGTTCTTCGTGATTCAAACAAAGTCATTGAATTTGAGCAATTTGTGGACGAAAAGTTCGTCAACCATGAAACGAATTGTATCGATGTGAACAAATGCGATTTCAACAATGTTCAAACACGATATTATCATGTTATCAGCAGCACTTTCAAGAGGGAAAAATGGTTTTCGAACGAACCAACGTGAACAATGTGTGTGTGTTGCCAACACAGGTTTCACCTTCAAATATTTGTTTAAGTAATAAATCGGAGAATCGAATGCCCCGACTATGCACATGCATTATCATGTGTTGCACGCTTCATCTCATGTTTGTAGCTCGAGGGCTCATCATATTGAATATATGTATTCTTATCAAATTTGATATAAACAAACAGTTATTTTACAAGAGTTTGAAATCAATCCAAATGGTAAACAACAAATCCAGATAAGACAGCATCATCATTTAAGAATTGAAAATCTATTGTGTAGCATAAAATATTGAAAATAAATTCGAATGAAATTTTGATATTTTTGATGAAGAATTTTTTCTATCGATTTTCAAACTCTCTCTCAGCATTGTAAACAATCGATTTGGCAATGGATCAACAATGCAAAATGCATTTTGATTTTAAGAGTTTGTACAAACATTCACATTTCAATTGTGAGAAATGAAACACACCGAATCTCTGGTTCACTGTTCAACCGTCTCTCGATAAACAAAATAAAATGAATTACAATTTAAATGTGGCCATTGAAATATTTACGTAAATTATATCAATAAAACCATGGAAAATCGTATGATTTAGAGCATTTTACTGACTCAATAAACAGCTATTAATCGAATTATACTGAAATCAGTGTGGTAAAATTGATTTTTCACTCAACACGATTGAGTCAACCGTTCAACTCGCCCGGCGTTTACCGTAATTTCATTTTCATTCTTTTATTTTTATTTTTTTTTGACATGGGAAATTGTTCGAAACATCCATTAACGAACAAAAACCCAAATTTGATGGTTTTAAGTAAATATAAACGCACAGAACAAATATAGTGGAAGTTCCACTGTGGAACAAACGAATTATTTGGTTCAGAAGTCCAAACAAAATGTTTATTTGGAAAACTGATGGGTCTGATGTTGACATTAAAATTACATCTTTCTCGTTATTCAGTTCATTGAACGTGGCAAAAATCGGATTTAAAACGATTATGTTTGAACTTCGTATGCTAGGCGATGTGTGTTTATTGACGGATTAAGCAATGGATGTGATTATATGTAACCGTAAAAATGTTACACTCGAATGGTCGTGTGAGTGGACATTTTTCCGTTCTTTTGCCGAATGAAATGTAATGGACGTAATGATTTCGTTGGAAAATAAAATCTAGGATGTTACTTGAGTTGATTATTGGTTCTTTGTGTATGAATTCATCGATTCTCGAGCATTAATTCAGGTGACTGGTTCACTATCAGGCCTGAACATTGTTTCAGTAATAAAGTTTGGACATTAGTCTACTCCTTAGGCTCAATGTTAGACTATTCATGAATAATATAGATGGATTTATTAGAAGTCAAAATATGAAAATATCAGTCATTCTGAGTTCTCATATTGATTCACTTCTTAGTGAAATCACTCTATTGCACGTGAATTACACGAAATTCCCATACAAATATGTGAATAGGGGCGCATTAAAGAAAATAAGGGGCACCATGAATCACCGACCTACTGTTGTCGATAGTTTTTATAATTGGTTCATTTTGTTAAATATCAGCACAAGAACCCTATTTTGGACGGGCCACGGGCTTATAATAGATTTCTGCAAATTCAAATGAACCCTTAAGAACATATCAATACGACTCCACATTTTGCTAAATATTGTATTTTGACCGATATTCTCAAAAGCCGTCTGGGCCTTCGAATAATAGCTTCTATTTTTAAACATACCAATGGCGCGAAATCGATTGCTGCCGTATTACCTTTCTAAGTCATTCAAGTTACAAACAGCTGAAAGATACAAAAATCAAAATTAACCTCAAGAGATTTGTTCGCCTCGATTTGCATTCAGTTCAATTGAATCAATTTGGTTGAATACAAATTTGTTGTTTTACATTTTCGTTGAATACAAATTTGTGTTTAAAAAAAAAACACGATATAAATCGACTTTTGTCCAAATCTAATTTTCTAAATCGAAAGCGATAATTTATCATATGGCATCGATAAAAAGACAAGATTATTAATTATTATATGTCCGATTGACAATCGAAATGCGATCATTTTGCACAAACAATGCAATCTGTTTAAAAATTTTGGTATTTCTGGCACGTTTGTAAATGGTGAATGTACAGCACTATAAACACGAACAGCATAAAAATATGCAATATTTTGTTATCTTCTCTTCGTTTTTGGAAACCAACAGCTTTGATTCCATTAACGAAATTATCTAGCATCATTTTTCAAACTTCGAATGCGAGAGAGCAAAAAAAAACAAACGATTGAACCGAACAAAAAAAAAATCGAATTTGTTGATTTGAAATTGCAGAATATCAATGAACGCGTTCAACCACGAACAGCACAAACATGTAATAACATTACAATCTACAGTTTGCGGAACGTAAGCATCACCCGAAAATGATTTGGTGTCGTTTTGCACATTTCACTGCTGGTTCCTGGTTGTTTTGACATAAACTGAATGGCAAAACGCATTTACCGATTTACTGCTGTCTACCCGCATGCCTGTTTTCTGTGCAGCGTGCACGCTAATATCGACATCATCATTATTGTGTGTCGTTATTATGTGTTTCGGAAAAAAAAGCAACAAACATCATTTATTATCTTCTAAAGTTGAAGTTTGCCCGATTTTTGTTATGCCGCGCTCACAATGCTGTGCATTGCATCAATTTCAAAGCGGACGCATCAATTTATAACATTTATTTTTCATGTTTTATTATGTGTCACTGGTGGATATTGTGCACCGATGAAAAACACAACCAGTGACATAATCGTGCCGCTTTTTTTTTATTTTATTTTATTTTCTTCAATGATTTATTTTGCCGGGTTTTTTTCGCAACTTTTGCACAACACATTTTTGTTTAGCGAATTGTTCATATGGAAATAACAATGATAGCAACAACAACAAAATACTGTTCGCATTTACTTGAAATGCAGCCAAAAAAACAACGACTGAAATGTTTTGATTGTGATAAATGGTCTTGATTATGGAAATGGATATAACCTAATGGATTGAAATGTCCGCTGTGTGATGATCGAAACTGGAAATAGTTTGACGGGAAAAAATATTGTGTTTTTACTTACAGTTCATTAGAATTTAACGTTTTGAATTGAATGAAATTAAGTCGACTATTTATTTAGCATAAGTTCAACGTAATGCAATGTCCTGATTTTCATGTACAATTATTTAGCAACTTGAAAATGTAATCACCATTTGTGTTTCCAGCCAATTCAACCTAAATTACGCTTCATTTTAACACACACAAAAAATCCCCGTTGATTGGATTTCTTGCTGAAAAATAAAATTTGCATTTCACAAGCACACATCAGGCGTAAGTGCATGTTTTTGTGTTCAACAGTTATTAAACAAAATTACCATAATTTCGTTGAAAAAACTCAACTCGAGCAATAGAAAAAGTAGAACACTGAAAATGTACCGCCACAAAAAAAAAGAAAACAAAAACAAGAAACAAAATGGTTTTTCATATGACCACGGTATTGAAATTGTTTCAATGAAACACGTCTGGGTCAATAAACCAGCCAAATCCATGACCATGATTCAATGTGACGCCATTGAAAAACGACAAGCATACACACATTTTACCATCAATCCAATGAAATTGCAATGCAATTAATTACTTATTGTGGTGAAACAAAGTTTTTGTGCAGCAAAGTTCGAGAAAGTGAGTTTGGTGTGTTTGCTTATCGGTACATGCCGTACTTTTTAATGACCAGTAGATTTTATATTTAAATTAGAGCTAATTGATTATGTTCAAATATTTTAACCTCAATTGCATAAACTGACCGGGCTATTTAATTTCTGTTCGAAAAATAATGCAAACTGTGCGTTCGGTTCAAAGGTGCAAACTCTCTCTCCCCAAAGTCTTAATATTTTGTACTTGTTTCGAATAACTGGTTTCTTTCGAAGAAAACGCGTCTCAAACAGAATTAAAAATCACTTTGGATTTATTATTTTTCTGAGGTTTTTTTTCTCCTATAAACAGACGAAATTTGTAGACAGTGTGCTAAAGTCACGAAAGCGGTTCAAAACTGAGCAAAAGCAGAATTTAGCGAAATAAAACGGAATGAATTAGAGCAAAAAAAAAACCCACGAAATTTACCATCAAAAAGATAATGATAATTTAATAGTTGGTAGCAGTCAGTAAATGTGTTGCATTCAAATGCCAATTGATTCGATGGCACGAACAGCAACGACGGGTATTGCATGTTTCTTGATTTGTTCGTACCAGGTGAAACTGGAGAATTTGAAAATGAGGTAATCGCTTAGCGTCAATGGTGGCAAAAACGAGTTGTTTTATTGCAAATAAAATGTAGGAAAATCCACATTAACTTTTATTGTTACGGCACACCATGTGTTTGAATCACACTCATAAACCACACCGCTGATATTGTGGCGCGTTCACATGCACTTTTTTCCGTTGAACTCGCAAAAGTCATTTTCAAAGTGTTTGCCTTTTTTTGTAAGACGAAAGACAACAAAAAAAGGACATTTGAAATATGTGAGTGTAATGAGGTTAGTTACAGACTAATCCTGGTTTTTATTACCTTAATACTTGGTGTTAATTAATTACTTCACCTCTAAATGGGCAAAATGGTACGAGGTTTATTTGTATCTTACGTATTTTGTGGTAGAAAAGCTTTTTGAAAAATTATGGACAAATGAACATGGATCAGCACACGGTCCGTGTCTATTTGCAGTGGCAAAGTGTGCAGATAGCCGTTATGGCTATTAATTAGCGCTTCTGATGAGTTCGATGCGATCGGCATTTGGTATGGATATCCGAACTTTGGTTCGTTAAACTTTATTACAAAATATCCATACCACTTTTCTCTGTGTGTAGAGGCTATTTGCAGTTGCTCACTTTCAGGAATAGTGTAACTGCAAATAACTGCAGTGACTATTTGCACGGCAACTGAAATAGAGCAACTGCGAATAGTCACACTTTGCTTCTGCAAATATACACGGCCCCAGCACACGAGCAGCAAATTCAAAAATTCCAAGGTAATGTCATTCCTGTACAAATTGTTGTTGCGAAAAACGGCGAACTGTCGAACTATTAGAGAATTCAAAGGCAAAATTCGTGGCACCACCGGTCAATTTTTACAACTGTCATCACTTTGAAAAACCCTACGCAAGGCCCCTTATGTGTCTGTGGATACGTAATTATCCGCCAAAATATTGAGAAATGTACAGTGTACGATCGCTGAGAATAATATCTTTCTGTCTTTACTTCACTCTAATTTGCCTTAGATTCAATATTTGTGTCTCGCTTAAACGTTCAATATTAAAAAAACAACACCAAACACTGTACGAAGAGTAATAAGAATGTTTCATCAATACATTGAAAAGCACGTTCGCACAGGGCGGAAATTGTGACAGCTCGGCAACAGAAACAGTAACAATAACATAGATAATTTAGTTCTGTTGGCAACCGCTATATTGAATTTGGGGGCGTGTCGATCAATGCATTTCACTTTTGCCCAGCTTGGCACGTTCGCTTGCAGCGAGAGACAAGGACAGCGTGCGTTTGTGTGGTGACCGAAAAAAAAATAAACAATCAAATGTTATATTCCTTTCAATGTATTGGTAAGACATTTCTCTTACTCTTTGAACTGTGTTTGATGCTATTTTCTCAATTTTGAACGCAAAAAGCGAGACAAAAACATTTAATTTAATGCAAATTAGAGTGAAATAAAGACAGAAAGAAATTTTTGACAGAGATAATACATGTACATTGTACTAACGATTATAGGCGCTAATAGGAATTCCTATTTTCACATCATCGGTGTACGCGACTCTGTGTGTGCGCCGGGTTCAGTATATTTCTAATACATCCAAATGTGTATTCAAATCGAGCACCTCGAAATATTATGTGAGTAAATAGAGTAAATAGATAAAAAAGGAAGGTTTAAAGAAAAATCAGTCAAATTGCGGTTTTTAATTACGTATTTTCCTCAAAACCAAATTATGTCAATCAAACATCATGAACCATGCATTCTTAAAAACTCATTTTCATTTGTTGCAAAGTCCACGGACTGTATCTAAAAAATCAATGTATACTAACTGTTAAACCTAAACTCAAAGCGTAAATAAACAATACAATACAGATAAAAAAGGAGACAGAGGTAATAATTTGTTCTCTTTTTTAGTGGAGAGAATGGACCGTGGACCTTATTTGATGATCTTTATGGGCATCATTTATATTGAATGCTAGAGGGTATCTTCGAATACTTACAGAAGTCTTCATTTATCCTTTTGGTTTATTTGCCTTTTTTTCAATTACTCATTGGAGTAATCTATTCATATTTGCGTGATAAAAGCGAGTAGTTAGTGCCCCCTGAGTTAATATCCGGGGAAGGATCAATATAAATAAAATTCAAACTATTTTTCATTCAATTGATGGAAAGTGGAAAGCTTTATTTCTATTTTTCAAGGAAATTCCATACTTGAGAATTGGGCCGTACTTTACAAACAACGAAGAATATGAGATCTTCTCAAAAATCTTTTCAATAAGAAGCTATGTGCATAAAAAGAAAGAGACCATGCTATAAAAAATGAAACGTTCTCATAAACTTCTCATTTTCTATGTTTTCGTCTCATTTTTTTTCAATGTTCCGAATTGAAGGAAATTTTGAGAAGATCTCATACTCTTCATTGATCATGAAATACAGCCTTGATTTACTTTGTTTGGCTCACTTGGTTTCAATTTGGAAATATGCGTTTCCGCATATGACTGCTTCAAACATTTGCGAGGACATCAGAAATGATTTTAATTGTCATTTTGTTCTTTTTCTGGTGCTTCTTTTGTTGCTTCTTTTGTTGCTTCTTTTGGTGCTTTTTTCGAGCATTTTCCACCACCCAATATACCACCAACATTTCCAATGAGATTGCTCAAACTGCCTGTGACTTTAGATACGATACCTTTTAAATGGCCCTTGATGTCAGAAACGGAACATGAATTTTTATTTTTTTTTAACTCAAGAAGTTTTTTTAACTCGTTTATAAGGTCGGAGTGTTCTTTTGGGTGCGATTTCTTGAAACTTTTTGATGAAGTTGCTGAACGCAATATTTTTTCAAGTTCCTCAATAATTTCATCGACCGCCGATTGACTTTTGGCCTTTGGCAATTTTTCACAGATCTTGGACACTTTTTTGTTTATATCTTCAGGACTGCTCACTATGAATGGATGAAAGTTTACAAATGTTAATGGTTCCTTAAAATGAAAGGAGCTTAAAATTGATTTTGGGCTATTCCACACTGAAATGCACTGCCAGTGGCACCGCAAGTGTGGTTTTGTTAAACTACATCAAATTCGAACTAATGTCTATACATGCAATAGCATACGGCATAATACCGCTGTGATTCTGAGGTAAAAAATTGACCTACCACTGGTCTTGGTTTTTTCACCGCCAACACCACCGTCATCGGTAGTGCCAGCATTTCCATAGGCCACACAACCAATGATAAACAGGATAGCAATGAACGACTTCATTTTTGGATCTGGAAAATAAATATGTGTTAATAAGCGGAATACTCTACTTCTTCCTAGTTCATTACAAATGGGTTTTGTACTCACAGTTACTTTAGTTACTTTAAAGTGAAAGATTTTCCTGTACAAAATTGTAATTTAACTTGGTGAAACAATGTTCGATTCCAAACTGAAGATCTGGAAGAAGCGATCGCCTTTTATACGCGATTTTCGTGTTTTGAAACTTGAAATTATCATTTGCAGACATTTTTATCTGTTCTATTAAGCCATTTGACTTCAAACCCCGAGCTACTTTCATCTCTAATCAAGCCATAATAATTTTTATTATCATTTTACAATGTGTCTGTGGTTTAATTTGAATAACATGCTGTGACGCATGTATGCAAGTCTGCAGGTCTAGAGATTGAGTGATGATTGCGCGATAGGCTTTGCACCTCTCAAACGGCAGTCTATACCTTTTTAAAATATCTGAAACGGTACTCGAATTACGGTCCATAACGTCGGTGTCATACCCGATAAATGATTTTGTTTCACATTTTGGACCGTAGCTAGGTTCCATTGCTTAAGAGGTTCAAAATTTGTGCCTTTTTGGAACCAGGAGGCACCACACTAACATAAAATGCTGTAGCGTTGCGTTATAGTCTGACATATATGCCGTTTGTATAGCCTCATTGCATTTCCCTTTTAATCCCGAGCTTATATTTTGATGTTTGAAAGCAAAGCCTATCGCGCAATCATCACTCAATCTCTAGAACTGCAGACTTGCATACATGCGTCACAGCATGTTATTCAAATTTAACCACAGACACATTGTAAAATGATAATAAAAATTATTATGGCTTGATTAGAGATGAAAGTAGCTCGGGGTTTGAAGTCAAATGGCTTAATAGAACAGATAAAAATGTCTGCAAATGATAATTTCAAGTTTCAAAACACGAAAATCGCGTATAAAAGGCGATCGCTTCTTCCAGATCTTCAGTTTGGAATCGAACATTGTTTCACCAAGTTAAATTACAATTTTGTACAGGAAAATCTTTCACTTTAAAGTAACTAAAGTAACTGTGAGTACAAAACCCATTTGTAATGAACTAGGAAGAAGTAGAGTATTCCGCTTATTAACACATATTTATTTTCCAGATCCAAAAATGAAGTCGTTCATTGCTATCCTGTTTATCATTGGTTGTGTGGCCTATGGAAATGCTGGCACTACCGATGACGGTGGTGTTGGCGGTGAAAAAACCAAGACCAGTGGTAGGTCAATTTTTTACCTCAGAATCACAGCGGTATTATGCCGTATGCTATTGCATGTATAGACATTAGTTCGAATTTGATGTAGTTTAACAAAACCACACTTGCGGTGCCACTGGCAGTGCATTTCAGTGTGGAATAGCCCAAAATCAATTTTAAGCTCCTTTCATTTTAAGGAACCATTAACATTTGTAAACTTTCATCCATTCATAGTGAGCATTCCTGAAGATATAAACAAAAAAGTGTCCAAGATCTGTGAAAAATTGCCAAAGGCCAAAAGTCAATCGGCGGTCGATGAAATTATTGAGGAACTTGAAAAAATATTGCGTTCAGCAACTTCATCAAAAAGTTTCAAGAAATCGCACCCAAAAGAACACTCCGACCTTATAAACGAGTTAAAAAAACTTCTTGAGTTAAAAAAAAATAAAAATTCATGTTCCGTTTCTGACATCAAGGGCCATTTAAAAGGTATCGTATCTAAAGTCACAGGCAGTTTGAGCAATCTCATTGGAAATGTTGGTGGTATATTGGGTGGTGGAAAATGCTCGAAAAAAGCACCAAAAGAAGCAACAAAAGAAGCAACAAAAGAAGCACCAGAAAAAGAACAAAATGACAATTAAAATCATTTCTGATGTCCTCGCAAATGTTTGAAGCAGTCATATGCGGAAACGCATATTTCCAAATTGAAACCAAGTGAGCCAAACAAAGTAAATCAAGGCTGTATTTCATGATCAATGAAGAGTATGAGATCTTCTCAAAATTTCCTTCAATTCGGAACATTGAAAAAAAATGAGACGAAAACATAGAAAATGAGAAGTTTATGAGAACGTTTCATTTTTTATAGCATGGTCTCTTTCTTTTTATGCACATAGCTTCTTATTGAAAAGATTTTTGAGAAGATCTCATATTCTTCGTTGTTTGTGAAATACGGCCCAATTCTCAAGTATGGAATTTCCTTGAAAAATAGAAATAAAGCTTTCCACTTTCCATCAATTGAATGAAAAATAGTTTGAATTTTATTTATATTGATCCTTCCCCGGATATTAACTCAGGGGGCACTAACTACTCGCTTTTATCACGCAAATATGAATAGATTACTCCAATGAGTAATTGAAAAAAAGGCAAATAAACCAAAAGGATAAATGAAGACTTCTGTAAGTATTCGAAGATACCCTCTAGCATTCAATATAAATGATGCCCATAAAGATCATCAAATAAGGTCCACGGTCCATTCTCTCCACTAAAAAAGAGAACAAATTATTACCTCTGTCTCCTTTTTTATCTGTATTGTATTGTTTATTTACGCTTTGAGTTTAGGTTTAACAGTTAGTATACATTGATTTTTTAGATACAGTCCGTGGACTACTAACTCCGAAACGAGTCTAAAATTGATATTGATGTCTTCAGCAAAGTTGTTGGCCTTGAAATGCTGAACAACTCCTGAAAATGTCAACCCTCTTCGACCACTCCTCATAAAACTGTAGAGGATTGAATATAGCAAAAATGCCAATTGCAGTCAACTTTAGCGTTAGCCAGTGTCAAAACGAATAGAGAAAATGATACGGGTCTCTCGACAAAATGTAGATTTTGAGTTGGTGAGCAAATTCTCTGAATATATTTTCAAACTTCACTCCTTGTGGGTCAAAAATCACTTTGAAAAAGTGTCCGGACAATTTTGTGACGGCCAAAATGGCCTTTTCTCAAATTTGGCTCCAAATTATTATTATTTCTTCAATTAAAATGAATAAAAATAGTTCAAAACTATTCCATTTTTAATTATATGTATAGAGAAAAGTTTATGAAAAAATATGACAATTTTGTGAGCCACTGTATTCATATCATGATGTTTCCTATTGAATTTGAGCCATATTGGTATAGCCGTTCCAGAGATATGTGCATTCAAGTGCACGTGAGTCGAATTTTCAGTGCATTTTTACACAAAAACTGATTTTCACATTTTTGACACTCATGACCGTATTTTCCAATGAATATTCATGCAAATAACGTCATTGTGATATGAATATATCCCAAGTAGAGCTGTCAACGGACAAGAAATTTTGCGAACTTTCGTTCGTAAAAGTTCATTAATTTTGTTCGTTCGTTCGTTCGTTCGTATCATTTTTTCTGCGAACAATGTTCGTTCGTTCGCAAAATAATTAAAAAAATGAAGGTATATGCATAAGGCTCACGTCGATTATTCCATCCAAAATGTTTGAGAACAACCCGCAGTTTTATTTATTGTTTGATAGCTTGACAGTTCTAATCCCAAGAAAGGAGTCTCAAATTGAAAAGTGCGGATGGCCAATCTATTATATTAATACGCTAACAAAAATTTTGTAATCCCTTTTACGGACACATTTTTCAACCGATTTCCGTTTTGATTTTTGCAAATGAAAGATATTTATGCGCAGGTCTGCACAACATAGAGAAAAATTTAAAAACATTTCAGAAAATTTGAAAAAAGTAAAAAAAGTTGGAAATGTCATTTTCTCATATTAAAATGTGAAAATTCGCAAATTTTCAACAATATGCAATATCATGTCTCTTTTTAAACCGATTTTCGTTTGGGTTTTTGTAAATGAAAGATATTTATTCACAGATGTGTACAACATCAAAGAATTTCAAAAAATCGGACATGTCATTTCCCCCCGAATAATTTAGCGGTTGAACTCGATCAGAAGAGACATTTTGCTGAGCACTCTGAGCAAAAAAAGTTCATTTTTGTTCCATTGTAAAAAAAAAACGCCAAACTATTCATCGCAGAGATCTCATTAATATGTTTAACTTGGGTATTTTGAACATAGCTTCTCATAGTATTGGACTCTATATCCAAGTTTACGTATCCGGAGAATTGAGGAAGGATCAACCCAGGTGGAAATCCCTTTGAATCCCCAATTAAGCGCCATTTACTCCTCCCATGAAAATAAAAATGATATTTCTTTTGCCAAAAAATCTAAGATAATTGTCGAAATGACATGTCATTCTCAAAGAGGATCGTAGATTTTATATCGTTTTATACATACGTGTGCGAGAAGGGGGGGGGGGGTATACTGGTTTAGAGGGGAGGGGGTAAAGCGGGTAAAAAATAATTCTTTAAGCGAGGCTCCAAAAAGTATGGGGAGGTAGTAGCTCTACTCCAAAGCCCTAAAATTGGAGTCTGTGAATTTATCGAACATTTTGGAAATTTTATCCTTTTTAGTGAAAGTTAAGAGATTTCTCATAATCAAGCTTCATGAACACCATGCGGTTAAGTGGAATCCACAATAATTACCATCCTAAACGCATGAGCTCAATAGCATACATAATTGTTCAAGAGAAAAATCAAATTTCATATCAATGCGGAAAAGTCAGGATTACGAATGTAATTCAATTTATTTTGTGGTAGAAAATCTTTTTGAAAAATTATGGACAAATGAACATGGATCAGCACACGGTCCGTGTCTATTTGTAGTGACAAAGTGTGCAGATAGCCGTTATGGCTATTAATTAGCGCATCTGATGAGTTCGATGCGATTGGCGTTAATATTTCAAGTAATAATTTGTTTGGATATTTTTTTTTCGAAAATAAATGTGTGGTATGGATATCCGAACTTTGGTTCGTTAAACTTCATTACAGTGTACGATCGCTGACAATAATATCTTTCTGTCTTTACTTCACTCTAATTTGCCTTAGATTCCATATTTGTGTCTCGCTTATACGTTCAATATTGAGAAAACAACACCAAACACAGTACTAAGAGTAATAAGAATGTTTCATCAATACATTGAAACGCACGTTCGCTTGCAGCGAGAGACACTTGATAGCTTGCGTTTGTGTGGTCTTAGAAAAAGAATAAACAATCAAATGATATAGTCCTTTCAATGTAAGACATTTCTCTTACTCTTTGAACTGTGTTTGGTGCTATTTTCTCAATTTTGAACGCAAAAAGCGAGACAAAAACATTTAATTTAATGCAAATTAGAGTGAAATAAAGACAGAAAGAAATTTTTGACAGAGATAATACATGTACATTGTACTAACGATTATAGGCGCTAATAGGAATTCCTATTTTCACATCATCGGTGTACGCGACTCTGTGTGTGCGCCGGGTTCAGTATATTTCTAATACATCCAAATGTGTATTCAAATCGAGCACCTCGAAATATTATGTGAGTAAATAGAGTAAATAGATAAAAAAGGAAGGTTTAAAGAAAAATCAGTCAAATTGCGGTTTTTAATTACGTATTTTCCTCAAAACCAAATTATGTCAATCAAACATCATGAACCATGCATTCTTAAAAACTCATTTTCATTTGTTGCAAAGTCCACGGACTGAATCTAAAAAATCAATGTATACTAACTGTTAAACCTAAACTCAAAGCGTAAATAAATTGAATTACATTCGTAATCCTGACTTTTCCGCATTGATATGAAATTTGATTTTTCTCTTGTTCAATTAAAATCATCGAATATTCAGAGCAAAAGTATTGGTTTTGTCACGAAAACGGGGAAAATGTTATTTTTTCATACAATGAACTGTATTTGGGCAATGTATGTGACATGGTTCATGTCGGCCGGAGGTGGCTTCTGCAATATGGTTAATGTTCAACACAAAACATCGTGTGACAAAATAAATTTTGCGATTTGAGACTCCTTTCTTGAGATATATTCATATCAAACTTCGATTTTCTAAGAATTTCGTACATTTTCACAACTATTCATATATCATGAATTTTTAACATGAAGATATATTTTGAGCATTGTTCGGATATGTAGAATGAATCAAGAGGACTTCAATATCTTTCAAACGACGCAAACTGTATGAATTTTCATTGAAAAATGCGGCCAGGAGAGTCAAAAATGTGAAAATCAGTTTTTGTGTAAAAATGTACTAAAAACCCGACTCACGTGCACTTGAATGCACATATCTCTGGAACGGCTACACCGATATGGCTCAAATTCAATAGGAAACATCCAGTAATAATTCTGAACAAATTTGCTTTTGTCACTTTGGGATTTGAGACTCCGTTCGAGAGTTATCGTGCTAACGTACAGACTACGACGACGACGACGACGCCATTTTGCACCGGAGCTACCAGAACCGAGTATCCAAATAAAAAAAGTGAAAATTAAGATTTGTTCCCATGGTGAACTGAGACCCTGGTCAAAATTTGAGCCCGATCGGAGTTCATTTACTCAAGCAATGTGGAGTTGAATTTTTGAGGCAAAACCAATACTTTTCCTAAGCACATTTCATGTGCGGAAAAGTAATAAACAATACAATACAGATAAAAAAGGAGACAGAGGTAATAATTTGTTCTCTTTTTTAGTGGAGAGAATGGACCGTGGACCTTATTTGATGATCTTTATGGGCATCATTTATATTGAATGCTAGAGGGTATCTTCGAATACTTACAGAAGTCTTCATTTATCCTTTTGGTTCATTTGCCTTTTTTTCAATTACTCATTGGAGTAATCTATTCATATTTGCGTGATAAAAGCGAGTAGTTAGTGCCCCCTGAGTTAATATCCGGGGAAGGATCAATATAAATAAAATTCAAACTATTTTTCATTCAATTGATGGAAAGTGGAAAGCTTTATTTCTATTTTTCAAGGAAATTCCATACTTGAGAATTGGGCCGTACTTTACAAACAACGAAGAATATGAGATCTTCTCAAAAATCTTTTCAATAAGAAGCTATGTGCATAAAAAGAAAGAGACCATGCTATAAAAAATGAAACGTTCTCATAAACTTCTCATTTTCTATGTTTTCGTCTCATTTTTTTTCAATGTTCCGAATTGAAGGAAATTTTGAGAAGATCTCATACTCTTCATTGATCATGAAATACAGCCTTGATTTACTTTGTTTGGCTCACTTGGTTTCAATTTGGAAATATGCGTTTCCGCATATGACTGCTTCAAACATTTGCGAGGACATCAGAAATGATTTTAATTGTCATTTTGTTCTTTTTCTGGTGCTTCTTTTGTTGCTTCTTTTGGTGCTTTTTTCGAGCATTTTCCACCACCCAATATACCACCAACATTTCCAATGAGATTGCTCAAACTGCCTGTGACTTTAGATACGATACCTTTTAAATGGCCCTTGATGTCAGAAACGGAACATGAATTTTTATTTTTTTTTAAATCAAGAAGTTTTTTTAACTCGTTTATAAGGTCGGAGTGTTCTTTTGGGTGCGATTTCTTGAAACTTTTTGATGAAGTTGCTGAACGCAATATTTTTTCAAGTTCCTCAATAATTTCATCGACCGCCGATTGACTTTTGGCCTTTGGCAATTTTTCACAGATCTTGGACACTTTTTTGTTTATATCTTCAGGACTGCTCACTATGAATGGATGAAAGTTTACAAATGTTAATGGTTCCTTAAAATGAAAGGAGCTTAAAATTGATTTTGGGCTATTCCACACTGAAATGCACTGCCAGTGGCACCGCAAGTGTGGTTTTGTTAAACTACATCAAATTCGAACTAATGTCTATACATGCAATAGCATACGGCATAATACCGCTGTGATTCTGAGGTAAAAAATTGACCTACCACTGGTCTTGGTTTTTTCACCGCCAACACCACCGTCATCGGTAGTGCCAGCATTTCCATAGGCCACACAACCAATGATAAACAGGATAGCAATGAACGACTTCATTTTTGGATCTGGAAAATAAATATGTGTTAATAAGCGGAATACTCTACTTCTTCCTAGTTCATTACAAATGGGTTTTGTACTCACAGTTACTTTAGTTACTTTAAAGTGAAAGATTTTCCTGTACAAAATTGTAATTTAACTTGGTGAAACAATGTTCGATTCCAAACTGAAGATCTGGAAGAAGCGATCGCCTTTTATACGCGATTTTCGTGTTTTGAAACTTGAAATTATCATTTGCAGACATTTTTATCTGTTCTATTAAGCCATTTGACTTCAAACCCCGAGCTACTTTCATCTCTAATCAAGCCATAATAATTTTTATTATCATTTTACAATGTGTCTGTGGTTTAATTTGAATAACATGCTGTGACGCATGTATGCAAGTCTGCAGGTCTAGAGATTGAGTGATGATTGCGCGATAGGCTTTGCACCTTTCAAACGGCAGTCTATACCTTTTTAAAATATCTGAAACGGTACTCGAATTACGGTCCATAACGTCGGTGTCATACCCGATAAATGATTTTGTTTCACATTTTGGACCGTAGCTAGGTTCCATTGCTTAAGAGGTTCAAAATTTGTGCCTTTTTGGAACCAGGAGGCACCACACTAACATAAAATGCTGTAGCGTTGCGTTATAGTCTGACATATATGCCGTTTGTATAGCCTCATTGCATTTCCCTTTTAATCCCGAGCTTATATTTTGATGTTTGAAAGCAAAGCCTATCGCGCAATCATCACTCAATCTCTAGAACTGCAGACTTGCATACATGCGTCACAGCATGTTATTCAAATTTAACCACAGACACATTGTAAAATGATAATAAAAATTATTATGGCTTGATTAGAGATGAAAGTAGCTCGGGGTTTGAAGTCAAATGGCTTAATAGAACAGATAAAAATGTCTGCAAATGATAATTTCAAGTTTCAAAACACGAAAATCGCGTATAAAAGGCGATCGCTTCTTCCAGATCTTCAGTTTGGAATCGAACATTGTTTCACCAAGTTAAATTACAATTTTGTACAGGAAAATCTTTCACTTTAAAGTAACTAAAGTAACTGTGAGTACAAAACCCATTTGTAATGAACTAGGAAGAAGTAGAGTATTCCGCTTATTAACACATATTTATTTTCCAGATCCAAAAATGAAGTCGTTCATTGCTATCCTGTTTATCATTGGTTGTGTGGCCTATGGAAATGCTGGCACTACCGATGACGGTGGTGTTGGCGGTGAAAAAACCAAGACCAGTGGTAGGTCAATTTTTTACCTCAGAATCACAGCGGTATTATGCCGTATGCTATTGCATGTATAGACATTAGTTCGAATTTGATGTAGTTTAACAAAACCACACTTGCGGTGCCACTGGCAGTGCATTTCAGTGTGGAATAGCCCAAAATCAATTTTAAGCTCCTTTCATTTTAAGGAACCATTAACATTTGTAAACTTTCATCCATTCATAGTGAGCAGTCCTGAAGATATAAACAAAAAAGTGTCCAAGATCTGTGAAAAATTGCCAAAGGCCAAAAGTCAATCGGCGGTCGATGAAATTATTGAGGAACTTGAAAAAATATTGCGTTCAGCAACTTCATCAAAAAGTTTCAAGAAATCGCACCCAAAAGAACACTCCGACCTTATAAACGAGTTAAAAAAACTTCTTGAGTTAAAAAAAAATAAAAATTCATGTTCCGTTTCTGACATCAAGGGCCATTTAAAAGGTATCGTATCTAAAGTCACAGGCAGTTTGAGCAATCTCATTGGAAATGTTGGTGGTATATTGGGTGGTGGAAAATGCTCGAAAAAAGCACCAAAAGAAGCAACAAAGAAGCACCAAAAGAAGCACCAGAAAAAGAACAAAATGACAATTAAAATCATTTCTGATGTCCTCGCAAATGTTTGAAGCAGTCATATGCGGAAACGCATATTTCCAAATTGAAACCAAGTGAGCCAAACAAAGTAAATCAAGGCTGTATTTCATGATCAATGAAGAGTATGAGATCTTCTCAAAATTTCCTTCAATTCGGAACATTGAAAAAAAATGAGACGAAAACATAGAAAATGAGAAGTTTATGAGAACGTTTCATTTTTTATAGCATGGTCTCTTTCTTTTTATGCACATAGCTTCTTATTGAAAAGATTTTTGAGAAGATCTCATATTCTTCGTTGTTTGTGAAATACGGCCCAATTCTCAAGTATGGAATTTCCTTGAAAAATAGAAATAAAGCTTTCCACTTTCCATCAATTGAATGAAAAATAGTTTGAATTTTATTTATATTGATCCTTCCCCGGATATTAACTCAGGGGGCACTAACTACTCGCTTTTATCACGCAAATATGAATAGATTACTCCAATGAGTAATTGAAAAAAAGGCAAATAAACCAAAAGGATAAATGAAGACTTCTGTAAGTATTCGAAGATACCCTCTAGCATTCAATATAAATGATGCCCATAAAGATCATCAAATAAGGTCCACGGTCCATTCTCTCCACTAAAAAAGAGAACAAATTATTACCTCTGTCTCCTTTTTTATCTGTATTGTATTGTTTATTTACGCTTTGAGTTTAGGTTTAACAGTTAGTATACATTGATTTTTTAGATACAGTCCGAGAACTTTGCAACAAATGAAAATGAGTTTTTTCGTAAGACTAATTTGGGTTTTTGGTTAAGCACAATATTTCTGAACAATATCTGAGCGAAAATTTAGCAAATCAGTACATTTCTAAGAAAAAGGAATTAAGGAATAACGGGACGCATCGCATGAAACTATATTTCATGCCAATGTCTACTAGCCATAATGCACAGATATGGGCAATTTGAACGTCCACTGTGTTTATTTGATTTTGCCTTGTAAATCTTCGCAAAAATAGCAACACTCTTGACGAAAAAACAAAACTATCTCTAAAAACGCAACCATAAAATTTCGTTTTCTTAGATTCTACTGTATTTGTTTTCTACATAGAAAGTAACCTTACTGCACAAATTACTGTTGAAATCTATCTAAAAAATAAATGCGATGGAAAGAGTAGCGCCACCGCAGAAAACCGTGTGTTTTACACGAACTACCACATCTTTCACATTTGAAGTATTGGTAGTTCGTGTATTTCTCTTCATTTTTTACTTTTCCGCACACCACGTGATGCGTAAAAGTATTGCGATTGGCCCAAATTTTGGAAACCCCAAAAATGAGTTTTCTATATGTTTGGAACCCATAGGAATGCGGTGGAACCGTTTTTAGCTCATGTTGATGTGGGGCTGTGGCACGTTGTCCGTGTCCGTGTCCGTGTCCGTGTCCGTTGTCACGTTTTTTGTTACCACGATAGCTCAAAAACCACTCCACCGATCGGTTTCAAATTTTCACCATTGTTTGGAAATTATTAGACTTAGATCCTATCAAATTTTGAGCAATATTGGTATAGCCGTTTTGGCGCACCATGCTCTCAAGTGAATATACGTTTATTGCCCTTAAAATGCCATTTTTGAGCGAAATTACCACAATTAAGCCTACTTAATGTTTCCGCGAACCCATATGACTTTCCTGGGCCAAACTATATTAGTTCTGAGATTCCTAAATACAATCATTCCATATTTGATGTGAAATTTCTCAAATTTGCACCCAAAATAGACAAAATTCATGAAATTAGTACGGTGTACGCCATACGCAAAATTGTTAACCAATTTGCGCTCAAATCCAATCTTTGACTCATGAACCACTATTACAAATAGTTTGTTATGAATAACACTTAGATTTCATCCAATTTTGAGCAGTATTGTGGTAGTCGTTGTAGCGCACGTTCGGCTCAAGTGAATGTGGCTTTTTGCTTGAAAATTCAATTTTTATATGGAAAGTACCACAAATAAGCCTAGAAAATGTCTTCCGCGGGCCCTTTTGACTTTTCTGAGGCAAATTATTATGGTTCTGAGATTTAGAAATACTTGTGGTCATATAATAGACTGGATTCAGAAAATGGGTGGAACCACTGTTTTTTAACTCACTGCTCCGAACCCATATAAATTGCTTATTTTGTAGAAAAAATGGTCTAAATGAAATTTGAGGCCGATTGGATGACGTTTTCTTGTAATTTCACTATGTTTACTTTCACATTGAAACTAATTTTATAAATCACTTGATGGTTAAAAGTGCGGAAAAGTAAGCCTTACGCATGTAAGCCCATTTATTTTTTATGGTGGAGGTACCCTTTCTGTGACAATGACATAAGTAACCTGTGATGTTGACGGTTGGAAAACGTCAAATTACAATATTTTTAGTACTGCACACAAAAGAAATTACATGACATTTTATACGATACACAGTACAATATTTGGATCTTTATAGAAAATTTATATTGTGCATTGTATAAATCCAAAAAGTTTGTATGGGGATGTCGTATAAATCCATATTTTATACAGTAAATCGTATAAAACTTTATATAATTTTTTGTGTGTGTGCCGTTGTAATATTTTGGTGGTTCAAACGGATTCAAAAAGTTCAGAGGCATGGCATGGACTGATTCCAATCATTGAAAACTCTCAATACAAGGAAAAATACACAATCATAGATTCTCATCCAATGACCAAAAACCATCTTAATTAGATTCCTCAAAACGCTGAGAAAAATTTATGCATTAGAGGGTTAAACAAATAAAAAATAACAAATGCAATTCCAATTTGGATGCTATAGAAATGGCATCAAATAATCTATTTTATGGAAGCAAATAATTAGCATAATAATGCTATGATTGTAGCTAACTGTCATAGAGGTGATCGTTTAAGCCTGAAACTACAGACTCACATATGAGCAGTATTAATTTGTTAACAAATTAATACCATTTGTAGATCAGTAATCAAGCTATCGATACCTTGCAAGTTGCAACTCGCAAAATGATAAATGTTCCAAATATGGAATTAAAATAAATTAATCATTGTAAAAATTAGCTAATTGTTCTTCCTCTCCTATTCGAACGTTCACTATACAATTTTAAATTTGAAGATGGTCTAACTGTTTATGAAATTCATTTGTGCAATTAGTTTTGCAATTGTCTCGTGCGTCAGTAAATAATTCATATACTATATAAGAATAGGTAATAAAAGTGTCTACAAGTTCAGCTAAAGACGTGGATAAAAGTGGTAATGAATGTTGTGATATTTTTTATTGGCAAATTAGTTTTTTTTTTTTTATAGAAAGTGTTTTTCTTGTAAAACTGCCCAAACTGCCACAAAAATCAAACGTTCATTTTCCAATTTCGATCATCCAAACAGTCATCGAAGAAAAATGGGAAAGAAACGTGTGTTCACGGTAGTGAATGCAATCTTTGTTTTTGCACAAATATCCAATATCATTGGCCAAGGTTTGTGCTAAAGAATATAGAAACCTTGGAATAGAGCCATTATTGTTTTTTCTCGACTTGTATTGATTTTTCCATAGCTCCACCAATTCAACCCCAGCCGAAGGGACGCTTGCTTACTCCAGAAGAGGGATGTGGTATATCGAAAGTGGCAAATACTAAAATTGTTGGTGGATCAGAGGCTAAGCCAGGTAATTTGAAATGAACAACCTGTTTTCACTAGAAGACAATCGAATAATCTTCGAATGACCCGCTCAAATTTAGGTCAATACCCATGGATAGCGTTACTTTTTTATACAAACCGCCGTCATGATGAATTCTATACTCATTGTGGTAAACGATAACAAAATTATTTAAAACATTTTAATCGCGATTCAAGCAATACATTCCTATAAATAGGTGGTTCATTAATAACTTCACGCCACGTTCTAACAGCTGCCCACTGTATGAATCCTAATCTGTATGTTCCGATAAATGAAAATCATGCTAAAATTTGATGTAAGCTAAAAGCTGAATTTGAAATTGTTTCGTTAAATTAAAAAGGCTGTTCGTTAGACTGGGTGAACATGATCTTACGACGATCCGTGACGGAGCACATCTAGATGTGCATGTATCTCGAATGGTAATACATCCGGATTTCAATGACGAATATGAAGGGTCCAACGATGTTGCAGTTTTGACACTGGAACGAGATGTGAAATTTAATGGTGTGAATCAATTTTCATCCAAAAAATATATTTATTCAATTTTGAATTCAAAACTAACCATTATTTTCATTATTCTTGCATAGATCGTCTTCGGCCAATTTGTTTGCCGTTGAATAATAATGAGTTTGGAAATAAAAACTTCATTGGCTCAATGCCGTTCATTGCTGGATGGGGTGATTTGAAGGCAAATGGTGCCTCACCAAGTGTGCTGATGCATGTACAAGTTCCAGTAATAAAAAATTCTATATGTAAAGAACTTTATCGATCGCGCAAGAAACTATTATCAGAAAAGGAGTTCGGCAATAATGCGCTGTGTGCTGGATATATTCAAGGCGGTAAAGACAGTTGTCAAGGCGATTCAGGCGGTCCGTTAATGTTACCCACCTTGAATGGAACATTCCATACGTATCAAATCGGTATCATTTCATATGGAATTGGATGTGCAGAAAAGTTTGCACCAGGCGTTTACGCTAATGTTACACATTTTGTAGATTGGATTCGTAAGACGGTTAACCAACAATAAAAAAAAATGAACAGTTATAAGATTTATGTAGGCTCCTCTTTCTCGATTAAATTCATTTCTTATGAGACGTCTGTGAAAATAAAACGATTGAACAGACAGTCGTTTTGCAAGCGACGGCAAAAAACGACTTAAAGTCGGCTGGAAAATAATTGTCAATCGACTGAAACTGAAACCAATGTACATAAAAATCGTTTTCAGACGTCTAAAAGTCGGCTGAATGGCAGTCATTTTTTTCACAAGGGGATGGTGTAGGTTTGAAAAAAACAGTTATTGATGTATATGCGCGGAAAGTAATACGCATAACAGATTGCAGTTCTCTCTAAACCTTATTGGACAATACAATAAGGTTCTAAATATATTAAAACATACAAATTAAATGAGTAGCGGCACAATTGGCACAAATGTAGCACAAATGATTGTGATCACTCCCGATAGCGATTTCCAAAAAGTGAACCCTGTTGAAATGGAGCCGGTATTTTGAGTGTCGATTACTCTTGCGACCAAGTGGTTTATCAGTATATAACGCGCCAAAAGGTTTGTTTGTTTAATATTTATGATAGTTTTAGAAAATAGATGATACTTTTCGCATTTGAAGGATCTAACCCCTAAAGAAACGAATCATTCGAAAAACGAGTTAATTGTTCTTCTCCCCTTTTTCGAACGTTCACTATACAATTTCAAATTTGAAGATGGTCTACTTTTTTATGAAATTCATATGTACAATTATTTTTGCAATTCATTCGTGCGTCAGTAAACAATACATTCACCATAATATAAGAATAGATATTAAACGAGCATTTAGAATCGAGTCTATTAGTTTAGATGAAGACGTGAGTACAAGTGGTAATGAATGTTGTGATATTTGTTATTGTTTAATTGGTTTTTAATAGACATTTTTTCAAAACATCCACGAAATCCAAACGGATCTTTTTCCAATTTCGATTATAAGAACATAGTGACGAGCTGCAGACTGTCGTCATCGAAGAAAAATGCGAATGAAACAATTTTTCACTGTAGTGAATGCAATCTTTGTTTTTGCACAAATATCCAATATTATTGGGCAAGGTTTGTGCTAAGTAGAATATAGAAAATGATGTGAAACGTAATTGTTTACTCGATTTGTTTTGAATTTTCACTAGCTCCACCAATTCAACGCCAGCCGAAGGGACGCTTGCTTACTCCAGAAGAGGGATGTGGTATATCGAAAGTGACAAATACTAAAATTGTTGGCGGATCAGAGGCTAAGCCAGGTAATTTGAAATAAACAACCTATTTTCACTAGAAGGAAAATGAATAATCCACAAACGATCCTCCGAAATTTTAGGTGAATATCCATGGATAGCGTTACTTTTTTATACCAACATTCGTCATGATGAATTCTATACTGAGTGCGGTAAACGAAAAACAACAATATATAAAACATATCAATCGTGATTCAAGCAATGCTTTCCCATAAATAGGTGGTTCATTGATAACTTCACGCCACGTCCTAACAGCTGCCCACTGTCTCAATCCTAATCTGTATGTTCCGATAAATGAAAATCTTACTAAAATTTGATGTAAACTAAAATCTGAATTTGAAAATGTTTCGTTAAATAAAAAAGGCTATTCGTTAGACTGGGTGAACATGATCTCACGACGATGCGTGATGGAGCGCATCTAGATGTGCATGTATCTCGAACGGTAAGACATCCGAATTTCAATAAAGAATATGCAGGATCCAATGATATCGCAGTTTTGACACTGGAACGAGATGTGAAATTTAGCGGTAGGAATCAATTTTCATCCAAAAAATATATTTTTTCAGTTTTTAATTCAAAACTAACCATTATTTTCATACTATTTGCATAGATCGTCTTCGGCCAATTTGTTTGCCTTTGAATAATAATGAGTTTCAAGGTAAACACTTTATTGGCTCAATGTCGTTCATTGCTGGATGGGGAGAATTATTGGAAAATGGTGCAGTACCGAGTGTGCTGATGCATGTTCAAATTCCAGTACAACCAAATTCCAAATGTAAAGAACTTTATCGATCGCACAAAAAATTATTATCAGAAAAGGAGTTCGGCAATAATGTGCTGTGTGCTGGATATATGGAAGGCGGCAGAGACTCATGCCAAGGCGATTCGGGAGGCCCATTGATGTTACCCATCTTGAATGACACATTCCGAATGTATCAAATCGGTATCATTTCATATGGAATTGGCTGCGCAAAACCAAATTCACCAGGCGTCTACACAAATGTTCAATATTTTATGGATTGGATTCGCAAGACGGTCAATCTGAAATAAGATATAAAGAATGAAAATCAATTGACATTGATTCATGCATAGAATTCTTTTTCTCGATTAAACGAAATTCTTATGCGATTGTGTAATTTTTATTGGTCTTGATAAAATTTGTAAACAAAGTTTCTCGACTATACGGAGAATTGATGTCGTTAGAAATATACATTATAGTGATGTAACAATCTGTTTTTATAAAGAAGAGCCATTGCTGTACTGTACAATCCGGTCACCTAATTCAAATGCAACGGAAATTCCAATTGTTTTGATAATAATCAAACTGTTCCTTGTGCCAAAAAATAGGTAATTAGAGCTTACGAATGACTATCGTGAATGTTCAATTGAATTTCTCTAATTAAATTCCAAAACTGCTGAGAATAGACAAGCTGCTGTAGTACTCTAGGGTGTCCCCGATTACGTTGATACTAGAAATTGATAATGAATGGATTCGTATTTTTGGATCAAAATGAACGCATTCTCTAGTTGGGCGTTTGAAAAATGAGGTGCTCGATGAATATTTTACTAGTTTATCAAATAAATAGTCTGAGGACTCATTGTCGAACACATTTTTCATTCAAATCCCATTCGTAACAAGTTCGAAGTTTGGTTAAATGCTGATTTTAACTTAGAAAGATGAATTCAATAAGTTCCAGGCACCGTTCCTTAGAGGAGGAGGAAATATAAAGAGGCCATTGAGGAGGAGGAGAGGGCTGGGGTAGTCTCTTTTCCTCATTTGAAGAGAATATAATATTTTTGGTATAAAATGATTAATCGTGATATTTAATGAATATATATTACAAATATTAAAAAATATTATATTCTCCTCAATTGAAGAAGAGGGACTTCCTAAGCAGAGACTACATTGGGCCTATTCCTATAGTTCGAGCTATATATAGTTCCTATGAGATAGGCGCTATGGAAGCGTAAAACAATGGATTTCATTGTTGTCCACTGTCCACTGCGACCAATCGTTAAATTTGATGTTCCCCATTGGATGTCAATGGACAATGAAATCCATTGTTTTACGCTTCCATAACGCCTATCTCATAGGAACTATATATAGCTCGAACTATAGGAATAGGCCCAATGTAGTCTCTGATTCCTAAGCCCTCTCCTCCTCCTCAATGGCCCCTCCATATTTCCTCCCCCTCTGAGGAACAGTGCCTGAAGAACCTATTAGGTTCATAGCATCTCAAGCAATGGTTCATAGCGAACGATTTGGGACCATCCTAATGAAACACGCGTTTGAAGTAAAAAATGTCAAATGTGTTGCGTCGCAGTCTGAATGATATAAAAGATGTTTGGGAGCTGTAACAAATTCTTGTCATCTCTCTTCCGTCAGTTTTAAGCAAACAACTGAACTCTGCCAAAGTGATATTCTGCGGAGAATAGAATGAAATGTTATAAAATGATTTTCAATCATCTTTATTTTCAGTAAAATTGTGATTGTATGTGAACATGACGTTTAAAATGAAATTCAATTCAGAATAATTAGAATTGTGCGACAAAAAATGATACATATATAGAGAATGATATTCAGAAAATCGATCAGTTCATCTGTAGGTGTAGATACAAGCTACAAGAAAAGTTGTGATATTCTTTGCATGGTCATTGTTTTTCAATTTATGAAAAGTTTGATCACAAAATGGGCAGAAAATATTTGTTCACGGGATTGAATGCAATCCTTGTGTTCACACAAATATCCAACATTATTGTGCAAGGTTCGTGTCAAAGACAATACATCTATAGTTTGACTATAAAGAATCAATGTTTTTGTTACTGAAGGCAAGCGTTTCTGTTCTGGCAATTCACAAATAATTTTTGTTTTCCCGACTTGTGTTAATTTTTCCACAGCCGCACCTGAGCCTAAGGGAAAATTGCTTACTCCAGAAGATGGATGTGGCATATCGAATGTAGCAAATACTAAAATTGTTGGCGGATTAGAGGCTAAGCCAGGTAATTCGATATAAATTATTCATTTTCACAAGAATACAATCGAATAATTTTCAAACGATTCTCTGGAATTTGAACACTTTCAGGCGAATACCCATGGATTGCATTACTTTTGTACAAAAACCAACTGAATGAATTTTATCCTGAGTGCGGTAAATTCTAACGACATTTGTCAAAATATATAGTGATTCAAACAATACATTTTCTTAAATAGGAGGTACATTGATAACTTCACGCCACGTCCTAACCGCCGCTCACTGTTTGGGTTCCAATTTGTATGTTTGGATGAATGAAAATCACATTTAAATTTAATGGAAACTAACATATTTGAATTTGATACTTTTCCGGTAAATAAAAAAGAGCTTATGTTAGACTTGGTGAACATGATCTCAGGACGATTCGTGATGGTGCACATCTAGATCTTCGTGTAGTTAAATCGATAAGTCATCCGAATTACAATGATGAATATGAAGGGTCCAATGATGTTGCAGTTTTGACAATGGAACGAGATGTGAAATTCAACAGTGAGAACAAATTTTCATTCGAAAAAAAAAGTAATTTAAATTCAAAACTAACCACTATTTTCTATTCTATTGAATAGATCGCCTTCGGCCCATCTGTTTGCCATTGAGTAATGAATTTTGGGGTAAGGACTTTATTGGCCAAAGTCCGTTCATTGCTGGATGGGGCGATCTAAAACAAAGTGGAAACCAATCAAATGTGCTGATGCACGTACAAGTTCCAGTACAACTGAATTCCAAATGTAAGGAGATTTATCGAATGCGCAATAAATTGTTGTCAGACAAAGAGTTCGGCAAAAATACGCTGTGTGCTGGATACTGGCAAGGCGGTAAAGACTCCTGCCATGGTGATTCGGGTGGCCCATTAATGCTACCCTTCCTGAAAGGCACATTCCGAATGTATCAAATCGGTATCATTTCATATGGAATTGGATGCGCTGATCAATTCGCACCAGGCGTTTACGCTAATGTTCATCATTTCACGAATTGGATTCGTAAGACGGTCAATGGAAATTAATTGACATTGTAAAATTCTAGTCAAATTCATGTAGGCTTCTGTTTCTTGATTAAATGCTATTCTTTTGGAATTATGTCAACTTTTGTTTCTTTATAAACACTTCATGGTTTATCTCCATGTATGCTGTCATCAGAAATAATTACGGCTATAAAGCTACAGCAGTAAAATACGAATTTTGAAGCTTCAAAGTACATAGATTGTCACGCGCCGTGACAGTGAGCAGACCTGTAGAATACACAAACAAGAGAGAAATAAAAAAGATAACAATGATTTAAAAAAAAAAAACTGAATTTAGTCTATTATCTTCTCTGCTATACTTTATCAATCTCAACAGTAGCATCGTGACAATCAAACTCGACGTAAGGGAATGCGTAGCATTGTGAACGTTTTTCGTCGTTTTTGAAAAATGGTAACAACGATAGCAGATAGAGCAATGCTATGTTCTACAAAACAATAGAATTTGATATTGGCTACAGATTTGCTGAACATCGCACTCTCTGTTTCTCTTACGATCAAACTATCGATATCTCGCAACTCGCAAATTGAAGAGTGTTAGCAGAATAAATAGATTTGAATCATTCTAAAAATGAGCTGATTGTTCTTCCTCTCCTATTCGAACGTTCACTATACAATTTCAAATTTAAAGATGATCTAACTGTTTATGAAATTCATTTGTGCAATTAGTTTTGCAATTGTCTCGTGCGTCAGTAAACAATACATTTTACTATGATAAGAATAGGTAATAAAAGAATCTACGAGTTCAGCTGAAGACGTGGATACAAGTGGTAATGAAATGTTGTGATATTTTACTTTTCCGCACACCACGTGATGCGTAAAAGTATTGCGATTGGCCCAAATTTTGGAAACCCCAAAAATGAGTTTTCTATCAGTTTGGAACCCATAGGAATGCGGTGGAACCGTTTTTAGCTCATGTTGATGTGGGGCTGTGGCACGTTGTCCGTGTCCGTGTCCGTGTCCGTTGTCAAGTTTTTTGTTACCACGATAGCTCAAAAACCACTCCACCGATCGGTTTCAAATTTTCACCATTGTTTGGAAATTATTAGACTTAGATCCTATCAAATTTTGAGCAATATTGGTATAGCCGTTTTGGCGTGCCATGCTCTCAAGTGAATATACGTTTATTGCCCTTAAAATGCCATTTTTGAGCGAAATTACCACAATTAAGCCTACTTAATGTTTTCCGCGAGCCCATATGACTTTCCTGGGCCAAACTATATTAGTTCTGAGATTCCTAAATACAATCATTCCATATTTGATGTGAAATTTCTCAAATTTGCACCCAAAATAGACAAAATTCATGAAATTAGTACGGTGTACGCCATACGCAAAATTGTTAACCAATTTGCGCTCAAATCCAATCTTTGACTCATGAACCACTATTACAAATAGTTTGTTATGAATAACACTAAGATTTCATCCAATTTTGAGCAGTATTGTGGTAGTCGTTGTGGCGCACGTTCGGCTCAAGTGAATGGCTTTTTGCTTGAAAATTCAATTTTTATATGGAAAGTACCACAAATAAGCCTAGAAAATGTCTTCCGCGGGCCCTTTTGACTTTTCTGAGGCAAATTATTATGGTTCTGAGATTTAGAAATACTTGTGGTCATATAATAGACTGGATTCAGAAAATGGGTGGAACCACTGTTTTTTAACTCACTGCTCCGAACCCATATAAATTGCTTATTTTGTAGAAAAAATGGTCTAAATGAAATTTGAGGCCGATTGGATGACGTTTTCTTGTAATTTCACTATGTTTACTTTCACATTGAAACTAATTTTATAAATCACTTGATGGTTAAAAGTGCGGAAAAGTAAGCCTTACGCATGTAAGCCCATTTATTTTATTGGCAAATTAGTTTTTTGGTAGAAAGTTTTTTCGCTTGTAAAACTGCCACAAAAATTAAGCGAACTTTTTCCAATTTTGATCATTCAAACAGATAAGTGGACACTGAACAGTCATCGGCGAAAAATGGGAAAGAAACAATTGTTCAAGATAGTGAATGCAATCCTTGTGTTCACACAAATATCCAATGTTATTGGGCAAGGTTTGTGCTTAGGAATATAGGAACCTAGGAATAAAGCCATAACTGTTTTTCTCGACTTGTTTTGATATTTTTATAGCTCCACCAATTGAATCTGAGCCCAAAGGACGCTTGCTTACTCCAGAAGAGGGATGTGGTATATCAAAAGTGGCAAATACTAAAATTGTTGGCGGATCAGAGGCTAAGCCAGGTAATTTGAAGTGAACAACCTATTTTCACTAGAAAACAATCGAATAATCTTCGAATCACCCTTCGGAATTCCAGGTGAATATCCATGGATTGCATTACTTGTGTACATAGACAAACGTAATGAATTTTATCCTGAGTGCGGTAAATTCTAACAACATTTGTCAAAATACATATTATAAAACTAACAATACTCTTTTCTTAAATAGGAGGTACATTGATCACTTCACGACACGTCTTAACTGCCGCTCACTGTCTGAATCGCAATTTGTATGTTTGAATGGATGAAAATCACATTTAAATTTAATGTAAACTAACAAATTTGAATTTGATACATTTCCGGTAAATTAAAAAGGGCTTTTGTTAGACTGGGTGAACATGATCTCAGCGTGATTCGTGATGGAACACGTCTTGATCTTCGTATTGTTCGATCGGTACGTCATCCGAATTTCAGCGATGAATATTTAGGGTCCAATGATGTCGCAATTTTAACCCTGGAACGAGATGTGAAATTTAACGGTGAGAATCAATTTTCAAAAAAAAGTAATTTAAATTCAAAACTAACCACTATTTTCTATTCTATTAAATAGATCGCCTTCGGCCGATCTGCTTGCCATTGAGTAATGAGTTTTGGGGTAAGGACTTTATTGGCCAAAGTCCGTTCATTGCTGGATGGGGTGATCTGAAACAAAGTGGAAACCAATCAAATGTGCTGATGCACGTACAAGTTCCAGTACAACTGAATTCCAAATGTAAAGAGATCTATCGAATGCGCAATAAATTGTCGTCAGAAAAAGAGTTCGGCAATAATGTGTTGTGTGCTGGATATATGGAAGGGGGTAAAGACTCCTGCCATGGTGATTCGGGTGGCCCATTAATGCTACCAATCTTGAATGACACATTCCGAATGTATCAAATCGGTATCATCTCATATGGACTTGCTTGCGCAGAAAAGTTTGCACCAGGCGTTTACACCAACGTTACACATTTTGTAGATTGGATTCGTAAGACGGTCGATGAAAATTAATTGACACTATAAAATTCATGTAGGCTTCTGTTTCTTGATTAAATGTCATTCTCTTAGGATTATGTAACTTTTGTTTATGTATGCTGTTATCAGAAATATTCACTCCTATGAAGCTACAACAACAATAAAATACAATTTTTGCGGTTTGAAAACGAACAGCTGATGCTTGCTAAAGTGGCATTTGGCCAAGAACAGAATGATATGTTATAAAATATTCTAAACATCTTCGTTTTCATTGAAAATGTTTCAATAAAATTTGAACACAGCTGTCTATTTAAAAATGAAATTCAATTCGAAATTGTTTGAATTGTGTGACAAAAAATGATACGTATATAGAGATTGCGGTTAAGAGTATGGACCAGTTCAATTATAGGCGTAGATACAAGCAGTAATAAGTTTTGCGAAATTTTTTGAATGTTTAAATTGTGGAATGAAAGATCTTTTTTTGTAAAACTGTCAAGAGATGTTAAAAATGTTTAGATATCCTAGTCATTTTGAAGAAAAAACACATTTAAACAGGCATTGGGTTGAGCGTACAAATACATACCAGTACGTATTTCTACCCAAGTAAATACTGGAAAGTATTTCGCCGCACGCGCTTCACTGAGACAAGGATGTCGTGAGTCTGTCACGTCGATGTATTAGATATAATAGAGTCGCTACTTTGTGCAGTGTGCGTGCAGTGATGTATTAGTGCAAACATCAATGCGACGTACTCATCACACATTTGCTGTACGAAACGCTTGTGGCAAAATACTTTCCAGTATTTAATTGAGTAGACGTACGTGTATGTCTTTTGACGCCCAACTCAATGCCTGCATTTTAAGAATTTATTTGATGTCTTGAGTGTATTTCTGTGCATACACTGTCAGAAGTCAGTTGAGGCGGTCGAGGCGCTGGAAATTGTTGAACAAAAGTGAAATATCCAAAAAGTGTTTTTTATAACACGACGAACAAACCAATGTTTTTAAATTTCAGGTTATTTAAACAGATTAGTGAAGAGTTGTAATTTTATACGAAATGGGCAGCAAATACTTGTTCGTGGCATTGAATGCAATCCTTCTTTTTGCCCAAATCTCCAATATTATTGCGCAAGGTCTGTGCTAAAGAGAAGAGAGAGAGTTAATCTATGAAAACGATCATTTCCAATTCACGAATACAATTTTATTTCCACAGCTCCTAAATTCCAGCATCCGGGACGCTTGCTTACTCCAGAAGAGGGATGTGGTGTATCGAAAGTTTCAAATACTAAAATTGTTGGTGGATCTGAAGCTAAGCGAGGTAAAAATGAGCAAAGTTCCAATAAAAAAAAATCAAATAATTTATTTCTTCGGCATTTCAGGCGAATATCCGTGGCTAGCATTAATATTTTATATGGTCGATGCTTCTGGCGCTTATGCTCCTGATTGCGGTAAAGTTGAAACCACTCATTGGAAATCTATCAGATCGATTAAAATGACATTTTCCCAAAAACAGGTGGTTCATTGATAACATCGCGCCACGTCCTAACTGCTGGTCACTGCATCAAACCTTTGTTGTGAGTTAATTCACCGAAATTCACATTGAAATTCAATATAAAATTAAATTTCAACGGTTTTTTAAAATCTATAAATGAATAGGAGCTTCGTTAGATTGGGACTACATGACCTCGATTCGATGGATGATAGCGCAGTTTATGATGTTGAGATGGTAAAGAAAGCAAGACATCCAAATTTCAATGATGAATTTTTTGGAGCAAATGATATTGGAATTATAACACTGGATATTGATGTGATATTTAGCGGTGAGAAACCATTTCTATCCAAAATGTTCAGTTAAACTCAAAACTAAACAAACCGTTTTTATTCTTTTGCATCAGATCGCATTCGGCCAATTTGCTTGCCTTTGAATAAAGAGTTCCAAGGTAAAAATTTGGTTGGCTTAAGTCCATTTATTGCTGGATGGGGAGATTTAACGGAAGATGGTGATCCTGCAAGTTTACTGAATCATGTACAAATTCCCATTCTTGATAATGCACAATGCAAAGAGATTTATAGACAGCAAGAGAATCTAGAATCAGAAATGGAATTTGGAGATGCTGCGCTTTGTGCTGGATATTTGGATGGCGGTAAAGACAGCTGTCAAGGCGATTCGGGCGGTCCATTAATGCTTCCAATTTTGAATGGCACATTCCATACGTATCAAATCGGTATCATTTCATATGGAGTTGGCTGCGCACACCCGAACTCACCAGGTTCCTACACTAATGTTCAATACTTTATGGATTGGATTCAGGAAATTGTCAACCGAAAATAAACAGCGACATTTTAAGAGTGCTTCTGATATTTCTTATTTTTCAAACAAAATATTCTCAATGTGTTGCAAAAAAAATCATTTGAAACAACAAATATCTTGAGAGACTTCGTTAGGGTCACTTATCATTCAAACCTTAAATTGTGAATAAATAAATAATATATGTGACGTTAGAGCGTTTTTCATTGTATCGAAATAAGAAGGAATTGAAAGGGGAAAAAACACTGCGTGTTTGCTAAAGTGGCATTTGGCCAAGAACAAAAAACGAAATGTTATGAAATAATGTTTCAAACATTTTCGTTTTCAATAAAATTATAAATACAAAATTTGAACACGCCTGTCTTTTTTAAAAATGGAATTCAATTCTGAATTTTTTGAATTGTACGACAGAAAATGATACGTATAACAAGGACTGCGGTTAAGAGTATGGACCAGTTCAATTATAGGCTTAGATACAAGCAGTAATAAACTTTGCGATATTTTTGGATGTTTAATTTGTGGTATGAAAGAACCTTCTTTATAAAAATGTCAAGAGATATTGAAAACATTTTAAGTATTGAGTGTATTTCTGACACTATATTGTATACACTGTCAGAAGTCGGTTGAGATGCTGGAAATTGTTGAACAAAAGTGAAATATCCAACAAAGTGTTTATAAAGTTAAACGCGTCCAACCATATTTGAACACATTTACAGAACGTTTAACAAACCAATCGTTTTAAAATTTGGATAATTCAAACAGATAAGTGAAACGTTGTGACTACATACGAAATGGGCAGCAAATATTTATTCGTGGCATTGAATGCAATCCTTATTTTTGCCCAAATCTCCAATATTATTGCGCAAGGTCTGTGCTGATGAGAAGAGAGAGAGTTAATCAATGAAAACGATCGTTTGCGATTCACGAATACAATTTTATTTCCACAGCTCCAAAATTTCAGCATCCGGGACGCTTGCTTAGTCCAGAAGAGGGATGTGGTGTATCGAAAGTAAAAAATACTAAAATTGTTGGTGGATCAGAAGCGAAGCGAGGTAAAAATTAACAAAGTCGCACGTCATGCGCTACAACAACAATAGCATTAAAAACATCAGTTTTTTGATAAACGGCTAGCGCCATCACTAATTCCTATGTTTGCGCATTACAAATCGAACGTATTGAAAGTATTATTGACGTTCGTATAGAGGAAAGTGGTGGCGCTACACGTTTGACATTTTATCTGTAGCGCATAGGACTCGAACAAAGTTCCAATAGAAAACAATCAAATAATTTATTTCTTCGGCATTTCAGGTGAATATCCGTGGCTAGCACTATTATTTTATATGATTGATGTTTCTGGCGCATATGCTCCTGATTGCGGTAAAGTTGACAGCACTTCACAAAAATCTATCGATCGATTAAAATGATATATTCCCAAAAACAGGTGGTACATTGATAACATCCCGTCACGTCCTAACTGCTGGTCACTGCATTAAACCTTTCTTGTGTGTTAATTCAACGAACTTTATACTAAAATTGAAAATAAAATTAAATTTTAACATTTTTTTTAAATCTATAAATCAAAAGGAGTTTCGTTAGATTGGGAGGACATGACCTCGATTCAATGGATGATAGCGCTGTTGGGGATGTTGAGATAGTCAGGAAAGTTAAACATCCGAATTTCAATGACGAATTCATAGGAGCAAATGATATTGGAATTGTAACACTGGAAATTGATGTGATATTTAACGGTGAGAAACTATTTCTATCTAAAATGTTCAATCAAACTCAAAACTAAACAAACAGTTTTTATTCTTTTGCATCAGATCGCATTCGGCCAATTTGCTTGCCATCTAATAAAGAGTTCCAAGGTAAAAATTTGGTTGGCTTGAGTCCGTTTATTGCCGGATGGGGAATTTTGAATGAAAATGGTGGTGCACCAAGTGCACTGAACCATGTACAAATTCCAATCCTTGATAATGCACAATGCAAAGAGATTTACAGAAAGCAAAAGAATCTAGTCTCAGAAAAGGAATTTGGAGATGCTGCACTTTGTGCTGGATATTTGGATGGCGGTAAAGACAGCTGCCAAGGCGATTCGGGCGGTCCATTAATGCTACCAGTTTTGAATGGCACATTCCATACTTATCAAATCGGTATCATTTCATATGGAATTGGCTGTGCACACCCGAACTCACCAGGTGCCTACGCTAATGTTCAACACTTTATGGATTGGATTCAGGAAATTGTCAACGGAAAATAAACAGCGACATTTAAAGATTGATTCTGATATTCTTTATTTTTCAAATAAAAATTTCTCGATCTGTCCCCATATGAAATATTCAAAATGATGAAATGTCGGTGGGGTCAATAAAAATTGCCTCTAAGAATAAATAAAAAGAAATAATAACGCACAATCAGCTGTCACATATTTGAATGAAGAATTGTGTCTACAAAATCTTGTCTGAAAATTATTTAATTAAACACAATTCACTAGATTTTATGACTCACAAACAATTTGAGGTGTAAAGAGTTGTGTTTCATTTAAGAAATTCACCAAGGTGTATATGTCAATTTATTTTCAGTAATTGAATTCCAGGTGTATAGCAATTGCTGGATATATCTTACACTCGTTCGATTTTATAATATTTTAATGTGAAATGTGTTGTAAAAAAAATGATACCAAACGAAATATTATGAGAGACTTCGTTAGGTTCAGTGATGGCAGATATACCGCACATTATACCGACAGTTATTCAACGGCACATGCAGAAATTTGGTATATACCATTGTATATGTGTGCAAACGGTTTGCCATCACTGTTTTTAACTGAAATACTTTCCCCACTTCGTGCGGAAAAGTTAAAGATATCGTCACCAGTAAAAATTCTAATGAATGTTTTATGACGAATACTTTAATTACTAGATCAATTCTCAAAGTAATGTCTACAAGAAGCTCCCTTGTTCACTCCTCATAGAACATTTTCCATTCAAAGTTGGGCCCTATAGAAACACCTTTTGACGTCCAAAATGTTGACGCTTTTTTCGTTAGATCGATAGCTCTTTAGGTCTGCTACAAGCGCAATCTGTCAAATCCAAATCCATGCATAGATTAGTGAATCCAATCATAATCGCATATTCCACTCAATTTTTAGAATCCCTTTTAACCGATGAATCCTCATCCATGTGTCCACCCCCTAGACTAACGTTGTTCCCTTAAGCAATTGATTAAGGTGCATATTAAAATGTATTTATAATTTTTAAAATTGATGGTAATATGTGACCTGACATATTCGATAAATAACATTTTCCCTATTTTCATGACCGAACCAATACGTTGCTTCTTGACTGGCCCATGAATTTAATTGTACAAGAGAAAAATAAAATTTCATTTCAATGCAAAAAAGTCAGAATTGCGAATGTAATTGCTGGAAATCGTTAAACGAAAGTGAAATATCCAACAAAGTGTTTATAAAGTTAAACGCGTCCAACCATATTTGAACACATTTACAGAACGTTTAACAAACCAATCGTTTTAAAATTTGGATAATTCAAACAGATAAGTGAAGAGTTTTAACCACATACGAAATGGGCAGCAAATATTTGTTCGCGGTGTTGAATGCAATCCTTCTTTTTGCCCAAATCTCCAATATTATTGCGCAAGGTCTGTGCTGAAGAGAACAGAGCGTTAATCTATGAAAACGATCGTTTGCGATTCACGAATACAATTTTATTTCCACAGCTCCAAAATTTCAGCATCCGGGACGCTTGCTTACTCCAGAAGAGGGATGTGGTGTATCGAAAGTAGCAAATACTAAAATTGTTGGTGGATCCGAAGCTAAGCGAGGTAAAAATCAGCAAAGTTCCAATCGAAAAGAATCAAATAATTTATTCCTCCGACATTTCAGGTGAATATCCGTGGCTAGCACTATTATTTTATATAATTGATGTTTCCGGCTCTGTTACTCCTGGTTGTGGTAAAGTTGACAGCACTTCACAAAAATCTATCGATCGATTAAAATGATATATTCCCAAAAACAGGTGGTTCATTGATCACTTCGCGCCACGTCCTAACTGCTGGTCACTGCATCAAACCTTGGTTGTGAGTTAATTCATCGAAATACACTAAATTCAAAATAAACTTAAATGTTAATTGATTTGTTTAAATCTGTAAATCTAAAGGAGCTTCGTTAGATTGGGAGAACATGACCTCGATTCGTTGGATGATAACACAGTTGGTGATGTTGATATAGTCAGGAAAGTTAAACATCCGAACTTCAATGACGAATTTGTATTAGCAAATGATATTGGAATCTTAACACTGGATATTGATGTGATATTTAGCGGTGAGAAACTATTTCTATCCAAACATTTCAGTTAAACTCAAAACTAAACAAACCGTTTTTATTCTTTTGCATCAGATCGCATTCGGCCAATTTGCTTGCCTTTGAATAAAGAGTTCCAAGGAAAAAAATTGGTTGGCTTAAGTCCATTTATTGCTGGATGGGGAAGTTTGAAGGAACATGGTGCTGCACCAAAAGTATTGAACCATGTACAACTTCCAATTCTTGATAATGCACAATGCAAAAGGATTTATAGACAGGAAGAGAATCTATTATCCGAAAAGGAATTTGGTGATGCTGCACTTTGTGCTGGATATTTGGATGGCGGTAAAGACAGCTGTCAAGGCGATTCGGGCGGTCCATTAATGCTTCCAATTTTGAATGGCACATTCCATACGTATCAAATCGGTATCATTTCATATGGAAGTGGCTGCGCACGTCCGAACTCGCCAGGTTCCTACACAAATGTTCAACACTTTATGGATTGGATTGAGGAAATTGTCAACCAAAAATAAACAGCGACATTTTAAGATTGCTCCTTAAATTATTTATTTTCCAAATGAAATATTCTCGATCTGTCCCCATATGCATTATTCAAAATGATGTAATGTCGGTGGTGTCAATTAAAATTGCCTCTAAGAATAAATAAAAAAGAAATAATAACGCACAATCAGCTGTATTGATGAAGAATTTACCTAGGGGGTAATAACATTCATTTTATTCATAAATATGCACACATATTCACGGAATCCATCAAAAATCTCATAAAAACGTTCCAATTCACTCATATTCACAAAAAATCCTCATAATTGTCAATGTTGAATTCAGTGAATTCAGTGCATATCGGTGAATATTTGTGAATCTGACGAATTTTAGTGATTTCGTGTGAAGAGCTCCACTATAATAGCAGTTTTTCATAAGTGTGAAGAGTACCACTAGTAGTAACAGCTCCACTACTTACTTTAACGAGAATGAGCGAAGTATGTGTATTGCTACTGCACTGCGGCACTTGCGTTTGTATGTGTGAATTTTGACATTATGATACCAAAATTTCACCAGAATTCACCGGAATTCACAATTATGCACGCGTATTCATTCAAATCATATCAAATCCACATGTATTATTATTATTCTTCAAAATCCAATCGAAAATGTCTCGTTATTACCCCCTAGGAATTTACATATTTAGATGAAGAATTGTGTCTACAAAATCTTGTCTGGAAAATATTTAATTAAGAGACAACTCTAACTAATTGAATACCAAATGTATGGCAATCGTTGGAGATATCTTAGACTCGTTCGAATTAACAATATTTCAAATTTCACATTAAAAGCATTCGTGTTGTAAAAAAATTGATTTCAAACAAAATATCTTGAGAACCTTCGTAAGGGTCACTCACCATTCAAACCTGAAATTGTGAATAAATATATAAATGTTCTGGACAGAACGAAGTCTTATAAAATTACGATTTTCGGTGTTTGCTCCGAGACTATCGTCAATTCCGATTTATTTCTAACTGAAAAAGCTATCGTCATCACTAAAAATTCTGATGAATCATTAATATTTCATTCGAAAATGTGACATTGTGATTTCCATGACAATCATAATTTCGAATATAGTGATGCACAGAGAGAGAGACGCTTTAAATTTAATTAAATTGAACACATTTAATCTGCAGTGACTGAATGGTCATTTGCATAAATAAAATCATTTACACTGGAACAGGAAAAAGGATTTGACTTTCCGTCTTGATGGCGTAACATAAAAAACTCTAACTAATGAACATCAAATATCACACCCGACGTTTGGGCAATCAGTTAATGGATGCCTTTGTTACGCTTGTGCCTCGCATTGAATGGAAGCGCAGTACATTGTACACCAACAACACACACACACACAATACACTACGAGTGGGTTTTATCATGTTGAGCAGCGTGAAGACTTTTTCATTTTCTCATTAACGATGCCGTGTGTGCATTTATTTGTTTTGTCGAGATTATAAGATCTAAGCAAACAATTGTGTCCAAAATGACCAGTGGTCAAAAGATGAGCTGGTGTATTTCGTATATGTAAATAGAATCAATGATTGTCATCGTCACTTTAAACTCTCTCTCTTTCTCTCTCTTTCTCGCCATGTGCAAGTGTGAGTGTTTGTCTAAAGCATGGCATAAAACTTTAATGGTTTCAAAATGATGTTCAAGCAATCTCGTCTCACATCGGAATAATTTTATCCATTGGACATTTTGCGACAGCTCTGTTTGCTCACAAAATTCATGTTTGGTCCCTTGACGCACTCACTCGGCCATTGATGATGTCCGTGGCCCATGGCTTTGTATTTTGTATATCCATTAGCACGTGTGAACGACTGCACCAGATAATGTCCACTTTAATTCCACTTCACTGAAAATTGCCTATTCCTTCAATGCACCCAGACTTTACTATATATTCTCTCTGGCTTCGCTCTATTCAGCTTTGTTTCGATTGGCAAATAACAAACGGAACCAAGTAATCTTGGTGTTATCTCTCTAAATAAACAGAAAATGGGCACCTTTAGATAAACTATCGCCTTTCTCTTGTTCTCTATTTGCGCTCTCATCTCTCTCTCTCTCTTTGCGAATAATGTATCAATTGAGACAATGTCCAAAACGACATTATCCGACCAAGTGCTATCGACACTCGCACACAGAACGTGTGAAATTTGCACAAGTCATTCATCAAATTCAAAAACTTCTTCTTTTGTTTATTTTCGTTGGCATGAATGTGGTGCTTGGTTGGTTGTCAAAATGGTGCACACAGCACAAAGCACAAGCAGCTCTATCTCAATATACTCGAATGTTTAATTGTTTCCAATTTTAATTAATAGCAATTTTATTCAACATTTTCATGACATTCAACACGTCACACATTTATCTTTTCTATTTCGTTTGCACTTCAAAAGTAAATATAATCAATAATTCTGCGAAGATTAATGAGATGATTTTCGATGTTTGCAGACTGTTGCAGAGATTTAATGCTTTTTATTTCAACACATCATCACGATTGAATGTCATGATTTCATTCATGTGCTCTGTCGGATAAGCACATGGGATGGCTAAAGGTAGAGCTAAAGTGTAGCAATATTCCTCGAAGAATGAATCCAAAATGCTGAAAATTAATTTCATTTGCACGAATTTCGACATTTCCATTTCTATTTTTGTGTGAATGTATCCAAATACTTTGGACTGGACATTGGAGCTAATGAAGCAATGACCACCATATTAATTTCAATCCAACTGCAACGACAATGAGTATTTGGTCACTGTCAACCTCACACACTGAACAGCAGAGAACGTTCTTAATCCATTGCACAAATCGAGTGAAAATATGCATTTGCATGGATAGAAGTCATATATCAAATTCGTTGATTAGAAAATGTAATTTCCAAACCGTAAAAGCAGTAGACGTTTTGCGCTCACACATTTATCGCAAAATGTGAATAAAGCAGAAGCAGAAACAGAAGCTAAAATTCAAAGCGACTGAATGGACTGGTGGCAGAGACAACAGAGACTCAACACAGACAAAAGGAGATAGATAAGCAATTGGACTTGCAATTAATTCATTGCAACTGTGTTTTTTTTTTCAAATGTGTTGTACACACTTTCCACTCGAAACGTTTAATTTATACAAGAACAAGGGGGAAAAAATATGCACATAAATTAGTTAAACGCATTGGGTGTGCTGGACTGGTTGAAAAGAAGCCAAAGCATCAAGCCACTGTACACCGCACAAAGTGCCATACTAAAAGTCAAAGTTCGATGTTCTTGACGATTAAAAAGGCATTTTCAAACCACTTCTAGCGATGTTGACAATTTTCAAATGAAAATTCGTGTATGACATTTCGATAGTATGGATGTGGATGGAATGGAATGCACCGCTATAATTAGATATTTTATACAATTCAATGACCGGAATAATACAGATCAAAATGACTTAGATAACACCCAATACAAAATTCATGTTAACCAAATCGATGTGACATTGCAGTGAAAACTCCATCCAGAAGAAGAACTTCGTCCGTCGCATAAATAATTAATTTGACAAAATAAATTCTAAAGCATAAACATGCAATTGAGAATTTTCACTTGGACACTAAATGGTTCCGAAAGGACGCATAATATGACTGCATATTAAAGATTGCAAGACTTTGAATTTTATACAAGGAATTTAAATTGTTTAAAGCGGTTGCATCCGCTCCATTGTGATGAACCGAAACGTCACTCATCTGACAATTTTATGAGATTTCGCTTTTAATTGGCACTTTACTCTTGAAGTTCAGAGTCTGAACCTCGAGTAAATTTTCCAAATGATTTGCACTTTGCTAAACTTGATTAAAAAGGGAAATTATATGAAAAGGACAACAACCTTGAAGAATAATCAAACATGTTTCAAATTCGAAAGAGTTATTTGTAGATTTTCTAAATCAGTCGGAACTGGAATTGGAATTAGAATTGATTACATTGCCCACATTCGGCAGTAATCAATTGAATTGGAATCGGAAGCCACAATTAATTGAAGATTTTGGATAATAACCCAATCGAAAAGCATTTAGTGGCCGTCGTTCATCGAATTTTATCATCCCCATGTTGTTTATGTACATTTATATGCGGCTCTTTAAATACGTTCGACAACGACGCCATCTCAATGCAAATTTCTTCCTGCTATTGAAATGCACAGTGAAAAAAATCCAAGATGGCGTCTTGAATTTCATTCACTGTGTATTTCAATGATACTGAACAATTGGCAGTGAGATGTCGCTTCTGTGCAGTGTTCAAAGATATAACATAGTGACGAATTTTATCAACAACACATGATCTCTTTGTTGATCCACTGCTGAAATCTCACATGCTTCACAGAGTGTGCGAATGCAGCCACCCAAAGTACCACACAGTATCAATCCTTTGCTTGGTTTGGTTAACAATAACCATTTTTTTTTTTGAAATTCCCCCTTTATGTCGATATCAAAATCACCGTAATATGAATCAAGTTACGGAAAATACCAAATTTTGATTATATTTCCAAAAGGATTATCTGGCTCGATAATGGCTTTCGAGTGTATGGTATTAGAAACGCCATTTAAACTAAAACCACAAAAGAAATGAATCTGAATGCTGGATGAAGCGATGAGCATTGAGCAGCCATCACAATTCAATTCGAGCGGCTTTTATAAAATGATACAGTTTTTGAAATTCAGACGATATTAAGTGCATTTGAAAACACACAGTGTATTTACCGGCTTGGTGGTTTGCAACTGGGAGATTTAATTTTCGTTTCATTTATCCAATTTTTTGTTGTAAAAACAATTTTTCAGCACAACGCTGTGCAATGAGCAATAAGCGTTACCCTTTTTTTTTGCTGTCGGTGCGTCGAAAGACACATTGACATTGACACAAAAAGAATTGGCATTTTGAGATGGTTATCATGCACCAAAATGTAACCCAACAGTTGATTCCATTCCAATTAATTCCCGGGGCCACGTGTAATCATTGTTGCACGTGGCAAAATAATGACAGCACACATCAAATCAAATCTGCATCGAACGAAGCGTTTATGAACTCCGGTTTGGCAGTGTTTTAGCCGCTCGAAATTCGAATAATGCCGCCACACATTAATGTTATTTAATAAAATGGGCGTGTTTAAATTGTTTTCAAGCATTTTTCACATTCGGACAATGCCATAGCACAAAAATAGGAGAAGAAATATGTTTTGACGGCCAAAGAGAGAGAGATTTTCTTTGTAAAACTTTTTCTTTGTATTTGTTCAACAGTGAGAACAAATTACAACAATATTTGTGCTGTGTGAACAAAACCATTTTGACATTAACCCTATTGTGTGATTGCCGTTTGCTTACAGTTATCGCATTACAAAGGAACACGAGAGAGTGATATGTTCAATTATTGGTTTGGATTTATCGTTTGATGTGTGTGAGCCCACAGCTCACGAGCATTCGGTAAACTGTGTGATCAGAAACATTGAAATTTTCCCCCTTTCGATGTGCCTGTGCTAAATTTAAACAGAACAAAAAAATTGAGAACCAATACGCTCAATACGCCATTTATCGATTTCATAAAAAGGAAGCCTATCGAAATAATGAACAGAATATGTGGTCATTATTTGTTTGTTTTTGTACATTGAAAAATGCCCGCTGATTGTATCACAAACTGATGCCTATTAAAAAGTGCACATTTTAAAGAGCGATAGGAGTAGCATTGCTTTCACATCATTATAAATTGGCACATTTCAAAATCACCGATATTTTTTGGTTCGCCAAATCTTCTATCTTCCCCCTGAGAATGTCCGTAGGTACGGACTCTGTACAGCCGCTGTAACCTCTAGCCTCTACATTTCAATGGAATGAAACACAAAATCCTCCTATATCCGATCAATATCAAATTCCAATTAAAAACTGGTACAAAAAAAAGTCGCTCGTGACTTGTTTGCGGGCATTGTAAATTCATTGCAAAATGTATAACCGCTGAGAATCATTGATGCTGCTGCTCCGGAGATTTATGATTTTACGTTTTTTTTTTTTTGCTTGATTCTCATTTTTTTTGCACTGTCAAGCCGACGCTTGTGGTAAAACATTCAACAAAACAAGGGATACTTGAGCACGCACCACAGCTTGACGTCTTCGAATCGAGTAAATTCGCTAATATTTGGTAAGTCGAGTTTTTTTTGTCGACAACTTAAACTTAATCACAGAAAGAAAAACTGCAAAAAAAAACAAAACAAAAAAGAATTGTATTCTTAAAATGGTTTGAAGTGGTGACTCTAGACTTGATTCAATGACTAGACGATATGAAATTGTCGCTAGAGAAGAAAACAATTCTTTTCCAACGGATTTTTTATTTCTCTCTCGAATTTAAGATTTTCTACGGAAAAATTTAATTTCCGTTGTTTTAATGTGACTTGATATTTTGGGGTTACATTAAAATCATTAAGCCTTTTGAGCGAGAGAGAACGGAAAAACCAGGACCAATTGGTCAGATGCTTGCCTCATGATGATAATGATGAAATCAACCCTTTTTGCCAACCGAACGACTCAAACCAACTGGAAACACAAATGAAGAGTCATTGTCGCAAGTTTGTTTTGTATACTCTGTTAAATGCTTAACGCACCGTATGAAAGTCAATTAAAAGTAAACTGCAATTCACAGTTCTCGTCGCATTGAAATTGTAAAATATCAAATACGGTTATCGCTATGGCTGATTGTTATCTAGTCCTCGGGAATAGCGGCTGGTCGCACGGGAGCATTTAATGTATTTTGGTCACATTATTTTTTGTCCGTTTCTATTTTTTTCCTCGATTACATTCCCTTTCCATGAAAAAAAATGGCATTTTTTTTCAACCCGATGCTATTTTCAACACATTGGTGATGTAAAATTCGGAATTCAAATGATTTCTGTTTGGTGCGAGCTAAATCATGAATCAGCATAAAACCAGCAAATTTGGTTTGCTATTCAATGTTACATTCATTACAAACATTCCGATTTGTCTGAGTTGCCATGAATAAATATGAAAATTTAATTTCGCCTGTCATCGGAAAATGATAATTTTTTCCGCGTGCATGAGCACTTGAGCAATTTCCATTGCTGTGCATAGTTTTACATTGAAATTTACATACAAACATATGATTCATGGTACAAGTTGATGAGTTACGATTGTCACTTGTGCCTGTACATCATACGCGACCCACGGAACTCGGATCCACGCGAAATATGTAAAAACTATAGTTTTTGTACAGCATCTGGAGGTTTTAGTTTGGTGACCATATGTTATGTGAATGCGGCGACATTGAAAACACTTAATTCAAATAGGATGAATTGGAAAACCATTTCAAATGCCATGAAATTCTATTAAGAATTCAAGATCTCGGCACAATGTTCAAATGTTCATATCATTCATATATGACAAAACAAACTGCTACCGCAGTGTTTATTATAATTAGAATGAAAAATGGATAAAACTATAACTAAATGGTATATTCAATTCATACAGAGGTAATTCTGCTGTTGCTCACAATCTATTGCCGTATGGCCTCTTTACCGCCAAGCCACAATATTAGTTCTGGTTTATGTTTAAATGCAGCGCAAAAAAACATTCTCGTCGCTTTGTCGCGGTTTTACTCTCCACTCAAAATATCATAAATAGAGTCAACTTTTGATTCGTCTATTTATTTGTTTGACAATGAAAATATGTGAGACAGAGTGCATATTTTTCGGATGACTTGATCACATCACATTTCATTTATGCACTTGAGAATAAATATTCGCTTGAAATCACATCGCATTTCATGCAAGAAAAAATTTCGCTCGTATGCACTTTGCTGTTTGTGATGCTGCGTTTGTGTCGCAAATATAAACACATTTTTTTCTATCGATTGGCATGGAATCAAATATTCAAAATGATTTTTCACTGGCAAACCGTTTAAACCTCAAAAGGAAACAACAAGAGTAAAAGCATTTCAAGTTGATGATGAAAGGCAATCGGCTGTGCAGTCGATTTGTGTGTGTGTGTTTGTGCAGTGTGCACCGTATGCAATTGCACATGTTTTTAGATGAACCCATTGAAACTCAATTCACTGCAAAAATGAAACCGCACGCACTTTTGTTGTTCAAACTAAAACGAATGTATTTGTAGTATAAACACAGAAAGTTTGTCGTGTGCTGTGCATTATTCGGAGTTTCAATTGAATGACAATTCCTTTGAATGGTTTTATTGAATTGTTTTTTTTTTTTTGAGGTAAACTGCAGCGTTTCGTTGACAAAGCGCTCAATGGATTTTAATGATTGGAAATTGTGGTTGGGAGCTCTGTCAGCTATTCTCAGGAATGAACAACTTTATTGGCTTTGCTTTGCTTGAACAAATGTAACTATTAAATTCTCACAACCTAAAGTCTCCGTAATCAAGCCTTTTTCTTTGTTTGGGACTCACCCGGAATACCGTAAAAATTTGGTTCTGAGGGAAATTCCGATTGAACACTTATATTTGAATGGGATTACACTTTTTTATCCTTTTAACCCGTTCGTTCGTTCGTTCACTGAACCAAATCGTCTTCATTTTTACATCAACAGAATAAAAAAGCAATGAATGTTGTAAGTGCATTGTCTGTTGAAAATCTAGTCTCTATTAAAATGCACTCCTCCCCTGAAGCGTAACGTGATGTAAACGATTTTTTGATTGCCCAAAATGCGAAATGACAATAATTGTTGGTTCGGAATGTGTGTCAAATTGTGGTGATGAATTTGTGAAAACCGCATTTTTGACACTCGTACATTCAAATAAATTGCTCCATGCCACGTGGGTTACGTTCACATCAAAAGTGTAATGAAAAACAAAGTGTTGTGTCGCTCATCATCATTCATACAATTTTGTGGTCTTTGCACATTGAACAGTATAAAATTCGACGAAATTATATGAATGTTAACGAAAACAAAAAAAAAAACTAAATTGTATAAATTATTTTCACCGCTCATAAATTTCTAGTTGACCATTTTTAAGGATGGTTTGCTTTGTGGCTCCATGTACCGTTATTACAAAGCACATGGAACGACCGAAAGACGTCATTTTAAATTATTGCTGAATGACATGTAAAGCGCATAATTTGCATTTCCAACTCACGCACCACGTTTTCTATTTGATGTAGTTTTTGCTAGCGACATTTTTTTTAGTGGTTCTGTTTTGTGCTTTACGTCTGCTAGTTTTGTACATGAGTAATTAAAAAAGTGTCGGCAAATTGAATTAGGGTTCCGGTATTAATTGACCGTCTCGCTATTTTTCCAACACAATTTAAGCATTTTGATAGAATTTGCATTCAGTGCTTCTTCTTCTTTCCCCTTTCATTCTTTATTTTTCTGTTTTTTTTTTTTTTTTTTTTGAATTTTTGTGAATTTTCGTTTGGAACTCCTGTGGATCACAAATTGTGATTTTGGACAAAAACACGCAAAAATTATTTGTCTCAAAATCAAAGGAGAGTTTTGTGTTCATTCAACACTAACAAAAATGAAATCATTTCATACATTAAATGGCTATCGTCATTGAATTTGGTTAAGAAAATATGGAGTTGAGTCTCGATTAATACAACTTTGGCCAATGCTAACCCATCAATCAAAAAGTCAACATCGTAGTGCGAATTCATTAATCAATTCTTTATTATGCCTGCATATCGCACACTCTCAACGATACATCAACATTCAACATCCTGTATATTTTCTGGCTTGCCAGAAACGCTCATAAATTATATAATATTCTTTCTGAATATTCAGCTCATTTAATATTCAAATTAAATTAAATGCTCACACGGGCTCGTTATGCATGTGTGATGCTAGCCACGCATTAGAATGGTGGAAATGCGCCCAATTTGATTGATTGTTGATGAGTAGGTTTGAAACGTACGCGTGTCACTGGCAATCCTCTCTGGATACATCATGGCTGTGCAAAACTTGCATCCAATTTCGGTGCTCTTAGACTTGGAACAGTATCATCAACAACCGTCTAATGCTGATTTCAGTCAATCTACTTGTAAATCATATGTTTCATACTCGATTCGGAAAAACTCTATGATATTCAGAATACGGTTGCAGTGTTTTCGTTCGAAATTAATGCCAACCATAATCATTACCGCATAGTTGACGATAGATGATAAAACAGTGCGGGTTTAAGTAGGCGCGTGTGTTAGCTTCCGTGTATGATTGTGTGTGTGTGTGTGTGTATGGAAATTTGCATATTCTGGCGATTCTGTTAATGGAGTTGGCATTGCGGCGTGAAGATTTTTCATTTTCGGAATTCAACGAAATTCATTAATTTTATTTGTGATGTGCGAGCTAGAGCATCATGTAAAAAGAAGTGATAACGCTTGAATTGTAACAATTAATAACTATTGTAAATGAAATTGACAATGAGATGAGCTGATGTGTTTGAGGCGCGATATCGCCTCGATATTGTTACCCTTTGTAAAAAAAAATCTGCTTACAAGATCACTTAAGAGACACACTAACTGCGGATGGGGTAAAAAGTGTTCATTTAAAATGTTTGCCATATTTTTTTTACTGTGATCACTTACACTCGTAACGATGATATGCAACAACATCATTTTAACAATTTCTGTTTTTTCTTTCGTAAATGAAAATTTCGTTGACATCATTGAATTGCTAGTTGAATTGCCAGAAGCCAAAGGAAAAAAAAAGTGGAATTCACGACACACACACACACACAACAAAAAAATGTGACAAAGTGGACTGAAACCATCGAGGCGCGTGACTACATTCTTAAAAATCATCAATCCATTCATGAATGGATGAAGAAGAGGGCGTCGTCATTTTTTCTGTCTCTTGTATTAAAGCATGTATCCATTCTAAATGAATTGTTTGGCGACCCTCAAATGATTGGGTTCAGTCCGCACATATTTTGTCATTTTAATTAGAAAATCTCAAACATTGCACCGAAAAAGAGCGGTTGCTGTCGACTCATCGGCTGTACCGAAGTCAACTCCTTGGCTTTGCGCTCGAACAAAAAAAAAACAACTTAAGAAAAAACCGAGAAGGAAGAGTAGAAATAAAGAATAACGGATATTGAAACGTGTTATTATTCTAATTATTTTTCTTATGCTTGAGAATTGTGAGTTTATATTCGGTGAGTGTGAGAGCGTTGTTTTTGTCTTCATGCATTTCCTTGTCTTTTTCATTTGCTTCCTTGCCCAAAAAAAAAATGTGAATTTCAAGTGATTCAAAACCATTTGCATTAAAGTGATGAACATCTTTCGCTTCGTTGAGTAAACAAAATCCAAGGCAAACTGTCGAGCGATGAATCATACCATAATAAGGGATTAAATTTTCTGGTCGCATCTGAATAGCGCCAAAATGTTCGGCTGTTAAAATCTTACGACCGCTCACAACTGTGTACGCGCGCGCGCGCTCGAAAAAATTGAAATGAGATCCATAAAAAGGAATTTTTGAACAAAAATGTGTGAACAGTTTCAATGGGCCGAAATGCGACAACGAATTCAACATCGAAGAAGCTGAAAAGCTGTTTACATTGTTAGAGGGTGTGCACACGATGAGCGCCAAGTGCTCTCTTTATCCACCCGAACACACAGCACAAAAAAAAAACAGTTGTCGAGCCAAAAGAGATTCGAAATATTTCGACAGAATTATCATTCACCTTGTAATTAAAGTGTCTCTCTTTTCATTTCTTCACCATCATATAAAACCGAACAAATATTATAACAAATTGTAATGTTCAATGCTATCAACTCATACCCTGGTTGGTATCGCGTGCCGAATACATTCGACGAAAAGTCACAATGAAAGAGAATTACGTCGGTTGATTTTCTTCCTTTTAACGCTTAAGTAAATAGAAAATGAGAAAGTGAACGAATAGAAAAAAAAACGGCGCGGCGGCGGCGACACAACGACAGATCCGTATGCAAATTGCACACTTGAAACGATGTCTAAGCCGAAAAACCAATTTCACCGCATCGCATTTCGACAACGAATGAAAAATATTCAATCTCCCTAATTATTTCGCATTTTATCTCGCTGTGTCTATCTGTTTTGGTGCGCTCGCCACGACACCGCTGCGCATTTTCTTTTGTTATTCATTATTTCGATGACATCGAAACTCTTGTCAATGAATTTTTAGTTCGTGTTGTTTGCAAAATATCGCCTCCGTTGGCACTCAGTCAACCATTGAGGTTTTTTGAAAAATGCCTGTTATTCATTTGCCAGCTCGCCTCACTGATTTTGACATCTTTCAAACCTCACACCCAAATCATTGCTCATTTACGATTTTTTGTAACAGAAAATCATATCAAATGACGAACTATTTAAATTTTATTAGAGTTTTTGAGATGACGAACCAAAAACACAGCAATCGAACCTAATTTCCAAATTTCCATTCAAAATTTGAATGTCAAATGTTAACATTTAATGAAATTTTGTTAAAATTCACTAGATTTATAGTCCGTCGGCTGGTTTCTGGAACAATTGTCAACTTTAAAATGTTAATCTTTAAATAGACTCTATTTTACTCTGTAATTGTTACTTCCTAAAGTCCCATTTGGTTGAATATTGACATCATTTTTAAGTGTACAAGCGTTTTCAACTTTTAAACTTTTTTCTTTTCGCAACGACTTCAATTACTGCAGTTCCGCTTCATTTGATATTCATTGAAATTCGATCAACATTTTCTGCATCAATTCTTTTCAAGTAGCAGAATCTCTTCTTTTGGATTTGCACCACAAGAAAAAGAACACAAAAATATCTGTCGCTTCCATTTATATATTGATGTCTTGAAAACGGAACTGCACGAAATGGAAAATTGAATCAAGCGATTTCTTGAACATCAACTGATTTTACGGAAAGTCATTACATTAATCGATTTGAATCCTTCTTTATTATCTGCAGGTAGTCAGTGACTACTAGTCACGCTATCGAGTTCATCCATGCCAGTGTGGTGCACAGGGGAGGTAAGCGTAAGTTATCCACCTTAAATTATTTTTGAGCTATCCTCCCCCGGTCACCATCTTTTAGACCAGAAAGAATCAATTGAACTGGGGAATCTTTTTATTTATGTCTTCAATTTCATTCCTTTTCATCCATTCGACGAGACCTCCCCTTAAGTTATCGACCGTCCACCAAATTGACCCACACCCAAATCTATTTTAAACAATTTCATATCATCGACAATGTTGATGTCAATTGGAATTTAAAGACATTTATTTCGCTAAGAAGTTGAAGGAGTTCCTCGGGTTTTCCATTTGAATGTCTATTAATTTGTTAAATGTGCATTGTGTATTGTCCATAGAAGGTGATTCCTTGAATATAAAATATGCTCCTAACGATTTGATCAAAAGGTAGTTAATTTCGTTAATTTAAGCCTTTTCTATACAGACTTCAAGACTTTCGATTTTATGTGAAAAGTGTTTAAAAAAAAAAGGTCGCTTGCAATTCTCTAAAGGGTTGTTATTTGGTGATTTTGCAATTACTCATTAAGTAATTTGCCAATTGCTTGCCATTCGTTTTAATTCAATCGTTCGTCTGACTTCCGGAGATGTTCTTTTGTGAAATTCATTTGTGATGCATTGTCACCCAGTCACCCAGCCGAACAAAAATGTTGTTAGCGTTCCCATGAAAATTTCGATCAAAACACCCTTGGACGATGTACTTTTCTCAATTTCAAGTTAAGAATTTCCATTTGCGCTTGGCATTTTGAGTTTACAATCAATTTTAAAATTTTGGTCGTTTTTTTCGAATGAAAAATTCATTCACGGTTTTCAACAAATCGAAATGCTTTTGAATTTGAATGAACCGTTACTTCCGCCACGAGACGCATTTGTGTCAGCCCTTTCCCAGCGAAATGTTCATCGTTTCACTGTTAGAAAATATTCCATTTCAAGCAAATGTTGTCAACGAGATTATGAAATTGATTTCATTGTTGAGATTTTGTTATAGCGTTTTGGTCATTGCTTACAATTAAATCGTTCTCATATTAACCCGTAGTTGATGACAAAACTATACACATCCGATAAACAATAGCCTAGCATAAAAATCAACTGAAATTTCAAACTTAAAATTGACAACTTCAAAGTGATTTCGCTGAACGAGTGAAAAGTGAACGCATGCAATGTAATACGATTTGATTTGAGTACCGGGAAATTTGAGACTTGTGATTTTTTTTAGTGACAGCACAATCAACAGCAAACGGGCTAGCAACAAAAAAACGTGATCCCTCTGCATTTTGCAACAACCGTGCAAAATTGATTTGTCATTTTTAAAATGCGTGCAAGATTGAAAAATTGAAAACATGCAACAAACGAGAGGGTTAGATGTTGATGTGCTGGTGTTTTTACAATACCAGCTGTCAATCAATTCTTTTGTTATTGTTTTGCGCTTTGCATTTGACGATAGACACAAAAAAAGGCGTCAAATTCAAGAAACCTGCACACGACAACTCCAATTGTACCGAAATTCACACGCAATCATTTTTAACGTGACAACATATTTTCACGCTTCGTTACGATTGCTAAAGCACTGAAGACTATTATGTCATAAAATTGGTTCAGAGATATTCTTTCTTCGGTGTATGAACGCTGTTGATGATTTCGAAGTCTAGATTTTCAAAGATCGTAAATTAAGTCTAGTTGTTATTTGAAGGCAATTTTTGGTGAAGAACTTTAACCTTTCAGAGAGAAAGAGAGATGTTTTGCTTGATCAAATGAATCGGGCATTAATTGTCTGGGTGCTAAACAGTGGTTAATTTAGTCATTATAATGACTGTAGTCCACAACAACTAAGATTCTAAACAGAATGTGCGTCTAGGCAGTGAACCATACTTCTCAATTGAACAAAAGTGAATTCAAATATATTTTCCACTTATATTGATCGAGTTGTGAGTTAGCCTAGGGGGATTCAACTACTGATGACCATCGCTAAATATTTGCGATGACAAACAACGATTGAATTGTCACTGGAGGTAATTTCGTTAGAATAACAAAATGGTTACCAAATTTCAAATGAATGCAAAAAACAACACTCAGGAAATCAAAATAAACGTTGTGCAATATGCACTGTTGCAACGTGCAATCGATTTGGATTCATTTTATCAACGAAACATTAAAGTAGCGCAAGCATAAAGCGGGAAGTTATAGTGATGCATAAAATGTTGATGTAAAATACACACACAAATAAAATTGACTTTTTTACGATACAAAAAAAAAAACAAAATGTGATGCGTACTTTTTACTGTCAATCGTTTGACGTTTTTTTTTGGAGTTTGTTCTTCCCTTCACATTCATGATATCCAATCAAATGCCATACGACACAAAAATACAGTAAAATATGTAAATATAAATTATTGCAATTGGAATTTTCAACCGAAAAATCATAAAAATCCAATTGATTTGCTGTGGCAGCGTTTTTATAGGCACAAAAATCATTTGATATTATTTAATGCTTGTTGATTTTCATCGCAAATAAAATATAAAATATAATATTATGATTTTCAATAAATTCGTTTAATATCGCACTCGACGAAGAAACCAATCCCAATTTGAAAAATCATTTAAATGTCATCCGATGCGTTTGTGTCAGGTTTTGTCATAGTTTTAAAATGAAATCAGTTTGGAATGCCAGCGCTCTAGGTGAAGCATAATAAAATAGACACATTTATTGTAATTTGTTGTATTTCTCGAAATGAGTTGCAACTAATATTCTTTCATCAATTTTATTCTCAATCTATTTGCTGTGTGATTTCAATCACAAGACCCAAATCAAGACAATTATTATATACAAATTCATTCTTAGGTGTTTCTGTTTCGAGCTCAGATGGTTGATAATTTAATGATGATATGAGAAATGTGCCGGCAATTAAGTATCTAGAAATTGGTATTTTAGCTATTCATAAATTGGACATTAAAAAATTGCTTTCGATTTCCATTGCATTCAATGGATTCTCTCTTTTTTTTTTAAATTAATTTAAAAGTATTCATCATATCTTTACTTCATTGCCATTGAGAATTGAGCATGACGAATTCAAGCCGATACAGTTGATATTCATGTGAATACAGAATACACCCGTATGCCACACAATATATCGATACACACACACGCACCACAACAAAAATGAGTGAAAAAATGCGCTGATTTTCTACTGAAATGCATCAAAAACACTTGATACTTTAATTTTCTATTGTGTGCACCAATTGTGTCTAGTCGCTGTCAAATTGAATCGAGAGTGAAAAAAGAAAAAGGTTTATGCCATTGTTTGTTACCGGGATTCCATTGTGCCCGGTTCAATTTGAGAAGGACTTGAATGCGAACGAGTAAAATGAAACACAAAAGAAACGAGAGAGATAGAGAGAGAGAGAGAAAGAGGAAGAGAGAAAATAAAAATGCCCTCCGTAAATCATAAATGCAGCAATTCAAAGAAGAAATGCCGTTTCAAATAACCAAAAACACTATTCGAATTTATGGAATACAAAAACGAAATTGTAACGTAACAAATCGACTGGTGTATGTAAACAAATGCGCATTGAGAGGATTCAATGCAATGAATGGACGAGAAGAATCAAATCACAGAGAAAAATGATGAAAATTGAGCGAAACGGAGAGATCGAACGAAAACAAAATGCCGAGAGTTGAATGTGGGGACGGTGTGCTTTGAAAGAATCGTCACATTTCAAATGGTTTGTCATTTTCCAACAACAACAACAACAACAAAAAACGGGTTGCTGCCAACATTTCAAAATGCAATACAATGGGATTTATTGTGAATGTGCTACAAAACCAACTGTGTGAGTTGATTCGTCAATCGAATGATTAGAAAATATTTTGTTGTGGGTGATCTACTCACACTCGCTATAAATCCCGGTTAAATGTATTCCATGACATCAACTAATAAGCAATATATGCAATAGATACATGGCTGCTGAAGAGATTATTTGGTTTTGAAATTCAATTGTTTTCGAGAGAATTTATTGGCCTTTTGTATTAGATGCAGCAAGCAGTTGAAGCGATTCGGATCGACAGTTGACAGATGACACTGATTGATTGAAGGACATTACACGATTGCATTGTGATGATACTCCGTAAAATGCATCAACGCAACCAAATTGTTTCTTTATTTAACGAATTAATTGGAAATCTCTTTTTGTTTGGCCAAAAAAAAAGAGATCCATTTCTAGTAAAGATTTAAATCACATTGATGCGCTCCGCGCGATAAAACCGAAATTCTTTGGTTAAAACAAACTTCATTCGTCATTTGAGTTGATTTAAATATCAAAATACACAAAGACTTTAAATGAAGAGGAATTAATCGACTTGGCCAGTCAATTCAGTTTTCATGATTACCAAAAACATCAAATTATTTATTTCATTTTGGTTAATCACCAAAAGCTCCACCCCGTTTTTTCCGAAGAAATTGTGAGTGTAAAATTTGTGTCTCATTCCACGGCCAAAATTCAATCAAAAATGCAAATAAAATGGCTGAAAAAACTTGTTTTTAAAATGAACCGGCGACTGAACAACTAGCACAACACAAAGGGTTAAATTGCATTTTACACTCAAACCACAAATCCAGAACCCACACCAAAACCACAAACTTATAAACTCCCCAAAACGCACACACACACACAACGCACAACAATCAAGTGGTGTAAAAGAGTTTACGATTATAAAATTTCAACACAACAATAAAAACCGATAACAAAATCGTTTGAAAATGTAAATTTTTCGGTTAATGTGTAGTTTTTTGTGTGTGTGTGTGTGTGGCGTATTTTTGGATCGGTGGATGCGGGGTTTTGAATACATTTTTGCTGTGTCATTCATTGACACTCGATTTTCAGGCGGTTTGCTGTAAATGAAATTCGAATCGCGTTCAACACAAAATTGCATTGAGCACTAGATTGAGCATCAACGTTTATGAAACGATACAAGAAACTAGATGCATCCATTCGTAGCTATAGCAAAAGGATAGGAAAAAAGCACTTTTTAATGGTTATTTCCGTCGCGACAAAAACCATTTCGTAATTTATCTAGTGGAACAGTGAAATTTATTCGGGCATTTTTAGCATTGAGAAACATCATGAGCGCAAGTGAGACAGCATGATTCAGGCACAAATCATCAAAACAGTTCAGCATCACTCGAGTGAACTTGCACTGGCAAGTTGGAGATTGGCATTTTGCGCGTCGTTTCAATAAATTTCAATTTTCATCGAAATTGAAGTCAATCGCGTAGAAGGGTTAAACTGTGTTCGACGATCTGTGTTTTTTGTGTGTGTCGGGTTTCATCCATGTTCTCCGCTACCTCATTTTGTCATGTCATAAATAAAACGCGGCATTTTGGCAACTGGAGCGTATAAATCCAACATTTGATGACAACCCCTTATGTTATATTGGTTTCCAAGTTAACTTCTAATTAAAGGAATTGCAACAATATAATCATAATGAATGATTGTGTACGCCACATTCATCGAAACCACTTGTCCCATTCCCATTTTTTGTTTTCGAGTTAACAGAGACAATACCAATATCCAGCCGGGGGATTTTCATCACCATTTTCGCATAACAAGCTCAAAAATTATGATTACCATTGCCATATCCAAATATTATTTCATAAATTTTTCGTGCAATTATGCAATTTATTCGCAAATCAAACAATAAAATATTAGCTTGCGGATACAAGAGCCAAATGTGCGTTTGAATCGATGTGGGCGAACCCAATTTACATATTTCGAACCATTTAAAATTGCTTTCATAAAGAGATGCAACGAACGATTTTTGAACGGTTTGATCGAATCACAACCAAACCGACTGAATCCACGTGCAAGATGGAAATAAAATTTAAGGGCATTGTGACCTTGAGTAAAATAGAAGAGTAAATTTTATGTTATTGAATGTGGATAAACTTCATCTTATCTCAAGGTTTGCAATGTTACATGCGACAAAACAAAAAAGCATCAAACACAAGTGCGTTCAATGCAATGCCAAGACCATTTTACGTTGATTTCTTTTTCTCTCTTTCTTCATTTTCATGATAAACTCGAGCACACGTGGCATATCACACAAGTTGTACGGTATACAACAGTCAAGTTCATTGCAAAAATAGCTAGTTTCAAATTATTACTCATTCATGACACAAGCAGACAAATCACAGTGCAGAAATTGTTCCGGTATTCGATAGATGGAGCAACGTTGCTACGTAGTTAAACATTTTCATTAACTTTGACCGTGAATTTTAATAATGTTTTCCCATTATTATGTTGCTTTGTTTAAACAGTTTTTGGAATAACGATTTAAACGTGTGGCGGTGAAAATTCGATTTGAATACACGTTGGCTCGCTAAGCGTATACTCTATAATAGCTATAGTTGCACGAACGGACAAATGATAACACGCTTCGTTCCGTTTCTATTGAACCCATCCAAGGTTTGTGTGCATTTGATGGTTCACTTTTTCACGTGTTTTTTACGTATTCCCAAATCATTTGTTCGCAAATGATAAAAAAAAGCATTTAAAATTCAAAAAGAATGAATTCGAAAATCTAAAACATGTTTCGGAATAATATCAGACACTTTAAATATTGCGAGACATTGATAGTCATCAACGAATTATTTGACAAAAAACTATCTTCGTTAAGTCGTTGCAGTCCTGTTTGGAAGTTCTGTTAACATTCATTTATGCTCTTGGGAGTGATAAATTCCGACCATTTCCACAGTGCCACCAACACCAAAGTGTATAAAAACCAACGAATCCGCTTCGAAAGTAGTTGTGAATGAATTAGAGCCACACAATTCTCTGTAAATTGAACGATGCGACGGCATGTCCATGGCCGCTAACCAAAGCAAATTGTTAAATTAAACGAAAAACTTAAAGTGAAATTTATGTGATTGCCAAAATGTGAATGTAGTTCGGCCAAGACAATCGGTCCCCGAAATTCTATGCCATTGCTGTGCATCTATCTTTTGTTATCGTTGAACGAATGATGCAGCAGCAGCAGCAGCAGCAGCAGCAGTACAATAAACACAACATCCATTCAGTATAAAGTATGCTATTTGCTTAGTACTAAATCTTTGAATGTGCTGAGAATTTTAAGTGTTTAATGTTTTCAACTTCTCACACTAACATCTTTGCCAAAGACTCATTGGTATTTGGAATCTTTTTCCATTAAATATGCGTTGAGAAAACGAGAATGTCTATGGCACTATGGATACTGAAGCATCTTGTGGTTCGCTCCTTTTCTTTCGATTGCATTTATTTTTGCTGGTCTATTGTTGTTGATTTTGATCGGAAAAAGGACATCATTTTTCAGTCGTTGCTTCCATAAGCCAACGAACAACTTTGCCAAAGCAAAAACAAAAGCAAATTACAAGCGGATATGGCATTGTGCAATGCATAAATTTGTCTTTATTATCGTCGGTCGCAGATTATAATTCACACAACGGGACACAACGCCATTTCTATCATTTTTCTGAAATCAGAATTAATTAATTGCTTAGCGATTGCCAGTTTGGCCATTTTTGGTAGCGACCATTTTCTATTTGGTAAAAAGAAGACGGAAAAAACCAATCGATTGTCAATGATTCATCATCTCTTTCATTCAAATAATCTCCACTTGGATTTTAAATCATTCATTGAAACTCCAAAAACTCATTTTTGAGCCTTAACGTTAATAGGCAAGAGAGAAATGTATTTCGTTGAACAATAAAAATATTATGTTCATGTGCTGAAATATGATCAAACACCATTGGCTCGTTGAACTGGTTTTTAGTAGGTAGTTAGAGTTTATATAATTAGTACTCACAAGCAATGGTTTAAGTAAATTCGGCTGTGTGGGGTCTTCCCTCTGCCGCTTTACGTCAGTCAGCCAGCCTGCCTGGCTCAGGCTATTAACACCGGTGATGAATCTTGCTGCAAGATTCTCTGCAACGTAAAAACTTGGCAATAAAAATTAACTTCAAAACGATACATTCAAACAGCAATAAAACATTGCAGCCTATCAAATGTCCGTTTTTTCTTTCGGTTTTGATTGTAAAAATAAGCTAATTATTATTCTAATGTGAATGAAGCAAATTTTTTATTGAAGCACAAGTGTCAGAAAACTCAATAAAATGAGTCGAAATTGGTTGGCAGTTTATGAATCAACCTAATTAAAAGAAATCATAAAAACAAACACACGTTAAAAATAACGTTGGCAGCAGAGTGTTGTATGGGTGTTTTTACAGCATTTTGAAAAATTGTTCAATTCACAAAGATTTTTTTTTTTTTTAGTATTCGTTTGGCATTAGCATTACCGACACCGTTCATAGCAACTGGGCTCTTCATCCCAATACGCTGCCATGCGCCCCGCTAATCTCAATAAATTATCAGTTGGATTATAACAAAATAAATTATTTTATGACTGGAATTTGTTGCTTTTTCCCCTCCCGGCTTTTCAACGCGCATTTTTATTATTTACTGCTAAAAAATTTTGCTTTCAGCCAACAAATGAAGGAAAATCCTCCGTCGATGCCACAAACGAAAGTAAGAGTGAGAATTAAGTAAAGTTAACAGTTACGAGAGCGACGGTTCTTGTATCACAACATAATTTGTTGTTTATGACTTGCATTTTAAATTGGGAGATTAATCACAATTTTATTTCTATTTTTTCACGTCTTTTTTTGTCTCGTTGTCTCGTTTACTTTTGCATTTCGTCATTCGATGCCGTCAGTCATTTTGGGTGAGTGTTTGAGATTTCAATTGCATCGCCACTCACATTATCTTCAATATAGATATAGGTATTTAACTAGCGAATGTGTGAGCATCATGTGATTATCATTTGACATTTCAAAGCACCCAAAATGTAATAAAATTAATGATGGATTTCATTGATGGGCGCTGAAAAAGTTGTCAAATCTATTCGAGGAGAGCGAGAAAAAAAACACGACAGCAGATTACCAATGCAGAAGCATTCATTCGTTTTCACGGTAATAAATACCTTTAACATGTAATTCAGTTTATGGCTAAACGCATCTTCATATCCATTTAAACAGTCAGCTCCGATGGTAAGGTCGCACCTTAAGTCTGACTTTCATCAGCATTTCACTGCACACAATTTCCGGCACATAAAATGGCATTTGCATGCATTTCATCGCTCATCGCAATATTTATCTTTCTGTCTCTATCTCTCTATTCCTATCTATCTATGTTTGTGTGCGTGTGCATTTCATTTCCCCTGGTGAAATTAAAATGAAGCCGACAATAGCAAAGACCCCACACTCAAATTTGAATGCAATAAAAAAATGCGCTCATTTCAATGGATTTGGTTGCGAAATTGTTATGACTCTGAACGGAATGTATATTCGTCTGTGATACAGAGCTATGGTGAGGATTGATTGGATTTTTATCAATGCTTATAAATTCGCAATCTCCAATACGAAAAATTCGAACGAAAAGAGTCGACATTGCAAAATCTAATTAAAAATATGCAACGATTACCGCGTCATTTTGAAATCGCGACCGTTTTATTGCGTACAGGGAACTTTTTTTATTTTGAATATTTTCTCATTTTTTTTTTAAATCGAAATGTTGAAGTTTGAAAGTGTTAGTTTGAATTGGACGAAATCCAGAATATGAAATGTATTACCAATTCGATTGTTGTTGTTGGGCAGGCAAGAAAAACACAATTTGTAAATTATCATTCATGCAAATAAAATAGATTTTGTAGAGGTCCGTAAGGAGCGAAGAGGGGTTAGTATAGTTAGCAAGTTTTCTCTGGTCTAAAATCGGATCTAAGGCACCACAAAATTAACTTTCAAAAAAACACAGCGATTTGGCCAATTATTCTTTTTTTCAAAGAAAAATTCTTCAAAGAGAAAATGATTCCGATTGAAGGACTCCTTCCAAAGGACCATATCTGATTCACCACCTCATTATAAAATGAATCGATTGATTTCAATATAAATCTAAGCATATGATCAAATTTCTCACCAAAATCCTTTTTATCGAACGAAATAAAGTGAAATTGTCCTTATTCGCACCTTCAACTTACCTTCGTTAGAGGGAAATTGAGTTTCCAATGAAACAAATTGCTGATCAAAACGTAAATAGCTTTGGAATTTGATACAGTCTCAACAAGTATGTTACCTTCGAATGAAAATTTCATTTTTTTTTTAATGACAGAAATGTATCTTTTTTACCGAATTTTGCATTTGCTATTATCATATCACAAAATCAACGTAATTTCTTAGTTCAGCGCTCTCACTAATGCTGCTCGAGTCGAGTTATACGTAAGTTATTTGACGTTAACTTGGCAAAGCTTTTATGCCATGTATTTTTATCGCAAGGAAAAGAATGCTGCAAATTTGTAATATTCCAATAAAAATAATTTCTTGATACGACATAATAAATTTGTGTTGTTGTGCACACAAGCACAATCAGTTGTATGCAAATAAACATAAATCATCGTTGTTTTCATTTTGCTGCCGAAAACTTTACCTTGTTTCTTTCAAAGAAAAGGGAAATCCCCTTCAAAACATAAGACGATTTCATTCACTAGCAAGTAGTTTGCAATTTGCAACTTGTCGTTGATCTTGTTCTCCTTTGTTGTTCTGTTGAAATGAAATGAATTGGTTTGTATTCTCCTTCATGGAATTGAAAAAAAAGAAGCAAAACTAAATACCCTGCGCTCTCAGCGAAATGTAAAAGCGATGTTTCGCACAAAATTTATGGTTTGCATGTTTATTTTCGGTTGCAACCGCAAGCACATTCATGTGAGACGAAGAGAGAGAGAGAGAGAAAGAGAGAGAGAGAAAGAGAGAGAGAGAGGGAGAAGGAATAGAATAATAAATGTGAAAAAGATTGGGTTATTTTAGAAATTGTCATTCTCAATATTATTTCAATAGATCTATAAATTTTGGGTGTACATTTTGGGTGAATTGGAGCGCACAATTTCAAATGCGATAAAGTCTTTTTCTCCCGGCAAAATCAATTTGCGAATTTTTTTTTTCTGACATCTTATTGAATCGCGTGCAAAGGATATAAAATATGTTATTTATGGAAATTGACAGTCAACGAATAACGTCGAATCGAATTGGAAGTGAACGACGTCGTTATTTTGCGAGAGTGCATTTTTCGTTTGTGTGAATGAAATTTCGTGGAAAATGCACGTTTTCTTCTCGAATCAGCGGCGAAATTGGCATCACATTGTCGATGCAGTCGAGTGCGGAATAATTGACGTCTCATGCATAAATCTACATCGAAATGTGCGTGCGCTACATTTTAGCGAACGAACGCATGTTGTCACCCAGTGGCACTCCTTTAGCTAACTGCTAGCCTTTTTTTTTACTGTGGAATAGAATGGGTTTCACGGATGAAGTGCTCATGATTGTGATTTATGCATGACAACCTAAATATTGTGTTTGTGTCGCAAGTGCGATGTGATCAGGCCGCGCCGGTTTTGCAATTGCTTTTTGATAGAGTCAATATCAAACTATTTTACTGTTCGTGATGTTTGAATTGGCAAAGTTTACTCAATACCTTTCATATGAATAAAGGAATCGAAAGGAGTATTAGTTTCAGTTGTTTCGTGTCACACTTACAAAGGGACAATTTAATATTATTGTCATTGTCATCGTGGTGTGTGAGAGTGTGTCGACTTTAACCCATTTTTAGGAGTGAATCTATCAATTTTCGTAGAAATTCAATTTCACTTCATCGCATGCCAAGATATTTTATTATTTCCATTTGACACCTACGAAGCACAAAATTAGATGTGTCAAGCAAAATGACAAAATCCAAACGCATCCATTGATACGAATCGATGTAGTGTTATGATCTAAATTGAGCCAATATCACATCAACACATCAAGCGCAGCGCTAAGCAATCAGCAATGTTTAGTCATTATTTTTTAACAGCATTTGAATATTAATTGCCGAACTGAATTTAAAAATCCAAATGTTAATTTCAAACTCATCATACAAAATTAAACTGTGCAGGTGTGCAGTGCAGTGCAGTTCAGCTCCATACAAATCCGGAGTAGAAAGCAATTTTCTGCACACAATATACAGCTGAACTAATTGTTCGTCAATTTTTTTAGAGTAAATGTAATGGTTTTGTGCTATCACTTAAGAATGAAGGCAGAAATCAGAGCAATTATTCCCTAGATTATTCTCTTTGAAACTCACAATGAATTTTGAGTTCTAATTCATCACGGCACTATTGACCTCTTAAGGAATGCCTCTGAAAGAGTAGTGTTCACTGAACACTTGTTCAAAATTTCTACTGAAAAAAGTACACAACAAATGAACAAATAAATTTTATTTAATTGCATTCAAATGCAAAAACCAACAAGGATAAAGTAACTGATATTTAGTTAAATTGGTGCATTTAAGTGATCAAAACCAATGTCAAGGTTCAAAATAACAACATTGTCTCTAATATTTCGTAGAACCGATTTTCCTCTTTTTTCTGTATTAATGTTGTAAAATATTGACAATCTACTCGAATCTTGCTAGTTTTCCTTTAGTCATTGAACAAATCTGTTTATTTTTCACCAGAGCTCAAGAGTGTTTATTTTAAAGTGATTTTTAAACTTCGAACATCTCGTCATTAGCGATGGACGCTTATTCTCGTTTCACGTGCTGTATTTTCGAATGGGAAACTTCCCTCTTAGAAATAATCGGCCATAATTTTCTTAACAGAAATTTTCGACCGAATTTAAAAACATATATAATGTATTTTTGTGTGGCTGCATCATTCGTAATGGAGGTCTATAGTGCTTTGTTTTACGATCTTGCCACAAAGATATTTGCAATTTTCGGATTTTTTTTAACATTGCAGGTGAACTATTTGACTATTTTAGGTTTTTTTTTCTTCACTTTTATCGAAATCAACAGATATGAATTGTTTAACTCAAACATTCTAGCTTTTACTTTTCCGCACACCACGTGATGCGTAAAAGTATTGCGATTGGCCCAAAATTGGTTTGGAAACCCCAAAAATGATTTTTCTATAAGTTTTTAGCTCATGTTGATGTGGGGCTGTGACACGTTGTCCGCCGTCCGCCGTCCGCCGTCCGTTGTCCGGTGTCACGTTTTTTGTTACCACGATAGCTCAAAAACGACTCCACCGATCGATTTCAAATCATTCCATCTTTGATGTGAAATTTCTCAAATTTGGAGCCAAAATAGTCGAAATTCATGAAATTAGTACGGCGTATGCCATATCCAAAATTGTTAATCAATTTACGCTCAAATCTAATCTTTGACTCATGAACCACTATTACAAAGTGTTTGGACTTTCTAGCGCTAGGATTCCATCCAATTTTGAAAATTCAATTTTTGTATGGAAAATGCCGCAAATAAGCCTACAAAATGTCTTCCGTAGGCCCATTTCACTTTTCTGAGACAAACTATATTGGTTCTGAGATTCATAAATATAATCATTCCATACATGTAGTCATACAATAGATTCGATTCAGAAACTAGGTGGAACCACTGATTTTTGACTCACTGCTCCGAACTCATATAAATTGCTTATTTTGTAGAAAAAATGGTCTAAATGAAATTTGAGGTCGATTGGATGACGTTTTCTTGTAATTTCACTATGTTTACTTTCACATTAAAACTAATTTTACAATAAATTGAATTACATTCGTAATCCTGACTTTTCCGCATTGATATGAAATTTGATTTTTCTCTTTTTCAATTGAAATCATCGAATATTCAGAGCAAAAGTATTGGTTTTGTCACGAAAACGGGGAAAATGTTCTTTTTTCATACAATGAACTGTATTTGGGCAATTTATGTGACATGGTTCATGTCGGCCGGAAATTGCTTCTGCAATATGGCTAATGTTCAACACAAAACATCGTGTGACAAAATAAATTTTGCGATTTGAGACTCCTTACTTGAGATATATTCATATCAAACTTCGATTTTCTAAGAATTTCGTACATTTTCACAACTATTCATATATCATGAATTTTTAACATGAAGATATATTTTGAGCATTGTTCGGATATGTAGAATGAATCAAGAGGACTTCAATATCTTTCAAACGACGCAAACTGCATGAATTTTCATTGAAAAATGCGGCCAGGAGAGTCAAAAATGCGAAAATCAGATTTTGTGTAAAAATGTACTGAAAACCCGACTCACGTGCACTTGAATGCACATATCTCTGGAACGGCTACACCGATATGGCTCAAATTCAATAGGAAACATCCGGTAATAATTCTGAACAAATTTGCTTTTGACACTTTGGGATTTGAGACTCCGCTCGAGAGTTATCGTGCTAACGTACAGACTACGACGACGACGACGACGACGACGCCATTTTGCACCGGAGCTACCAGAACCGAGTATCCAAACGAAAAAAGTGAAAATCAAGATTTGTTCCCATGGTGAACTGAGACTCTGGTCAAAATTTGATCGGTGTTCATTTACTCAAGCAATGTGGAGTTGAATTTTTGAGGCAAAACCAAGCACATTTCATGTGCGGAAAAGTAAAATCACTTGATGGTTAAAAGTGCGGAAAAGTAAGCCTTACGCATGTAAGCCCATTTATTTTTCGCAGTGATCCGGGCGATTTTTTTCAAATCCTGCCGAAATCCGAGCGAAATTCAATTTTTTTCAAAAATTATATAAAAGGATTGGGAAACAAATATATTTTTAAGTTCCAACAACTTTCTGAAGAATAGCAATATCACCTTTGATTTTCGTATAAAAATGTGAATATATTTCCATCCAGTTGAATTTGATCATCAAAAGCGTGCGCGAAAATTTTCCGTTTTCAATTGACCCTTTTCAGGTGTCCAAATATAATTTATATGAGAAAATACTCTTTATTTAAATTAAATTGTACTTTCTAGGGTTTTGTGAAAATATGCTACGTTCAACACGCTGACGAGTTTCTTTGGACCATTGGCTTTATTCAGAAATTGTACAGAGTCCACATTAAAACGGAAGTTCGAGAACGCATTGAATATTTTCATCGATTTGCTTTTTTCACTGAGCTTCTATTCAAAGTGATGATCACAACGTATGTTTCGTTCATCTTTGCATTTCCACTGTATCCGATTTATATGTTTTACATCAAAGAGGAATTGATTCCAATGATGCCGATATACATGCCTGCCATCGATGAGAGCACAGATTTCGGTTGCATTTGTTTAAATATATATCAAATCTTCATTCTTATACTGGCAATATCTGGACTTGCAGCTCTCGAATTCTTTGTGACAGTTTTAATCATTAGTTCGTTGATCTTTGCCAAATTAATTTCAATCGATTTGCAGCAAATAAATAATGACCTGGCCGAACGGAGCTCTGGAATGTTTGAAGTGCGAGGACGTCTTAGGAATGTTTTCCTAATGCACCAAGAAATGGGAGAGTGAGTAATCGACTTCGAATTTCATGCGAAAAATATGAATCCCTCGAATCGAAAGAGCGAGTCATCTGCGCGACGGATAAAATGTCAAACGTGTAGCGCCACCACTTTCCACTATACGAACGTCAACAATACTGTTAATACGTTCGACTTAACACGCATACATAGGAATTAGTATTGGCGCTAGCTGTTCATTTGGAAACTAATGTTTTAATGCTATTGTTGTTGTAGCGCATGATGTCTGCGAAAGAGGACTCCTCATATAGAATATTTTGACTCAATTTTTCATGTATATGCAGCGTGTTGATAAATTAACATTTCAAATATTTTTCGGTCAAGTCGGAACAGCCACATTATGTTCGATTCTTACACTGTATACGATTTTGACGGTAATTTAATGGAAATATTTGATTGAATGTTGTACTTTTTGGTAGCCCAATTGAGATAAATTCGCATGCATTGAATTTTTTCATATTTTAGATGCATTATCTACCGCTGTGTGGTGGTTTAGTCGGAATGCTATTTCAAATATTCATTGCATGTTTGTTGGGCAATTTTGTGGAGGTGACGGTATGTATCATTGAATCACAATTAAGGTTTATATTAAATTCTAGTCCAAAGTTTTTCCGTTTTAATCCGTTTCATTTTTTCAGCACGATCGAATTTACACTGCTGCAATGGAGTTAAATTGGAATGAGTTGTTCCTGAATGAGCAACGTTTATACATGATTTTTCTATGCCGTTGTCAAAATCCTTCTTTGCTGTCTATCGGTGGATTTGCCCCACTTAATTTGAATACTTGCGTAAAGGTATTTTAAATAATCGATTGATTTTTCAATTCATCAAATTATTTTTTTTTTAATGAAAAATCCATTTTTAGATATTTTCGAAAATTTACTCAATTACCATGCTGATGTACTAAACGATCTCCTAAATTAGTTGAACGGACACATTGAGCTCATTTTACGTTTAATCAACTTTTAAGAATTATTGACTACTCTCGTTTAGGTTAGTTAAAAAGTAAACTAAAAACAGTATACTTTGCAAAAAATAGATTTAGTATTTAGATAAGAATGTGAGGATAGGTCAAAAACAAAATCAAAAGTCATGAATTCAATTTATTTTCACATTAAAATCAATTTGGTGTTGAATCAGTGTAGAAAAGTAAGCCTTACACATAAAATCCTCTTCTTTGTGAATGCTGCCATTATTTCACGCATTTATTCAACAAAAGTATGTAGAATCATTACATAAGAGAAGATGGTCTTGAGAATCTATTTAAATCATAGAAAACGTATTTAGTCAAAATAAAATGTTCATCAAATGATTTCATACAGATGTTGGATTACCGAAACGCAAGTTTCCATATTCAGTGGATATATTCCCCCAATAGTGAGAGTTATTGCCTCTTGTGAATGAAACATTAAGAATTTATACACCATTTGATCTGATTGTGACAATAGGAACCAATCACCACGGATGATACTACGATATATTTTGTCATTCTTAAAGTAAACAATTAAAATTAATTATTATAAAATAATTCTAAAGCACAAACAAGATCTTACGCATAACTCAATGACAGTGCCAACCGCACAGAAGGAAACGATTTGAATCAGAGCAGTGACCACAAGACCAATCGCAGGAAAGAATTCAATCTGTAGACATGAACATCGGATAACAGAATTGGTTACATTTTCATTTAAAACACATACTTTTATGGTAACAAAGAGTTCTAAGGCAGCCGTAACACCAGCACAGACTATTTGAACGAAGCAAATTTTAAAGAAAGCTGTGTCCAAGACGTCGACAACACTGTTTGCAATATAAATTAAAAACGTTATTCCTTTTGAATGAAAAATCAATATAAACACTTACTCCGAAATCTCATGATGCATCAGCAGAATATTTTTGAGTTGAGCTTTTACTCGTGGATCGTTTGTTATGTTTTTTCTCAAAATTGCATTTAGATTGTCAATATTATCACTGAATATGCACGTAAAAACTGGAATATTCACGATTATCATAACGAACATAAAGTCACAGGCAGCATTTCCGGTAATTCCAAGGGTTAAGAGTATCAATTGCAGTATCGATAAATTGGTAAAATCAATCGTAGAGTTCTCATCTATGAATGGAATGAATACTGGAAGCAGAGGTTCCATTTTACCATGCCAAAAATATGCATAAGCTGGATTAATAAAGTGAAACATGCCGGAGATAAAGTAGGCGGCTGAACCACCTTTGAGCACTACTTCAGTGATTATTACAAACGTTTTTATGAGCAATGATCGCGATGGATTTTTCGCATTTGTTGCATACACTTCAGTAATTTTATCCATGATTTCGACAAATTTCAGTGCATATTGAACAGAGTACATTTTTACAATCAACTGAAACGAAAGTTCACATCAAATCAATACCAAACATTTATCTCAATTAAAATTATATGAGCGAAGACAACATTTAGAATACGATAACTGAAATGGAGTCAAGTTCATAGCCGTTTCGCTATAATTCATCAACATATTTGAAATCATTTTTCTTACCTCCGAAGCAAAACCACTGGTAGCAATTAAATTGATAACCATAACCAAATCGTAATGTAGTATAGTCTTTACGACACCAGCGAAGAATAACGTGATGAGTCCATACATGACATAGGTATAAGAATATGCCTTGAATTCACCACCACGAAAAATATCATGACCAACTGCTGTGAACAATTTTCGCAGCAAAGTGTAAAATTAATGATGTATTTTCTCATGAGATTGGATTTTATTCAATCCAAATGATTCAAATTAATTGAGGTTTGAGGTTTAGACTCAAGTTTCCTTCAACTGGTCTTACAATGCAATTGCTTATGCAACAAAAGAACAACAAAAAATCAATTGACACAAGTTTCTATCTTCTTTATGCAAAAATGTAAGCCAACGTTCAGTAAGACCCGTGGCCGTCCCTCCAGCATCGTAGATATACTAGATACTGATTCTCTATTGAAAATATTCTGAACATTTCTATACACGAATATAATCGTGCGTAATCAGTACAACTATTTCAGTACAATAATTCTAAATTATTACGGTATCACGAATGAGATCGTGACTGTTGCTTATCATGAAATTGGAATATTAATTTATTATTTTTACAAACCGGAACTGTTTGGACCTCTGATCGAGTACGTGAGAATTTATCAGATATCTGACATATGTAAGCACTATTCTATACAAATTTAAATATAAAGGTACAAATAAATAGTTTAAAAATTACATTCCGATACAAAAAAGGATGGAAAATGTTTTTCCAGTCGATTACGTCGAGAGTAAATCGACGTCGGCAACTGTTCGTGTTCACACTGATGGCTGGTGGCGAACTTTGTAGAGAAAGCAGGTCTGATGTTAGCACAGCGCTAAGCTAATCATTTACCAAAAATGTTCATTTGAGATTTTCCTAGAGATTTTCTCGTGGGAATGTCTGGCTAAATAGAATCAAAGTTAACATTAAAAGCAATTAAAATACACGTGGAACTGATTTTTGTGAAATTCCAATTCTATGATAGCAATATATCCACTAAAAATCCAATCAATAGCAATATAAACATGCAAAAGCATTCAATGAATGACTGAATAAATTTTATTTAATTGCTTTCAAATGCAAAAACCAACGAGGATAAAGAAACTGATATTTAGTTAAATTGGTGCATTTAAGTGATTAAAACAAAAGTCCAAGGTTCAATAAAACAACATCTTCCCTTTTGCCCCGGCAATCTACTCATTTCTTGCTAGTTCCGCTTTTGACATTGAATAAATCTGATTATTATTCGCCATAGTTCTTGAACGATTCTTACTTTGAAGTGATCAATAAACTCCAAACATCTCGCCGCGCGTGATGGACGCTTATTCTCGTTTCACGCGCTGTATTTTCGAATGGGAGAGTTCCCTGTTAGATATAATGGGTCATAATTTTTTGCGCGGAGACTTTCGGCCGAACCTAATGACAAGCATAATCTATTTTCTTCTGGCTTTAACTTTCGTAATGGAAATCTATTCTACTTTGTTCTACGATTTTGCGACGAAAATTTTCGCGATTCTATCATTTTTTCTAACATTGCAGGTGAACTATTCAAATTCAGTGTTCGCTCTCATTGTGTTGATCATTTAAACTGTATTTTTATTCTTTATTTAAATTAAATTGTATTTAATTGTATCTAGGTTCTAGTAAAAATATGCCGCATTCAATACACTGACGAATTTATTTGGACCATCGGCCTTATCCAGAAATTGTACAGAGTGCACATTAAAACGGAAGTTCGTGAGCGCATTGAATATTTTCATAAATGCGCATTTTTCACCGAGCTTCTATTCAAAGTGATGGTCGCATCGTACATGTCGTTTATCTGTGTATACCCGGTGTATCCGATTTACATGTATTACGTCAAAGATGAATTGATTCCAATGATGCCGTTATACATGCCTGGCATCGATGAGAACACAGATTTCGGTTGCATCTGTTTGAGCATATATCAGATCGTCATTCTTTTGTTAGCAATGTTGGGACTTGCAGCTCTCGAATTCTTTGTGACAGTTTTAATCATTAGTTCGTTGATCTTTGCCAAATTAATTTCAATGGATTTGCAGCAAATAAATAACGACCTGGCCGAACGGAGCTCTGGAATGTTTGAAGTGCGAGGACGTCTTAGGAATGTTTTCCTAATGCACCAAGAAATGGGAGAGTGAGTAATCGACTTCGAATTTCATGCGAAAAGTATGAATCACTCGAATCGAAAGAGGACTCCTCATATAGAATATTTTGACTCAATTTTTCAGGTATATGCAGCGTGTCGATAAATTAACATTTCAAATATTTTTTGTTCAACTTGGAACAGCCACATTATGTTCGATTCTTGCACTGTATACGATTTTGACGGTAATTTAAATAAAACATTTCGACTACTAGTATATCAGTATGGAGTAAGACAGTAAATGAAAGGCGTGTGTGTTGTCGTAAGACTCAAACAAGAGAGTGATTTATTAATTGTCAATTAACTTACCTTGCGGCGACACATATGCATACGCACGCACTACACCTTCCCCCTTTTGGAAAGTTGGTGTTTACAATATAACACCTACTTGTTCACCTCCCCTTTTTTGAGGTGTGAAATCTTACAATTTTCTCAGTTTTGCTTTTTTTTTCATTTCTTTTTTTTTAATTATTTTCTAAAATGAATTTAAGAAAAGTACATCTCAGTTGATCATTCTGTTCAATTTACTTTCGATAAATGCGTTTTTCTTACTGATTTCTAATTGTTATTTTTTTCTTTGTTTTCAATATAAATTTTTTTTTTTGTTTTTCTTTGATTATTACATTTATGTAGTTCTATGCTTTAACCGTTCTGTTTTTATGAATCTTATGTTCCCTGTTGTTTATTTCAATTATTAAGTTTTCATTTTCTATTTTTCTTACCCTGTGTGGACCCGAATATACTTGTTGATGTTTATTATAGGGTTCCCTCTTTACTAAAATTAGATCTCCTATTTTCACGTCTATTGGGTTAATTGTTTTGTCATATTGTTGTTTGTTTCTTAATTTTAATCTGTCTATGAATTCTATGGATTTCTGATGTGCCAATTGCAATGTATTTTTTAGGATTTTAACGTAATTTTCAATGTTGTATATTGGTTCTATTGGATATTTCAGAAACTCAACTTGATTTGCTCTGTGGCCAAAGACCAATTCAAATGGAGTGAATTCCAAATTAAGTGTACTATGGAATGAAGTGTTATAGCAATAAGTAAAATATTTAAGTCTAATGTCCCAATCGTCTCCGATTGAGTACGCTCTTATGTATTCGTTAAAAACGCGATGATTTCGTTCAATCGCTCCGAGCGTTTGATGGTGATAAGCAGTGCTAAAATTATGCTCGATGTTCAACAAACTGCACAATTCTTTTAAAATTTCGTTCCTATATTCCGTTCCCAAATCCGTTCGAATTGATTTAGGTATGCCATAAATGAGAACAAGTTCCTCAAAAAGCACCCTTGCAATTGTTTTTGCTTCTTTGTTTGGCACAGCGCACGTTATCAAATATTTTGATAAATCGCATATAATGGTAACTGCGTATAGATTATTATTAATTGACTTGGGAAGCGGACCAATTGTATCAATTATCACTAGATCAAACGGTTTTTGAGCCGTTGAGCTAATATTCATCGCCTCTTTCGTTGCGATTTTGGGCTTTGTGAGTTTGCACGTTGTGCACTTTCGCACAAACTCTGTCACATGCTTGCTCATGTTTTTCCAAAAATATAGCGATCTCAATTTCGCATATAATTTTTTAGAGCCGCAATGACCTCCTCTCAGCATACTTTCGTGATATTCTTTCATCAACGACTGCTGTTTTCCCTTGTCAGTTACTGTTATTACCGGATTTGTGATAATTATTTTGAATTCATTTATTTTTTTCATGCATTCCTCTTTGAACGATTCCGCATTTATATATTTAAAAATTAGATCATCACTGGGCCATTGAATTTTCTTTAAATTATTTTCTACCATGGCTCGTTTTAAAGCTGACAAGATTGACTCGAAGTGCAATTTGTCACTCATGGCTGCCCTTACTTCAAAAATTGTTTTGTGTTTTAAATTTGCGCATATAATTATTTCATTCTCATTTTCAAATGTTCTTATTCGCGGTATTTTCTTGTTATAGCCGTTCTCACTAATTGAAACCGGCACATTTTTAATTGCATTTTCTTTGTTCCTATCATTTTTCTTTTCATTTTCAGTTTCTCTGATTTTCCGCAAATCACCAGTCATCGAACGAGTGATTGCTAAAATTTGTTTGCTATCTTTTCCTAACTCCTTTATTTCGCTAAACGGTATGCGTGATAGAGCGTCAGCCAAAATATTGTCTTTCCCCTTTATGTACACTATATCGAAGTCGTACTCTTCCAATTCAAATCTAATTCTCAATAATTTGGAAGCGGGATTTTTCATCGTAAATAAATGTACCAATGGCTTGTGATCGGAAAAGACAGTGAAATGTCTACCATAAATGTATGGTCTAAAAGCCAAAATTGAGTGGTATATTGCCAATAATTCTTTTTCTATAATCGCCTTATTTTTCTCGCCCTTTTGGAAAGTTTTTGAAAAATAAGCGACTGGCAATTTTTGATTATCATGCTCCTGCAATAATACTCCACCGCAGCCCAGCGTGCTGCTATCAACCTCAATTACAAATTCCTTCGTAAAGTCTGGGTACTGAAGAATTTGTGGCGAAATTAATGCCTCTTTTAATTTGTCAAATGCCATCTGATGCTTAGATTCCCAAACAAATTCCACTCTTTTTCTAGTTAAATTTGACAATGTCCGCGTGATTAATGCAAAATTGCGAATAAACCTGCGGTAGTAATTAGCAAAAGCCACAAAACGTCTAACCGAATCCTTGTCATGTGGTACTGGGTAATCCCGCATTGTCTTCAATTTACTCTGGTCAGGTAAGATGCCCTTGTCGGTACATTCATGACCCAAGAATATGACATTTGTTTCGAAAAATTTGCACTTTTCTGGGTTAATTTTCAAGTTACGTGCTCTTAAAATGTCAAATACGGATTTCAAATTCCTTAAATGATCAAATTCTGACTTTCCTATGATAATTATATCGTCAATATACAAAAATGCACGTTCTGGTGGTAAACCAGAGAAAGCGATTTTCATCATTCTACTGAAAGAGTTCGGTGCCACATTTAAACCGAATGGCAAGACTTTCCACTGGAAACTGCCCTCTTCCGTCGAAAAAGTCGTTATTTCCCTACTGTCAGTATGAAGTGGTATCTGATGGAAACCAGAAAATAAATCAACCACACTGAAAAACTTAGCTCTACCTAGATTGTCTAAAATTTCATCTATTCTCGGAAGCGGAAATTTATCCGGAATTAGTTTTTGATTTACCTTCCTATAATCTATACACATTCTCCACTTTTTGTTTTGTCCTGAGCCCTTCTTCGGTACTAAAATTACTGCGCTATTATAGTTTGATGTACTAGGTTCTATCAATCCATTTTTTAACAGTTCTTTCACCTGTCGCGCTATTTCTTGTTTCTGTGACTGTGGCTGTCTGTAATTTTTTGTATACACTGGCTCGTCATCTTTTATTCTCAACTTTTGTTCATAAAAATTATTGACCGTCAATGAGTCAGTTTCAACTGCGAAAACATCAGCATATTCTCTGCATAAATCATCTAATCTCTGTCTTAATTTGATTGATTTTGGATAATTTTTCCTCAATATTTTCATTAACTTTTCTGTTCTCTCTTCATCGGGTTTTGTTTTGGTCATCTCATAAACTTTAAATTTTTTCAATTCAACTATATCCAATTCTGGCATTTTTATGACTTTCATTTCATCATTCGTGTTGACAATATGTATTTTTATGTCACCTGATTCATTTACTATCGTGTTTGCACTAAAAATTCCCTGTTCTATTTCTTTTCCACAAATTAACGACGGTTGTGAAACGCTAAACCTGAAAATTCGAGATACTTCGCTCCGTGCTGGCAATGCAATCTCGTTGTTTTTGGTGTGAACACCCATCGGTATGTGCAATTCACCCAATTTAGTCCTGATAGTGAAAGTGTGACTACCATAATCCAATACACATGAATAAAGTCTCAAGAAATCCTTGCCTATAATACCGTTACTTGGAATATTGAAATTGTTCGGCATTACGTGAAATTTGTGCGTTATTTCCAAATTTTGAATGTATAATTTTAACTGAATGAAACCTAACGAATAAATTGGTGTCTTAACTACCCCGGTTACCTCAATAATGCTAGATTTATCGATGTTAAAATTTCCCCTTAAACTATTCAATTTAATAATGCAAATGTCAGCCTCTGAATCTACCAAAAATCTACTATTGCTTATTGTCTTATTTGTATTTAATTCTACGTAGTCAGAGAGGTTCAAATTCATAGCGAATACCCGTTTCACAGTTTCGTCTGAATTTGATGAATTTTTATTGTCATTTAATTGCTGTATTCCGCCTGATTGACATTCACGTTTTGGGTATCTGCCCCCGACGGCGGGGCTTGATTGTTTTCCGCATAGAAAACACGGTTTTGACCCCCACGATTGTTACGATAATTATTGTTATAATTATTATAATTTTGACCACGGCCACGATAATTGCCACCACGGCCACGACCTCTAAAATTGCCGTTGCCGTTGCCATTACCGCCGTTGTTATTTTGGAAATTATTGAAATTTCTGTTTTGTTGGTAACCCCGGCCATTGTTCTTATGGTTACTACGGAAACCACGAATATTTTGAAATTTATTTGTCTTAAATGAGAGCACTTGTTGCTCAGTCGTTTCTGTACGACTTTCAATGACATACTTTGCAATTACCTCCTTCGGACTTTCGAACTTTGATGAGGCAAGGACAGATTTAACCATTGATGAGTCTGTGTTGGCGCGGCACAGCTCAATCGTTTTGTCAATGGCCATTTCAGTGGCTTTACCCAAAGGTATGCCCTCTAAAATTAAAGATCTTTTGAAACTGTCAGCCAATTGATCGGCCCGTTTCGAGTAATCCGAGAGGTTACACTTATCGGCCTTGATTGCCATCATACGACCACAAATAACCTTACTATTTTCAGGCTTAATTTGCGATCTGAGCGTCGTTTTGATTATTGCAATATTTTCAATATCGGTTGGCATTATATCACTCGCCAAGCCCTTTAAACGAGATATTATAAATTGTTTCAGAACTGTGCGGTGCACGTCTGATTCGCACATTGTTTCCGCCAATTCGATAGAATTTATGAACGGATTCAGTGACAGTGGATCACCAGAATAGTATTCTGTGAATGTTCTGGCACATAAATTGTAAAATTCTAATTTAGAAGTCATTTTTGTATGTTGTGTGGGTACAGGTGCCGAGTTCGAAGCAAAATTTTCATTTAAATAAGTGTCCGTTTCAACGTCGTTTATTAAATCATCATTTGTTTCAGTATCCTCTATCAGATTTGAGTCACTGTTTACTACATTTGTACCCTCATTCGACCCATCATTCGCGTTGTATGGTACTAATAAAAGCTCACTAATCAAGCCAAAATCAAGAGGTAAATCCACGTGAAATCCCAAAAAATGCAATGCATCTAGCAATCTTTTTTTATAGGTAGTCTCGAAACTTTGATGGATTTGAATTTGGGTTTCTTCTTTTTGAAATTTTATGTTTTCATTTACAAATGCCGCAAATCTATTATATGCCGTTACGACCTCTAATTTAAAACTTTCTAACTTACTCTCATCCTGAGGCAACGGTCTATTTCCTGTCTTATAAACTAAAATTTTCCCGCAAACCTTATAAAAATATTCTTTCCTCTGTTTATATTCCTCGTTTGCACTCATTAGTAAAATCGTATATCAATATCAAAAATATATCTGTATCAAAAATGTATTCAAATCCATTTTTTATATATATAAATTGCAAATTCCTTGAGTAATTATTAAATTCCCCATGCTTTAGTTATCATGTTTGATTTAGAATGTGTTTTAAATAGCTATTAATAAATGTCGTCCAAATAGAAACCGCATTAAAATCAATCAAAATAGTTGCATTTATATTATGTTTCACATAAATGTATCAAATAACGTTCAAATTCAGCTAATTATTATTTCATTCAAATTCATGTTAAATTCATTGTTTCATGTAAAAGTCATATTTAATGGTTTAGCCTAACGTTGACAAACGAGTTAAAATTCTAATTGATATTATTTCATCATTTATTGTTGAAATGTTGTGAAAAGTTGCTGTGGACTTGCTTGTTGTTGTTGAACATCCCGTCACAGGAAAAAAAAAAGTTTACACATGTAAAATATTTTAGTCATTGTGCACTTTCAGCTTTACATTATATTTTGTTTTCATAAAATTTGATTTGCGTTGAGGAAAAAAAAAAAAGTCAAATGTAACTGTGTTTTTTTGTTTTTGTTTTTGTTTGTTTGTTTATTTTTTTTCCATATACTTTTCTAATGCACCTTCAAGCACTCGGTGTCTTATATGCAGTGTCACATTTCAATTCGTATTCATAAGTTCACTGGCCGCATTTTGGATTTTGCACTCAAATATTTGTCACTCCAACAGTTTTAATGCACTCAGTGTAATTTTATTTCGTTATTTCAATGTTCGAAGTGAAGTTTGTATTTTGGACTCAGATATTTGTCGATGAAGCAAATTGAATGCACTCTTTAGTTCAATGTTCGAAATGAAATTTTGCTTTTGTCAACTTGCACTTTTTTTTTTATTCGTATGTTCGAAGTGGAATTTTTGTCTTTGTTAACATGCACTTATTCAATATCTTGTTTCATATATTTCTGATTTATTCAATGACTTTTTCTATTTCTTTATCTTTCATATTTTTCTCATGCTTCTATGATTGTATTCCTTGCACTATAGTGACTTAATGTTTTTTTTATCACATAACGAAGGCAAAAACTGATTGCGAACAACACCACAATTAATAACAAAATCACTATAGCCACCCATTGAGCAAACTCGTGACTGCTGTCCTTTTCTTTCTCTATGATTAACTGGTTATTAATGCTATCTTTAATTGATTGGCCCTCACTGCCAGTATATATGTTCTTCGTCACGAAAAATGTTGATAATCCCGTTATAACCACTACACCAAGTCCAATTGACCACGTTAACGGATCCATTTCGTTAATTTTTTTTTTTAATATATCAATAATGTCTATCACTTTCAATTTCCAAAATTTTAGAAAATATTCAATTTATTTTATAGATACGCACAATTTGTTATTAATGAAGTTTTATTTATTTGTCATTATTATTAGTAATTTTATTTATTCGTTGTTCATTTTTCGTCGATTATTTAATTGAATTCGTCATCACTTTTTAATCGCTTAGCTGGTCGCCATATATCAGTATGGAGTAAGACAGTAAATGAAAGGCGTGTGTGTTGTCGTAAGACTCAAACAAGAGAGTGATTTATTAATTGTCAATTAACTTACCTTGCGGCGACACATATGCATACGCACGCACTACACTAGTCTCCAGAACAAATTCAATGAGCGATTAAAATACTTCCACATAATTGACTTAAATGACATTTCCTTAGTCCCTCTTTGCTCAAAAGACAATCAATAATTTATCTCTTTAATCACTTTTTTTTCAATTCTATAGATCCATTATCTGCCCCTGTATGGCGGTATAGTCGGCGTGCTATTTCAGATATTTATTGCATGTTTGTTGGGCAATTTTGTGGAAATAACGGTATGTATCATCGAATCAGAATTAAGGTTTTCTGGTCAAATATTATCCCGGTAACTCGTTTCATTTTTTTTCAGCACGATCGAATTCACAGTGCTGCAATAGAGCTAAATTGGAATGAGATGCCCCTGAACGAGCAACGTTTATACATGATTTTTCTATGCCGTTGTCAAAATCCTTCTTTGCTGTCTATCGGTGGATTTGCCCCACTTAATTTGAATACTTGCGTAAAGGTATTTGAATTAATCAAATCATTCATCCAATTAAAATTTTTATCGTCCGTAAATGTTTAGTTATCTCCATTTTTAGATTTTTTCGAAAATTTACTCAATTACCATGCTGATGTACCAAACAATCGTCTAAATTTGTTGGACACACAAATTGAGCTCATTTTACGACCAATCAACTGTTTTTGTTTTTGAAAACTTCTGTTTTGATTTAGTTTGAAAACATCTAAATAATATCAATACAGCTCTTTCTGTTTTTCACAATGTAAAATTTACAATCCACAATAAATTTAAGTCGAAGAAGTTTTTTTTTAATATTTTGGTTCCCACTTTGAGTAATTCAACAATCAACATGCAGCTGCTTAAGCATTGAATCAACCAAACGCTTTCCACTCAGTTCGTTTCTTTGAACACCACGCACATACATAAGTATCCTTCGGATAAATCCTTCGATTTTATAGTCTCGGATTTGAATGTTCAAAATAACAACATTAGTTAACAGACTTTTCGTTTTTCTCTGTATTGATGTTTTTAAATATTGGCAATCTGCTGATTTTTAACCAGTTCTTCTTTGGACATTGATCAAATCTGTCTATTTTTCATCAGTGCTCTTAAGCAGTGGCCATTTTGAACATCTCTCTAAACTTCAAACATTTTGCCATTCGCGATGAACGCTCATTCTCGTTTCACGCGCAGTATTTTCGAATGGGCGAGTTTCCTTTTAGATAAAGTCGGTCATCATTTTCTCAAGGGACACTTTCGGCTGAACTTTATAGCCTGTGTCATATATTGTCTTCTGGCTTTAACATTCGGAATGGAAATCTATACTGTTTTGTATTGAGATCTTGGGACGAAGATATTTGCAATTATAGCATTTTTTGTAACATTGCTGGTGAACAATTCAAATTTAATTTCCACTCTCTTTTTTAAAGTTTAAAATGTATTTCTTCAAATAAATTGAATAATTATTTTCTAGGCATTAGTGAAACTATGCCACAATAAATACACTGACGATCTCCTTTGGACCATTGGCCTCATCCAGAAATTGTACAGAGTCCACGGAAGTTCCACGGAAGTCATTAAAACGGAAGTTCGTGAGCGTATTGAATATTTTCATAAATGACATTCAAAATATTTTTTGGTCAAGTCGTGTCAGCCAGTGTCGGTTCGGTTCTTGCACTGTATACGATTTTGACGGTAATTTAAACGAAACATTTGATTCAATTGGTACTTTTTGGTATTTTGGTATTATTCAAATGTTTTTTTTTTAATTCTTTAGATTAATTATGTGCCACTGTATGGCGGTTTATTTGGCATGCTTTGCATGATATTCATTGCATGTTTATTGGGAAATTTTGTGGAAATAACGGTACATATTATCGGTTTAGAATTAAAACCTATATCAAATTCTAGTCAAAAGTTTTCCCGGTACTTCGTTTCATTTTTGTCAGCACGACCGAATTTACTGCGATGCATTGCAGCTAAAATGGAACGAGTTACCACTGAATGAGCAACGTTTATACATGGTCTTTCTATGCCGATGTCAAACTCCATCTTTGCTTTCGATTGGTGGATTTTACATTTTGAAATTCGTAAGCACTTGGGCTGAGCCATGGGCTGAGTGACGTGAGCACTTCAATAGCCATATCAATATATTGGTGTCCCAAACACCAACCGAATGTAGATTTGGCATTTGATTCCGGTTAAACACTAAAACCCACACTAAAACATTTCATCGTTAAATTTTGGGCCTGGATATGTTGTTAACTCTCCGCTTGTTGTTTTGCTTCAAATTTTTATTCTTATAGCTTGTTTAATAAATAAATTGAATTTCACTTGTGGTCCTGACTCTTTCATACTAATTTTCGATATTTGAATTTACCCCTGATGTATTCGAATTCAACGAACGCATAACGTCACGTAATTCTTCCTAAACACTATCTTTATCATAAAATTATAATTGAAGAACATTTTGCATTTATGTAGAATTAGTTAGTTATTAGTTTCTGCGTGTATTTCAATTGCTTTTATTCCTTATTTATTTATATGTAATCGCCAAGTTTTGAAGTTCCGATCCCCTAGTAAAAACATTCTGTGTCTCGAAAGAATTCCTCGGTAATACTGCAAATATTGCCAAACCAGGTTGAAATCCATTGTGAGAGTAGAAACTACGCGTCTAATTGAAATAATAATGGAATTTTTTAGTTCAGCTTGGCCGAAGGTCTATGCCATGAAATCGTTTTGACGGAATGCATCCAAAAAAGAACGCTTCCATGGTTCAATTTTAATAATAAGCTTTATTCAATGTTCAAAGAAGAACTGACTGCACTGAGGTTGGAACAAACCTAAGCAATGGAATTGGCAACATACACTTGATGTGGTGTATTCAATTTTTCAAAATCAAATTCAAGGTTCAAAAACACCCCGTCAGTAGTTGATGAAATTTAGATTTGTATTTTATACTATTCGATTAAAACGGTCTGTTGAGTGTTTTTCAGTTCGCTTTTGGACATTAAACAAATCTGTTTATTTACCAAAGTTTTCGAGCAATTTTGACTTTGAATTTTGAAATAAACTTCAAATATTTTGTCATCCACAATGGATTCTTATTCACGTTTTACGCGCTGTATTTTCGAATGGGAGAGTTCCCTTTTAGATATAGCCGGTCAAAATTTTCTGCGCGGAGACTTTCGGCCGACCTTAATGACTTGTATAGCTTATTTTCTTATGGCTTTAGCATTCGTAATGGAAATTTATACGGCTGTGTATTATGAACTCGCCACAAGGATATTCGCTATTTATGCACTTGTTTTTACATTGCAGGTCAACCATTGAAATGTTGTACTCAAGCATATTGAGTTCAATGCACATTTTATTTTGATATATATTTTAAACTGCGTTCCAATCCTTTTAATCGAATTGTGTTTTCTAGGTTTCAGTGAAACTGTTCCATGTTCGATACTCTGGCGACTTTCAGTGGACCATAAATATTATTCAGAAATTGTACAGAGTGCACATTAAAACGGAGGCTCGAGAGCGCGTCGAATATTTTCATAAGTGTGCTGCTTACTCCGAGCTTCTATTCAAAGTGATAGTCACAACGTATATTTCATTAACCTTCGCATTTCCGCTGTTTCCAATTTATATGTACTATGCTCAAGATGAATTGATTCCAATGATGCCGTTATATTTGCCGGGCATCGATGATAGCACGCCTGTCGGATGCATCATATTATCCACATATCACTTTGTGATGATAACGTTAGCAGCATTAGGACTTGCAGCATTCGAATTCATTGTGGCAGTTTTAATCATTAGTTCGTTGATTTTTGCCAAATTAATTTCAATGGATTTGAAGCAAATTAATAACGACCTGGCTGAAGGCAACTCAAGAATGCTTGAAGTGCGAGGACGTCTTCGGAATGTTTTTCTGATGCACCAAGAGATGGGCGAGTGAGTAATATCCTTCGAATATCATACGAAACAGGACTCCTCAAATTAGTCAATATTGACTCAATTTTTCAGATATATGCAACGTATCGATAAATTAACATTCAAAATATTTTTTGCTCAAGTCGGAACAGCCACTTTTTGTTCGATACTTGCACTGTATACAATTTTGACGGTAATTTAAAAGTAACATTTGATTAACATGGTTGGTATTTTTGTAGCCAATTTGAGGTTAATTCGCACACATCACATTTTTTGTCGTTTCTTTAGATTCATTTTGTGCCACTGTGTGGCCCTGTAGTTGGATTGATGTTTCAGATATTCGTTGCATGCTTGTTGGGCAATTTCGTGGAAATAACGGTATGTATTATCGATTTAGAATGAGGGCAGAGATCTAAAGGGTCAAAACTCAAGACTAAATCACTTCTAAGTCAATCATACTTTTTCACATTTAATTTTTTCAGCACGACCGAATTTACGACGATGCAATGCACCTAAACTGACACGAGATGCCCCTGAATGAGCAACGTTTATACATGTTCTTTCTATGTCGTTGTCAAACGCCATCTTTGCTGTCCCTCGGTGGATTTGCTCTTCTCAATTTGGAAACCTGTGTGACGGTATTTCAAACAATCAAATCATTTATCAAACTAAACGTTTTATAAAAAAAATCGTTCGTTCTCACTGAGTGTCGCTACGACACGGTACAGTCGTGGCGGCAAACATTCACGACGCCTCAGCGTCGTATTGATTTCGACGATGTTCGTATATGCATACGACATATGAGTCGTGAGGTACCACGATGTGAACGCTTCGCATGATGCGAGCGCTCTATGTGAGTACGACATATGAGTCGTATGCATATACGAACATCGTCGAAATCAATACGACGCTGAGGCGTCGTGAATGTTTGCCGCCACGACTGTACCGAGTCATAGCGACACTCAGTGAGTTTTCTCCATTTACAGATTTTTTCGAAAATTTACTCGATTACTATGCTGATGTACCAAACGATTGCTTAAATTTCAGTGTTTAAAATATCTAAAAAAAATTACTATATATTCGTATTCCTCATTCATTCTTATTGCACATCTTGTTGTTAATTGTTTGATAAATAAATGGAATTTTATTCGTAATCCTAACTTCTCCGCACTGATTTTTGAAATTTGACTTTCCTTCAAAATTGAATCTTTCGAACGATAATTACTCTCAGACGAACGTATAAGGGTGCAGTCACACGAGAAACATTTACTGTAAACATAAATGTATGAAAATGTTTCCAGAAAATGTTTCTCGTGTGACTGCACCCTAACAATAATACATTTCTTCTAAACAGAAATTACAGTTGATTTTACGTTCCACATGAATTAGTTTCCACACCGTGCGTCCCGAATAACTTTTCCTTACATGAAACATGTATTGGTTTTGCCTCGAAAATTCATCTCCACCGCGCTTGATCAAATGATTTCTGGTCGCGTTTCAAATTTTGACCAGAGTCTCAGTTCAGCATTGAAATAGCTCTGGTACTTTTTGAGTTGGATCAAATCCAAGCTCTGCCGTTGGTACACCGCGCTCTTGTCACATATTTTGGCATAGAGATAGCAGTCGGCCGGGCAGTCCGAACTGAAACAGCGGTCCGACCATTTTGAGCCAGTAGTTCGGACAGACAGGAGGCCACCTCAGACTGATCGAGTGCTCGGACGCGGCCGAAATGACATTGGTGACAAAAAAAAATTTATCCAACCAATTTTGGGGTATTCCGAGAACCAAATTAGCTCCCAGTGGTAAAAAAAAAATTACCACAGAATCCAATGGTACAAAAACTGTTTCAATAAATGTTTCAGCTTATAATATTGGGAAAACAAATTTTTGAATTTTCCCCATTTTGGGAACTCCCGGTTCTTAATAGCCCCCACGATGACGTACACCAGAACAACTTCAAGGGAAGTGTTCAGCCGCGTCTGAGCACTTTGCCAGTCCCAAGTGGTCGTCCGTCCGGCTGCCTGGTCCCTGTCTGTGTATGTAAATTGTACATTAACACAATAACTCTCGAACGGAATCTCAAATTCCAAAGTGATCAGATCAATTAGTTCAGTTTTATCACCGTATGTTTCCTATTTAATTTGCGCCATATTGGTGTAGTCGTTTCGCAGCGACATGCACAATTTTGTGTTCGTTTGTTCATAAAGTATTTCGTATTATAAATCGGTATTTTTCTCGTTTTCATTGCAAATCCAAAAAGCTCTTGATTAGTCAATGAATTGTTTATTCAATTGTAAAATCAAATTTGACGGGCTTGGCGGAATAATGTAACACAGAAAAAGTCCGCCAGGCCCGTCATTTGTGGAAGAGTCAGAATCACGAAGGTATTAGCAAAGTTGAAATACAACGAAATATCGATTTCCATTATGAGAGCAGAAACTACGCGTCTAATTGAAATAATAATGAAATTATTTAGTTCAGTTTGGCCGAAGGTCTGTGCCATGGAAATTGCTTTGACCTAATGCATCCAGAGAAGAACGCTTCCATGGTTCAATTTTAATAATAAATTTTATTCAATGTTCAAAGAAGATCTGAGAGCACGCTGGAAATTCAATGGAATCAACAAAGAGATAAACCGTTTTGCTACTAAAACGATTCAATTTAATTGGTTTAATACCAATTTACCTTGAATGGAACAAACCTAAACAAAGGAATTGGTAATATTAACTTCATGTGGTGTATTTAATATTTCAAAATCAAATTCAAGGTTCAAAAACACCGTGCCAGTAGTTGAAGGAATTTAGAGTTCTATTTTATACTATTCGATTAAAGGTCTTTTGGGTGTTTTTCAGTTCTCTTTTGGACATTAAACAAATCTGTTTATTTTTTACCAAACCTCTTGTCACACGCGATGGAAGCTTATTCTCGTTTCACGCGCTGTATTTTCGAATGGGAGAGTTCCCTTTTAGATATAGTCGGTCATAATTTTCTGCGCGGAGACTTTCGGCCGACCTTAATGACTTGTATAGCTTATTTTCTTATGGCTTTAGCATTCGTAATGGAAATTTATACGGCTGTGTATTATGAACTCGCCACAAGGATATTCGCTATTTATGCACTTGTTTTTACATTGCAGGTAAACCGTTCAAATTCAATACATTCCAATTCTTTAAATTGAATTTCAATTATTGAATTGTGTTTTCTAGGCACTGGTGAAAATGTACCATGCTCGATACTCTGGCGACTTTCAGTGGACCATAAATGTTATTCAGAAATTGTTTAGAGTCCACATTAAAACGGAGATTCGAGAGCGTATTGAATATTTTCATAAGTGCGCTGTTTACTCCGAGCTTTTATTCAAAGTGATGGTCACCACATACATGTCGTTTACCTTTTTATACCCGCTGTATCCGATTTATGTGTACTACGCTCAAGATGAATTGATTCCAATGATGCCGTTATATATGGCGGGCGTCGATGAGAACACGCCTGTTGGATGCATCATATTATCCATATATCACTTCGTGGTTATAATGTTATCAGCATTGGGTTTTGCAGCATTCGAATTCATTGTGGCAGTTTTAATGATTAGTTCGTTGATTTTTGCCAAATTAATTTCAATGGATTTGCAGCAAATAAATAACGACCTGGCTGAAGGCAACTCAAGAATGCTTGAAGTGCGAGGACGCCTTAGGAATGTTTTTCTGATGCACCAAGAGATGGGCGAGTGAGTAATATCCTTCGAATATCATGCGAAACAGGACTCCTCAAATTAGTCAATATTGACTGAATTTTTCAGATATATGCAACGTATCAATAAACTAACATTTAAAACATTTTTTGCTCAAGTCGGAACAGCCACGTTTTGTTCGATACTTGCACTGTATACGATTTTGACGGTAATTGAAACGAAACATTTGATTAACCTGGTCCATCACATTTTTTGTCGTTTTTTTAGATTCATTTTGTGCCACTGTGTGGCCCTGTGTTTGGATTGCTATTTCAGATATTCTTTGCATGTTTGTTGGGAAATTTCGTGGAAATAACGGTATGTATTATCGATTTAGAATGAGGGCAGAGATCTAAAGGGTCAAAACTCAAGACTAAATCACTTCTAAGTAATCGAAAAATGGCAAAATAATGAAAAGTAATTAAATTGAATTTGCAAGCAATTTCCGTGACCTAGTCTCCACTAAGGTCTCTCCCTTATATATATGTATATATGCATGATGAAACGTAATGCTCTACGGCGCATTTATTTGAGTGTATCAAATATGAACAACAAATAGCCATTCATACCGATTACTTTCGACTAATTTCCATGCCACATCTGGCATTACAGTTTGAGTCATTGCTTTGTGCTACATAATTGCTTGCTGTAATGGATTAAGTTTTAAATAATAGGTGGATCTACTGTTTGAATAGATATTTTGAGTGTTTAAACGTTGATATTGGTTCAAATTTAAGGAAAAAAAAACATATAACATCTGAACAATTAATCCCTGTGTAGCCCTTTAGTAAAGAATTTTGAATTTGTGCAAATTGATCAGTGCTGAATTGTAACAAATTCATAAGCATACTAGACGGAACGGAAGAACAAACTGACGAAAAATATGTATCGCGGCTTCGGTTCTTTGTTCGACAGAGGACTGGATTGTTTGAGCATTACGGCAATCACACCTTCTCACCTTTAATTTTTTCAGCACGACCGAATTTACGACGATGCAATGTACCTAAACTGGCACGAGATGCCCCTGAAAGAGCAACGTTTATACATGTTCTTTCTATGTCGTTGTCAAACGCCATCTTTGCTGTCCCTCGGTGGATTTGCTCCTCTCAGTTTGGAAACCTGTGTGACGGTATTTCAAACAATCAAATCATTTATCAAACTAAACGTTTTATAAAAAAAAATCGTTCATTTTCTCCATATACAGATTTTTTCGAAAATTTACTCGATTACTATGCTGATGTACCACTCGATCGATTCTTGAATTCGTTGTTAGACACATTGAGCTCATTTCACGAATTTCTGATACTAGAACATATCTCAATAATAACTAATAAGCAGATGTTACAAACTGACAACACATTTGCAGAGACCTAATCTAATAATAATAAATTTTGGTTTTATTTGACTATAGTTAAATTTTATTCCCACAATCTCCCTCGGGGTCCTCCCTACAAAAACGATGGTGTTTCATAAAATACCTCCTTTATGAATTATTGGTTACAATTGAAAATAAAAAAAAAACTCTTTATTTTAATAAATAAGTTCGAATCGATTTATATATGAACAGGAATAATGAATAAATCATATCGAAATATATTACTACAATAATAGTTAGTGCAACACAATTGCTGGGAATGTAATGGTTCATTTTGACGACTAGTTTTTTCCACGATATGAGACAAACATTGTTTGTTCATAGCTTCGCCGTTCTGCAAACCAAGGATGCGACGGAATGAACAACTGTGAACACGAACAGTTGTACAATGTACATTCAAATGTACAATGTACAATGTATCACCTAGAACGGCAGAAGCACTCTAGCTTAAATTTCTAGCAATATGGTATTGAAAAGTTGTTAAATTATTCGACGAGCTTGCGAAGTGGCGCTCCATGCTCTCAAGTATGTACACCGTATAATCGGGTTTTCGGATATCCGATACCCGTATCCTATGAAATCGGTTCGAATACGGTTTTCGATTTATTTATCCGGCGTACACCTCTACTCTCAAGTTAATATGTTTTTTTTGCGCTAAAAATGCCATTTTTATATGAAAATGCCACGAATAACTTACTCGGAATAAGCACTTAATCCATATTTCATATGACCTTAAGTGAATATGCTGTAAACTGTCTTTGCCAGGACCTTGCGGAGAAATGGTCTTGCCGATCATGAATTGGCTGCAAAAATTGATCCGATTGTATTCGTTGTTATTCAGTTATTATATTATCTATACATAACTATCAACATTGGATGTAAATTTGATGGAAATGTTGATAGTTATGTATACTCAGTTACAATTTTGCGGTTAAATATGATGACATTTCGTCTCAAATTGGTTGAAATACGGAACACAACCGATTTACGGACGACAGATGGAACTCTCACCCGAAACTCGGAAGAGTATTATATGAGAGCGGATTTTGTGATTTTGCTCACGACTTTTGACGTTGCGTTCTTTTGTAAAGAAAATTCTTTATAGACCTTTTCTATCATATGATGCATAGTTTTCCATGCTGTTTAATTGAGTAATTAAATCGCACTGAGTTGTTCATTCGAAATTAAGACACTCGCGTCGGCTCAATTTGATTTGATAGGCACATGGCTATACGGCTGTATGACTTATACTCCAGCCTTGAATTTCTATTGATAGAAAATTTAGATTATTATAATAAATCTATAGATTCCTTTTTAAATATGCAAGATGCACAATGTGAACAGGCATATGCTCGAGAACAATGAAAAAAAAACTTTTTTTGAACTTACTTGCAATGACAGTATCAATGGCCAAAAATAGAACAGCATTGAAATTCATTATTAGTTTAATTTTGTGACGTTCAATCTGAATTGAAGCTCTCAAGTGATTTCCTTTTGTTTTCACTCTTTCTTTTATAGCAAAATATTTGCCACGCATGAAAAATTCTTGCATAATACAATAATTTACTACTCATGCATTCCACGTATGCCTCCCTGCAGAAAGAAATTGTGACCTCTAAGTCAATGCAAATTCTTAAGTTTATATTCATCGAAATGAAGCAGATGGAGATGAGATGTGTGCAATATGTTCGATGTTCATTGCAATATGGCCTTGCGGCATGGCATATGCGTTTTTTCCTACATTTTTGAAATCTTTTATATTTCACAACACGGTCATTTCATATGGTCTTGTCTATCAGACATGAACAATAATTTTAATTATATTGAAGAAAACAAATGAATCTTATTGTTTTAACTTGGTGTTACTATTTCGCACCGCCTACTCATACACGTAATTGGAATTCCTTAATATGGAAGGAAGTAAATATTTGTCGCACGGTAAATTGCATGCTTCAGTAAATATATACTCTGTACTTTTTTAGTATATAATTTGAAGTCAGTGTGTCATTGAAAATTTGCATGTGTGACAAAGAGTTTGCTATAAAAGGAAGAGAAATAACGAAAGGACATCACACAAGTACTTCAATTTAAATTGAACGTCCAAAACATAAACTAAAAATGAATTTCAAAGTTTAAGTCGCATTTTTTGGTGTTTTATTTGTTGCCATCGATATTGTCAATGCTAGTAAGTACATTATTTAAATAGAAAACTTTTGCCATTTTATGCTTAATACCAGAGCTCGAACTAACTTGGATTTATCATCAATAATGAATTTATGTTGCTTTGCGCTGTGTTATAGCAATGTCAGTTGTGTGTGTGAACACAACAGTCGATTCTCCTCTTTCTCGTTGCTTCTCGTGCTTGTGCCTACGTTTCCCCAAATTTATGACATAAATTCATCACATAAATTCATTATTGATGATAAATCCAAGTTATTTCAAGCTCTGCTTAATACTCATATTACATGGATCATATATTAATTTTTTTTCCGTGTGTTGCTGACCGATTGAATACATCGAGGACAATATATTTACCTGCCCCCCTCCCTTGCTACGCCCATGATTTCCTGTATGCTCGCAGATTAAAATATGTTTTAAGGATGTTTTAAGCCATAAATTGAAAAAATCGGGGCTTTAACGAGGCCTCATGGCAATCTTTTCTCCTGTATACAACCAGAACTTATCGGTGTTTAAATAATTCAAAAATAAGTTGTAAATAGCTTTATTCATCAATGTTAAAATCTTTCAGTAGCAGTGAGCAGTGTTTTTATTTTTAGCAAATTTCTTTTTAAATCTGAATTAAATAATGCACATGCCCGAGGTGTCTCTGATTTGATTTATATTTGTTGACAATAGCACAAATTTTTGCTGTCACATGTTCCATTCAAATCCGCAGCAGCTCTTTTACACGATTGGTCACAGGCTTCAAGTGGATTTGGTTGAAGACATGCCAAATACCTTCCATGGCATTTGCAATGGCCTTCAATGCATTTTCCTGGGAAGAAATATTCTGGTCGCTGTTTGCAATACGATTGGCAGGATGCAGCATTTGCTGCGTCATTGCCTTTGCTACAAGCTATTATATCCGGAAGTACTTGATAAAAATTAAATAAAAATTTAGATAAAAAATAAAATAAAATATGCAATAAATTAATGAGTAGGTTGAGTTTTCTTTTAAAGTTTTATGAACTTACTTGCAATGGCAGTATCAACGGCCAAGAATAGAACAGCAGCAAATGTGATTAACAATTTGAAATTCATTTTTAGTTTAATTTTGTGACGTTCAATATGAATTGAAGCTCTCAAGTGATCTCTTTCCGTTTTAACACTCCCTTTTATAGCAAGATATTTGCCACGCATGAAAAATTCTTGCATGATGCAATAATTTACTAAGTTATAATCATGCATTCCACGCGTGCCTCCCCACAGAACGAATTTGTGACCTCTAAGTCAATGCAAATTAAGTAAATATTCATCGAAATGAAGTAGATGGAGATGAAATGTGTGCAATATATTCAACGTTCGTCATATTTCGATGATTCACTTAATTTCAAAATCATATTCTTGTTTGAATTTCAAACTTGCGGCAAAGAAACCACTGGAATTGTGTCGCTGCGCAAGAATAAAATTATGAATACAATTAATCGCAAATATATTCTGCAGCAAAACTGCTTAAGAATGATGAAAATCTTGGCCCATAAATATTTCAGATTTGATGGCACTTGATTTGGCTAAACTATCCACACGAACACTTCCGTGACCAACCAACTGTCATTTATAGTTTTCTTTGGACGAATCGGACCCGGACAAGTCTGAACGCCTTCAATCCGAACGATTTTTCTCCTAGATATTTGAAATCTCCTTTTAGTTTTCATAGCATGGTCATTTCATATGGTCTAGTCAATCATGCATGAACCAATCATTTTGATCATATCGAAAAAAAAAACAAATGAAAGTTATTGTTTTGACAATGTTCGCACCACTTGACGTAATTGGAATTCCTTAATAAGACAGAAAGTAAATATTTGTCACACGGTAAATTACATGCGTTAGTTGCATATGGAACGAGACACACTCGCGTCTCATTTGTTTCAAAATGACACACGTCCGCGTCTTATTTGTTTCAAAATGACACACGTCCGCGTCTTATTTTCAAATTTAAATATATGTATAATTTGTCCAATTAAAACCACTTCGATATATTTTTTATGATTTTTCATTTCTAATCAAATGTCTCTGACATAATATCAGTGACACGAGTAGCTGAGAGGGAAAAACCTTACAAATGTTAGAGATTCATTTCAAATGAACAAGTCCATACTGTCATTGTTTTGACAGCTACCGCGCAATTTTAGTTGACTAGTCATCATTTAATTTGTGTGTGTGCAGTGTGTTATTGAAAATGTGCATGTGTGACAAAGAACTTGCCATAAAAGGAAGAGTAGTAACGAATAAAGATCACATAAGTACTTCAATTTATGGGATGACTATTCAAAAATCCACGACCTCAGAATTATGATGTCGTGTAGTGTCGAAATAAATGTCCCCTAAAGAAGAGTGCCCCCTGAAATTTTCATGACGATACACTTATCCAATAAATAATCAAATTCACGAGATTAAAATAACTAACTTACAAACTAAAAACCTAATCGCTCTGCGTTTTGACCTTGTTGTCTATGCGGCCGATCAGGGCCGGTCGACAACAAAGTTGTTCGGGGTTGCGACCGTGAGCCACAAATATTATCATATAATATATACACGTAAAAACGTGATATATATTATATAATCATATTCATGAACTCCCCGCATTACCTAATACCCTAATTCCCTAATTCCTCAATTCCCTAAACAAACAAATAAACAAACAAACAAACAAAAAATCTACACACATAAAAACCGTAAATTGAAAACGAATGCGAATTCCCCTTAACGCTGAGTGGTAAAACTATCCAACACAATGTGTGTTTTCAAGCAAAGCCACCTATCTTGCCAGTCAAGAATTCACAATTCGCCCCCAATTTCTAACAAGCAAAATAAGAACTAATGGTTGGAACGACAATCTTCGTATTATGGTAACCGCATTAGTTCCTATTCCACAACCTATGCTCCCAACTTGAAAAAAAAACTATTCTGAATTCTCACTTAACATTGAGCGGTAAAGTAATCAGACACAAATTGTGCCTTCATACAAGACAACTTATCTTGCCAGTTAAGAACTCGCCCTAACATTCTGAATCTAACGGAGTTTCTTAACTTATTATTCACTCAATTTATTCACTTTTTATTCACTCAATTTATTCACTTTTTATTCACTCAATTTATTGACTAATTATTCACTCAATTTATTCACTTTTTATTCACTCAATTTATTCACTTTTTATTCACTCAATTTATTCACTTTTTATTCACTCAATTTATTCACTTTTTATTCACTCAATTTATTCACTTTTTATTCACTCAATTTATTCACTTTTTATTCACTCAATTTATTCACTTTTTATTCACTCAATTTATTCACTAATTATTCACTCAATTTATTAACTAAACTAAACTTAACAATTACTTTACAAAAGCACAAAAAAGGAAAAAGGAAAAAATATTCTAAGCAAACAAAAACCGTAAATTGAAAACGAATGCGAATTCCCCTTAACGCTGAGTGGTAAAACTATCCAACACAATGTGTGTTTTCAAGCAAAGCCACCTATCTTGCCAGTCAAGAATTCACAATTCGCCCCCAATTTCTAACAAGCAAAATAAGAACTAATGGTTGGAACGACAATCTTCGTATTATGGTAACCGCATTAGTTCCTATTCCACAACCTATGCTCCCAACTTGAAAAAAAAACTATTCTGAATTCTCACTTAACATTGAGCGGTAAAGTAATCAGACACAAATTGTGCCTTCATACAAGACAACTTATCTTGCCAGTTAAGAACTCGCCCTAACATTCTGAATCTAACGGAGTTTCTTAACTTATTATTCACTCAATTTATTCACTTTTTATTCACTCAATTTATTCACTTTTTATTCACTCAATTTATTGACTAATTATTCACTCAATTTATTCACTTTTTATTCACTCAATTTATTCACTTTTTATTCACTCAATTTATTCACTTTTTATTCACTCAATTTATTCACTAATTATTCACTCAATTTATTCACTTTTTATTCACTCAATTTATTCACTTTTTATTCACTCAATTTATTGACTAATTATTCACTCAATTTATTCACTTTTTATTCACTCAATTTATTCACTTTTTATTCACTCAATTTATTCACTTTTTATTCACTCAATTTATTCACTAATTATTCACTCAATTTATTCACTAATTATTCACTCAATTTATTCACTTTTTATTCACTCAATTTATTCACTAATTATTCACTCAATTTATTCACTTTTTATTCACTCAATTTATTCACTTTTTATTCACTCAATTTATTCACTTTTTATTCACTCAATTTATTCACTTTTTATTCACTCAATTTATTCACTCAATTTATTCACTTTTTATTCACTCAATTTATTCACTTTTTATTCACTCAATTTATTCACTCAATTTATTCACTTTTTATTCACTCAATTTATTCACTAATTATTCACTCAATTTATTCACTAATTATTCACTCAATTTATTCACTTTTTATTCACTCAATTTATTCACTTTTTATTCACTCAATTTATTCACTAATTATTCACTCAATTTATTCACTCAATTTATTCACTTTTTATTCACTCAATTTATTCACTTTTTATTCACTCAATTTATTCACTTTTTATTCACTCAATTTATTCACTCAATTTATTCACTTTTTATTCACTCAATTTATTCACTTTTTATTCACTCAATTTATTCACTAATTATTCACTCAATTTATTCACTTTTTATTCACTCAATTTATTCACTTTTTATTCACTCAATTTATTCACTAATTATTCACTCAATTTATTCACTTTTTATTCACTCAATTTATTCACTTTTTATTCACTCAATTTATTCACTAATTATTCACTCAATTTATTCACTCAATTTATTCACTTTTTATTCACTCAATTTATTCACTTTTTATTCACTCAATTTATTCACTTTTTATTCACTCAATTTATTCACTCAATTTATTCACTTTTTATTCACTCAATTTATTCACTTTTTATTCACTCAATTTATTCACTAATTATTCACTCAATTTATTCACTTTTTATTCACTCAATTTATTCACTTTTTATTCACTCAATTTATTCACTTTTTATTCACTCAATTTATTCACTTTTTATTCACTCAATTTATTCACTTTTTATTCACTCAATTTATTCACTTTTTATTCACTCAATTTATTCACTAATTATTCACTCAATTTATTCACTAATTATTCACTCAATTTATTCACTTTTTATTCACTCAATTTATTCACTTTTTATTCACTCAATTTATTCACTAATTATTCACTCAATTTATTCACTCAATTTATTCACTTTTTATTCACTCAATTTATTCACTTTTTATTCACTCAATTTATTCACTTTTTATTCACTCAATTTATTCACTTTTTATTCACTCAATTTATTCACTTTTTATTCACTCAATTTATTCACTTTTTATTCACTCAATTTATTCACTAATTATTCACTCAATTTATTCACTAATTATTCACTCAATTTATTAACTAAACTAAACTTAACAATTACTTTACAAAAGCACAAAAAAGGAAAAAGGAAAAAATATTCTAAGCAAACAAAAACCGTAAATTGAAAACGAATGCGAATTCCCCTTAACGCTGAGTGGTAAAACTATCCAACACAATGTGTGTTTTCAAGCAAAGCCACCTATCTTGCCAGTCAAGAATTCACAATTCGCCCCCAATTTCTAACAAGCAAAATAAGAACTAATGGTTGGAACGACAATCTTCGTATTATGGTAACCGCATTAGTTCCTATTCCACAACCTATGCTCCCAACTTGAAAAAAAAACTATTCTGAATTCTCACTTAACATTGAGCGGTAAAGTAATCAGACACAAATTGTGCCTTCATACAAGACAACTTATCTTGCCAGTTAAGAACTCGCCCTAACATTCTGAATCTAACGGAGTTTCTTAACTTATTATTCACTCAATTTATTCACTTTTTATTCACTCAATTTATTGACTAATTATTCACTCAATTTATTCACTTTTTATTCACTCAATTTATTCACTTTTTATTCACTCAATTTATTCACTTTTTATTCACTCAATTTATTCACTAATTATTCACTCAATTTATTCACTAATTATTCACTCAATTTATTCACTTTTTATTCACTCAATTTATTCACTTTTTATTCACTCAATTTATTCACTTTTTATTCACTCAATTTATTCACTAATTATTCACTCAATTTATTCACTAATTATTCACTCAATTTATTAACTAAACTAAACTTAACAATTACTTTACAAAAGCACAAAAAAGGAAAAAGGAAAAAATATTCTAAGCAAACAAAAACCGTAAATTGAAAACGAATGCGAATTCCCCTTAACGCTGAGTGGTAAAACTATCCAACACAATGTGTGTTTTCAAGCAAAGCCACCTATCTTGCCAGTCAAGAATTCACAATTCGCCCCCAATTTCTAACAAGCAAAATAAGAACTAATGGTTGGAACGACAATCTTCGTATTATGGTAACCGCATTAGTTCCTATTCCACAACCTATGCTCCCAACTTGAAAAAAAAACTATTCTGAATTCTCACTTAACATTGAGCGGTAAAGTAATCAGACACAAATTGTGCCTTCATACAAGACAACTTATCTTGCCAGTTAAGAACTCGCCCTAACATTCTGAATCTAACGGAGTTTCTTAACTTATTATTCACTCAATTTATTCACTTTTTATTCACTCAATTTATTCACTTTTTATTCACTCAATTTATTGACTAATTATTCACTCAATTTATTCACTTTTTATTCACTCAATTTATTCACTTTTTATTCACTCAATTTATTCACTTTTTATTCACTCAATTTATTCACTAATTATTCACTCAATTTATTCACTAATTATTCACTCAATTTATTCACTTTTTATTCACTCAATTTATTCACTAATTATTCACTCAATTTATTCACTTTTTATTCACTCAATTTATTCACTAATTATTCACTCAATTTATTCACTTTTTATTCACTCAATTTATTCACTTTTTATTCACTCAATTTATTCACTTTTTATTCACTCAATTTATTGACTAATTATTCACTCAATTTATTCACTTTTTATTCACTCAATTTATTCACTTTTTATTCACTCAATTTATTCACTTTTTATTCACTCAATTTATTCACTAATTATTCACTCAATTTATTCACTTTTTATTCACTCAATTTATTCACTAATTATTCACTCAATTTATTCACTTTTTATTCACTCAATTTATTCACTATTTATTCACTCAATTTATTCACTAATTATTCACTCAATTTATTCACTTTTTATTCACTCAATTTATTCACTTTTTATTCACTCAATTTATTCACTTTTTATTCACTCAATTTATTCACTTTTTATTCACTCAATTTATTCACTTTTTATTCACTCAATTTATTCACTTTTTATTCACTCAATTTATTCACTAATTATTCACTCAATTTATTCACTAATTATTCACTCAATTTATTCACTTTTTATTCACTCAATTTATTCACTAATTATTCACTCAATTTATTCACTTTTTATTCACTCAATTTATTCACTTTTTATTCACTCAATTTATTCACTCAATTTATTCACTCAATTTATTCACTTTTTATTCACTCAATTTATTCACTTTTTATTCACTCAATTTATTCACTCAATTTATTCACTTTTTATTCACTCAATTTATTCACTCAATTTATTCACTTTTTATTCACTCAATTTATTCACTTTTTATTCACTCAATTTATTCACTCAATTTATTCACTTTTTATTCACTCAATTTATTCACTAATTATTCACTCAATTTATTCACTAATTATTCACTCAATTTATTCACTTTTTATTCACTCAATTTATTCACTTTTTATTCACTCAATTTATTCACTAATTATTCACTCAATTTATTCACTTTTTATTCACTCAATTTATTCACTTTTTATTCACTCAATTTATTCACTTTTTATTCACTCAATTTATTCACTTTTTATTCACTCAATTTATTCACTTTTTATTCACTCAATTTATTCACTAATTATTCACTCAATTTATTCACTAATTATTCACTCAATTTATTCACTTTTTATTCACTCAATTTATTCACTAATTATTCACTCAATTTATTCACTTTTTATTCACTCAATTTATTCACTTTTTATTCACTCAATTTATTCACTTTTTATTCACTCAATTTATTCACTCAATTTATTCACTCAATTTATTCACTTTTTATTCACTCAATTTATTCACTTTTTATTCACTCAATTTATTCACTTTTTATTCACTCAATTTATTCACTCAATTTATTCACTTTTTATTCACTCAATTTATTCACTTTTTATTCACTCAATTTATTCACTCAATTTATTCACTTTTTATTCACTCAATTTATTCACTAATTATTCACTCAATTTATTCACTAATTATTCACTCAATTTATTCACTTTTTATTCACTCAATTTATTCACTTTTTATTCACTCAATTTATTCACTAATTATTCACTCAATTTATTCACTCAATTTATTCACTTTTTATTCACTCAATTTATTCACTCAATTTATTCACTTTTTATTCACTCAATTTATTCACTTTTTATTCACTCAATTTATTCACTTTTTATTCACTCAATTTATTCACTAATTATTCACTCAATTTATTCACTTTTTATTCACTCAATTTATTCACTTTTTATTCACTCAATTTATTCACTTTTTATTCACTCAATTTATTCACTTTTTATTCACTCAATTTATTCACTAATTATTCACTCAATTTATTCACTAATTATTCACTCAATTTATTAACTAAACTAAACTTAACAATTACTTTACAAAAGCACAAAAAAGGAAAAAGGAAAAAATATTCTAAGCAAACAAAAACCGTAAATTGAAAACGAATGCGAATTCCCCTTAACGCTGAGTGGTAAAACTATCCAACACAATGTGTGTTTTCAAGCAAAGCCACCTATCTTGCCAGTCAAGAATTCACAATTCGCCCCCAATTTCTAACAAGCAAAATAAGAACTAATGGTTGGAACGACAATCTTCGTATTATGGTAACCGCATTAGTTCCTATTCCACAACCTATGCTCCTAACTTGAAAAAAAAAACTATTCTGAATTCTCACTTAACATTGAGCGGTAAAGTAATCAGACACAAATTGTGCCTTCATACAAGACAACTTATCTTGCCAGTTAAGAACTCGCCCTAACATTCTGAATCTAACGAAACTTCTAATTTCAACACTGATATTGAATTATCAACCCCCCCCCCTCCCTCTAAATTCCGTCTTACATTCCTTTACATAGCTTTGCATCAGTGAAACGATGTAATATCGTTTTACACACAAATGCAAATCTATGCTCCAGAAATGCGGATCGCCAAAATCTTCCAACATTCCTCCAAAATTGTAAACACCGGAAACAAAAAAAAAATCTGCAAAATGTTGATTCGAAAATTCAACGATTCATCAACTGGATTTTCGATGCGCTGCAGTACAGACACTTAGAGTAAAATCAGACACATACTATACAT